>JBCFYV010000012.1:117977147-117997391 GCA_039000515.1 Timema cristinae | reverse complement strand
TTCACATCAAACAACCCTGAGTTTTTGATATGAAGCTACAACAGGCCTAGCAAGCCAGTAGTGGAAAATATATGGCTAGAATAATAATTGACCACATGTTGTGTACTGATTTTCACAAATGTAGACTGACCCTATGTTCAATCGACCTTGAATCTTCTGGTAGTGGCGAGTAACGAAGCCTGTCTGGCAAAGATTGAACTAAAAATTGTTTGACTTTTTCAGTATGTGGAGTTCTGGACGAAACTATTGGAACTACATTTTTAATAATCTTTTCTTAATAATTGAATCTCTATGTACGTATTTTTATAATGTAATTAATGTAAATAAAATTCAATTATCAGTAATATTAGGGTATAGAGGTTGTATTAAATTAACATGAAAGACATAAATATGTAATAAAGTATATATATATATATATATATATGCACAATATTTGATTGATATTTGTGTACACCCTCTCTAAGTCCTCTTACTACCCGACCATAGAAAATAATAAAAGGGAGAGGATGAACTTAACATACATGATAAATGGAAATTAATAAAAATATATAGATTCAACAATATGAGCAGTTTATTCAATTAAATCATAAGAGCGCATATATCAATATATGGTCTCATTATATCATTAAAGTTACGCAAGTGTATTAACAAAAGGAAACATGAAATCCATCATAATATTGATAGTCCAGTCTATAAGAGACAATACCATAGCGTATATATTTAAATGCGATACAAAATTAAAAGGGCCTAATGGGCGCCTTGATATGGTTCCAAAGGTTTTGTAATTCACAGAAAACGATATCATAAATAAATTATTACTTAAGTTTGATGACCACACAACAGAGTTTACAAAACGTGAGAGTTTGACTACCAGACCTAAACCAAACTCCCACAGGACTATCCGATCTGACTTAGAAATGAACAAACAGTTCCATGAATAAACAAGACTTTAACTGTTCAAAAAGAACTTACGTTACCAAATAGAAATGTAAAGGAGCAAAAGATTAAAGTCATCCTAGTTCAAATTCCAATAAGAAATGCTACATCACGTTACGTTAATTCAAACCATAATTTTAAATATAAAAGTTACTTCGATGATCAGTAAAAGAGTTGAATACTCTACCATTCCAAACAAATTTATATTAACTTGTCAAACTTCTAATCAGCACATAACTGAGGATATTTACGAGAATAAATATATAAGCGAAAGTTCCAGCGCCCGAGTGGCGACATATCAAAGGTAGAGTCTTTAGAAAAATTGACGATCATAATATTAATAAGTTAGATTTTGAAACTGAATATTAAATTATTATATACAAGAAGTTTAGAGTCCAAAAAGAAGTTAGAGTCCATTACTACACTTATCTAAGTGACGATTTGATACATTTTTACAAGTTTCTCCAGCCATTGTCCAGGTCCATGACAATGGTCTGTCATCAATTGTTGATCGTAAAATAGTCCATTATGGCATGCTTGCACAGCCATTATATAGTGATTTCGTTGTGCTGGAGGGGAGGTGGGAGTACACAAACACATCGCATGGTGTCATCAACGATGACTTGAAAAAGTCATGTAGACCATTGTTGATTTCGCTTGCTCCATTGGAATATCAGTGAATGTCTTCCATCACCCGATGTTTTGAAGGAGGTTCCTCTTCCAACCGTCAGGGGTCGGATACATAGTTGTCCTCTAGTTGACGTTGATAGTTCACGGCTCATTTCTCGCTAGTACAGTCGGAGTGCCGGGACGCTTTGTTGACCCACTGGATCTCCCTTGACCCACTCGCCAATCTAGGATTCCAGGTGCCGGCCAGCCTTGCAGGATTCTATTCTGAGCAGATTAGTATTGTAAGTACATGAACAAATTAATACTTAGAATTGGATTGAGTAATGAAATATATTGTCCAGCATTGTTTTTATTATGTCTTCTTAGCCTACAAGAACTACAACAGAGAAAAATACTATTGTAGGGATCCTAATTGAGTTGAACTTATTGGAGCGGGTAGTAAGATTTGTTGCGATACATCCATCTACGTCAGTAAGGGGCGGGGTCCAGTTGTAACATTATACCACGTAATTTTACACTTGAAAGAAATTAGTAATATTAATTACAAGTTATAATACTTTATACAGTAGCCCCATGACTCCTTTGGTGCTGAATGACAGCTCACATCTGAGAGCTGACGGCTTTGAAAAGTTACCAGATCAAATTATGTATCCCTACGCCAAACCATATGATCTGCAAAAACATGTGTTTAGCAGCTGTCACTTCTGACAGTCAAAATTTAGGTATATACCTAAATGTGAGCCGTCAGTCAGCACCAAAGAATACATGGGGCTACTGTAGTTATGAATGTCTTGAAATTATAAAACATCTAAAAATTCGGTACATATTAAATTTGTAGACATTTGAGTCTAAGCCATACTTAAAACTATGTTTTCAAAAACAAAGGATGATGTGATCATGCATATTTCCTATTTCTGTATTATTTTGACAATTGACAGAACAAGTTATTAAATTTGAAAAAATATAAAAGTCGTATATCTCTCTTAATCGTATTTCCATGTTCCTTATCTTCTACTGCAAGTGATGCGACATTATTTATACGACACGTTTAGATGCTACGATGGCATCGTCTTCAGGTCTAATGAAAAAGAAGAAACACACCAAAGGAAATAATGGTCAAAACACAATGCGTTAGCTAATGGGTATAATGTGCAAGTTAGTGAAGGTTAATAAATTGTAATATCGAAAAAAGAATAATTATGAAATACATATCTAACAGATATTAAACTATGTAATTGAGTATTCCCTGTTGTGTGATTAAGGAAACTGTTATGAAAATTATAATTAATGTGTATATATAAAGTGAGAGAAGAAGACCATTCCAGAAAAATATAATAAGTCAAAGATATCATAAATGTATGAAGATATTATGTACTGAGATATTGTGAGATGAGATAGTAGATAGATATATTTTGAGTTTTATTTTAATTACTATGCTATAAGGATTGAAAACGAGAATGACAGAAAAGGAAGTGAAAAAAGGTTCAAGTCTTCTCGACACTGAGCAGAACAGGTCTGTAGCTACTATGGTAGGATGGTATGTTGAGGGAGTTTTCTTAGAGTATAAATGAGTATTTGGTTTTCAAAAAATTGTTTGGTCATTCAATAAAATTTTATTATCTAATAAGGCAGTTTGAATAGAAATATTTTCAACTGTGTTCATTGTTGTAACTTTGAGGTGCTGTAAATTAGTTTCATACTTTTGTTCATTGGATTGGGTTGATGTCCTGACTGTTTAAGGTGTTCAGTAAATTTTGATTTATTCCTTTCATATTTGAAATCACTTGTGTATTTAGAAAATCTAGTAGAAGTTTGGCACCCAGATTGTCCTGTGTAAACACTGTTGCAATCACAAGTGAGTTGATAAATGCCATTTTTTTTCATATCAGTTGGTTTTGTTTGGGTTAGAGTTGTTGATATATTTTTTGAGATTATTAGTGCTGAAGGCCAGCTTTAATTTGTGTTTTTTGAAAATGTTGGTGATTCTAATAATTTATTTTCCTGTGTAGTTGAACTTGATCCATTTGGTCTTGACTTCTGAATTTTCATTAGAAATGTTGAGGGTGGATTTGCTGGTAAGTTGTGATTTGTGTTTATGAAGAATTTGGTAAACTATTGAATGGGAGTAGCCATCGGAAACAGCAAGTTGTTTGATAACGTCATGTTCATTTTTGAAGTGTTTTTTTTTAGAGGTATATAAAGCAATCTGTATATAAGACTGTTGAAAGCAGCTCTTTTATGGATTGTAAGGTGATTAGAATCATTCAGGCTGATTGCATCAGTATGCGAGGGTTTTCTGTAGATTTTATATTCAAAGTTGTTATTTTTGTTTATGGTGATAGTGATATCAAGGTAGTTGATACTATTATTGATTTCATGCTCTATAGTGAATTTAAGTTGAGAATGGATATTGAGATTGGGAATCAAATCAGATGAAGGTGAATTAGGATTGTGTTCATAAATTATGAGGATATCATCTACAAATCTAAAGTAGAATTTTATGTTGATGAGATTTTTGAGTTGGTTTATTATATTGTCATCATTGTGTTGTAAGAAAATTTCAGACATAAGACATGAAATAGGAGAACCCTTTGCTAAACCATCCTTTTGAGAGTAAAATGTTGTTGTTAATGGAAATAGTTTTGATTGGAAACAGATTTGAGGACAGATGTAATTTGTTTGATGTAATCAGAAGGAGCATTATCATTTTTTTAAATGTGCAGATACTTTTATTTAGGGATATGAATTTCGATTGACCATTTAGAGGATTATTTTTAAGTTTTTCAACTAAGCCATAGGAACTTATTATGTTATAAGTGTATAGAAGTTGCAAATTATGCTGGAGTATTTTGGCTAAATGTTTGGCTGTCTTAAAAGCTGGGGTGATTTGATAATTGGCAAGTGGTCAATATAATGTTAGCTTTGTGAATTTTTGGTAGAGATGAAAAATTAAGTGCATTTGGATTCCTAATAATAAATTTGAACATATCTTAGGAAGAGAGGATTAAAGGTGCATTTTTAAGAAAAGTTTTGATTGCGTTTTGGAAGGGCCCCTATTTGGTGGTGGGATAAATTGGATTGTTGAAACTTAATAACATTAATTATTTCAAATTATGATTACATCCTAGGGATATTATTTATAGATTCTATTCTATTTACACAATAATATTTGAACATTTATATTTTAATAAAAATCATTCATTTAAAAACAATTCTTAAGACAAATCTATGCTTTTTGTCAAGAAAATGTTTCATGAACATTATATATTTTTTCTTTGCCCAACTTATTTAATTATAGTCATAACATTATTGAATCAAGAATTCCTAAAATCCTGAAAATATTTTTTTTTCTTCGAAACATATAGCTTGTCCAAAGATGAATACCAAATAATTCTAAGTTATTATATATTCCAAATTTTTATATTTATCAGTGAGTTGGCTTAATTATTGTTCTTCATTCATCTCAACAACCTCAAATTTTTCTTCAGACTTTGTAGATATCATCATTTATAGTTTATGTTCTGGAACATGATATTGCGGCACGTAGCCCTGTGTTAGGGAGAGTCCTCATAAATACCAAATATGACTTAAGGGAACGTTTAGGTACCTCATTTCATTAAATATTTTCATTGTAATTTTTTTAATTCGTTGCCTTTAGTTAGGTTTTTAATCTCCCTCTTATTATTATTAGTAATAAGATGGTTATGGCAGCCCTAAAATTGGACTATCAGCACTTAAAAATCAATAGATACATTATTATTTGATAAATATTTATACTAGTGTTTAACTTTTATTTCTATTTTCTTTACAGACTGAATTAACACCTTCCACTCATGATTTACCATCACAAGCTACTGATGTCTCACTGCCATGTAAATATTCTAATTTTGAGAAATACTTAGTTTACAAAGAAGACAAAAGAAATTGTGATTTAATTTTTCTTGACCATATGAGTTCAAAGGAGAATATTTTTCTGAATGATTCTACACTTGGTGAAAACAGCGCAAGATCTTGTCAAAATATAATTGAGAAGAAACATATAAATTTGTTTAAAAAGGTATGTGATTTTAAAGATTCTACTAGTAATCACAATAATACCAATCAAAATCTGATCCATATGCTACATAGAAAGTACACGTGCAATGTTTGCAATAAGGATTTTAAAGAAAAGAAGAGTCTTAACAGACACCTTCTAGTTCATTCAGAACAAAGAAAGTATAAGTGTGATGTTTGTGATAAGAGCTTCAAGATGAATAACGGTTTAAAACAACACCTTATTCTCCATTCAGAACAAAGAAAGTATAAGTGTGATGTTTGTGATAAGAGCTTCAAGATGAAGAACGGTTTAAAACAACACCTTATTATCCATTCAGAACAAAGAAAGTATAAGTGTGATGTTTGTGATAGGAGCTTCAAGTTGAAGGGTTCCTTATACTCTCACTTTCTATTTCATTCAGAACAAAGAAAGTATAAGTGTGATGTTTGTGATAAGAGCTTCAAGTTGAAGGGTTCCTTATACACTCACCTTCTATTTCATTCAGAACAAAGAAAGTATAAGTGTGATGTTTGTGATAAGAGCTTCAAGGTGAAGGCTAGTTTAAGCAAACACCTTCTTATTCATTCAGAACAAAGAAATTATAAGTGTGATGTTTGTGATAAGAGCTTCAAGTTGAAGAGTTCCTTATACACTCACCTTCTATTTCATTCTGATCAAAGAAAGTATAAGTGTGATGTTTGTGATAAGAACTTCAAGGTGAAGGCTAGTTTAAGCAAACACCTTCTTATTCATTCAGAACAAAGAAAGTATAAGTGTGATGTTTGTGATAAGGGCTTCAAAATGAAGGGTGGTTTAAACAAACATCTTATTATCCATTCCGAACAAAGAAAGTATAAGTGTGATGTTTGTGATAATAGCTTCAAGGTGAAGGATGGTTTAATCAAACACCTTATTATCCATTCAGAAAAAAGAAAGTATAACTGTGATGTTTGTGATAAGGGCTTCAAAATGAAGGGTGGTTTAAACAAACATCTTATTATCCATTCCGAACAAAGAAAGTATAAGTGTGATGTTTGTGATAATAGCTTCAAGGTGAAGAGTTCTTTGAACGTACACCTTATTATCCATTCAGATCAAAGAAAGTATAAGTGTGATGTTTGTGATAAGAGCTTCAAGGTGAAGAATGGTTTAAACAAACACCTTCTTATTCATTCACAACAAAGAAAGTATAAGTGTGATGTTTGTGATGAGAGCTTCAAGGTGAAGGCTAGTTTAAGCAAACACCTTCTTATTCATTCAGAACAAACAAAGTTTAATTGTGATGTATGTGATAAGAGCTTCAAGAGAAAGGGTGATTTAAATAAACACCATCTTATTCATTCAGAACAAAGAAAGTATAAATGTGATGTTTGTGATAAGAGCTTCATGGTGAAGGATAGTTTAAACAAACATCTTATTATTCACTCACATCAAAGACAAAGTAAGATTTTGCTATAACGGTTTCACTCCTGTCACCTTAAGGAGCGCACATTCCGAGCACCTCACTCTCTGCACTTCACTCTGACCAAACACAAGAAACAAACAGATTTGTTGGTGTGAAGATTTGTGTGATTTGTGCGTTGCTCTGATTGGTTGATTCAAGGGTAAAACACACCCTCAGTTTGGCTTATTGCACATTTTATTTAATATTTTTTCATTTCGGCTCTTACATAGACAATTGTTTTGAATGTATCATTTATAGACTGAAGTTATTTTAGGAAAAAGATATAAAAGATAAATAGGATTAAAATGGTAATTATACAATGTCGTGATTAAACCTTTGACTCAATTCAATTAATTAGTTAAGTGAAAGTTTTCAATGACATTCTCGTGTAGGTGCTAAATATATGATCATAACTTTTGAGTTTGGTGAATAAATGGTGAACTTCTCCCAGTATTTGTGTCTTCTGATTGATAGGATGTTTACTAAACTGCCCAGAATTGTTACTGGTCCAGAAATAAAACTTTGTTGGCTGCTGACATGTCTTCACTATTCACTACTGCTGTCAAGGTTTTATCATCTAGTTCTTTAATAAATATTTTGAAATCTAAATAAAAAATCTTTGAATTAAAAATTTTCGTGGTAAAAAATATAAAATTAGTTTAAGAAACATTTCACTATTTATGATCGGTCCAGACAGGTTTTCTGTAGCTGAGTACAAAGTGCTATGAGCGATCTGCTCGGCTTGCACAGGTTGTTCCGTGAGCGATGTGTGTTTTATGAGAGGGATGAGCGATGAGTGTGCTCCTCTGCATGCACCGACTCTTAAGGGTTTCATTAATAGATGAATATTACCAACCACCTTTTTAAATATATTCAGAACGAAGTAAATGGATGTGTCATTTGTATACTAGTTGTTTAATGTTAAGATCAACTCTAACATAAAAATATTATTTATGTTCTTATTCATTCTGGACAAAGAAAACACAAGTTTGAAGTTAATATTTAAATAAGGAAAGTAAATGTGTTACTACCATCAGTGACAAATTTTAAAATTCAAACCATCTTTACCGATTTTAGTGTGGTATCTATTTTATATAGTTGTAAAAAAAGTTATATTTTCTTTTTAATAGAAAAAAACCACTTTTGTTATAACTCTGAAGATAAGTTCTAACTCAAACACATTTATTTAGGAACCTGTCTTTTTAAATAGTTGATGTTGTGAAAAATGTTTGAACATGAAGGATGTTTTTTCTTTTATTTTTAATCTCAAATGCATTTATAATAGATTTATGTTTCCTAGTTAAAACTTGAAATATACCTTCATGTCAATTTCTTTTTAAGATCCCACCAGAGTCAACACTATTAGTTACTTTCATCACATGTACATCAATATTACATCTATAATTACAAATTAAATATTTTATTACAATTTAGTTAATCTTTTTAAGACTTGTGAACTAAAGCCAAGATAAACAATGTTGCAGAACAGTGGGCCTGACACAGAATAAAAAATAACTAAAATGGTAATAAACAAGTAACAGTTTTTAATTTCAAAAATGTACTTTGAAACAATTTAAAATAAAAAATACTATTAATATGATTATAACAAAATAGTTAGTGAGATTTTTGATTTTATACCATATCTTTTTAATATCGAGAACATGGTTGTGTGTTTTATTTAGGTATTTGTTTATTAAAAAAAATTGAATTAAGTATGCCATACCGTTGGACCACACTAATTCATAGACATACATACATACATACATACATACATACATACATACACACAAATACATATACATATATACATACATACATACATACATACATACATACATACATACATACACACAAATACATATACATATATACATACATACATACATACATACATACATATATACATATATACATACATACATACATACATACATACATATGTAAATACATATAGCTGATACAGACGAGACTTCGAAACGACATTGACCACGTCGGTGGCTTCGCCGAAAATCAACACGGATTTCGAAAGTGCCGATCGACGATTAGCGCGATTAAGAAGATCATGGGGATTATAGCCGAAGCGTGGTCTGGTAACCTTAAATCGCGCAAAGTCTGCATCCTCCTCACGCTTGACGTAAGAAACGCTTTCAACAGTGTGAGATGGGATGACATCCTGGACGCACTGGAGCATCGGTTCAATATAAAAAATGAGATCTTGGCCATAGTTGAGGATTATCTTGACGCTAGAACGTTAATTGTCAAAACCACAGAAGGACCCCAAGAATACCCGATAACGGCTGGTGTACCACAGGGTTCGGTCATGGGCCCATACCTATGGAACACAAATTACGACGAACTACTGGAGATTCCTTTGCCGAAGCAAGTACAGCTAACGAGTTTCGCTGATGACATCGCGGACACAGTAGTAGCAGACAGCGTTGAGGAGGCCGAACTCCTGGTTCGGGCGACCATTGACGCAGTCGAAACTTGGCTTGAAGAACATCAGCTAAAACTAACCAAACAAAAAACTGATATGGTTTTGCTGACGCGTCAGAGATGGTTTCCTAAACCCCTTAACGTAGACATTGGCTTGACAACATTGTCGTCAACAAGGGCACTGCGCTGTCTGGGAGTGGTGATAGACGAAAAGCTGTCCTTTCATGACACTTAGAAAGAGCATACATAAAAGCCAGTAAGACGGTATCCAGCCTATCGAGAATCAGGGCCAACACAATGGGCCCGCGATCTAACAAGAGAAGAGTTCTTTTGGAAGTACTCCCCTCAATCCTGCTGTATGGAGTGGAAATATGGGCAGATATCCTGAAACAAAAGACCTATCATGAACAGACTTCACTTAACCAGTCCAATACCTTAGCTCAGTCGTTATCCAATATGTATACTTAGCTAATGGTGGTCGGTTCCATTCCTGGCTTGGCAGAAAAAATTATCATTTGTGAAACGTGGTTTTCCCCTCTCACAGTGAGGAATTAATATTTGCGGGCTGGTTGTTGTGTTAGTTCTAAATTTAAGTTAGTCTCTTAGTTCTAAGTTATTTGCTGATATAATAATCTGTCAGTTACGAAAGTGTACATTAAATAGCTCAAATAATTGAAAGTGAAAGTCAAATTACTTTACTGAGTATTATTTTGTTGTGGATTTATCATAAATGTTTCAATTATATTAATAAAATAAACCAAGCTATTATGTATTTTATAATACCAATAATATTTTATACATACATTTATATTCATTTGCCTGCTTTGGTGACCACATAGTTTGAGGTGTCCCTCTTCTTTAGGACAAGCCTGACATTGACAGAGATTGAGGTTATAATCCCAGTCGGATGAACTGAGGGTGGTTTTTCCTAAATAGTTTTCCACTCTCACTGCAAATAAGAGTACACTTCCACTGAATTCAACATTCCTTATACTTAACTCATTGGAGTTATTAGTACATACGTGTCAACCATGAAAGCTAGATGCTTTGGTAAAAAAAATCAATAATGATATTATTACAAATAAGCTTATTAATCTTTTATTAGGTCCTGTCCGACCCCTTACTAATCTAGTAGAGGTGTAGTTTTAAATACCTTTGAGTTGTGTTCTTTATTACCGTCATATTTTCTATCTTCACAACAACAAAACTTAAAACCTGCAGTAATAATTGAACAGTATAAGGTGTCATTTTGTCAATAGACTGGAATTCAGATTTCAAAGAGGACAATGTTTGAATCACAGGAAGGTGTAATGAAGGTGGTTTTTCCTAAATGGCTAGTTTCATTCTATTCCTATTCACATATATGGCTACAGTTGTTCTAAATTATAAACTTCTCATCCTTAACACATTATCTTTGTATAATATTTAACATTTGTGTTTTTAAAAAATTCATTAATTTAAAATATTTTTTGAAGATTTTAGATTTTTGTCATAAAAATGTTTCATGAAAATTATATATTTTTTCTTCTCCCAAATTATCTCTTTATTAGTATTAATAATTAATAATAATAATTATATTATTAGTATTAATAATAATTATATTATTATATTAATTATAATAATAATTTAAATTTAAATTTCCTTTATTATAGTGCTGGCCAACAGTCGTAAGACCTATAAAAGGCCAGCACTGAAAGTACACAAGTACCTTACAAATACATATATTTACACGAGAAAATAAAATAAACAAAAATGGCTAAATAATGTTACATAATGATTAATAGTTATAAAAAAAGTAATTAATAATGATAATAATAAAAAATAACAATAACAAAAAACTAAAGAGTGGTTAAAAGCAGTAACAATATGCAAAAAATAAATCAGAATATTAAAAAATATAGATATTATAGGCAGAACCACTTAGTGATAAATTATTGATAAGGGATTTCCTTAAATAACTTGAGCTTAGCTTTTCTTTTATGATAAAAGTCGAATTCGACAAATCTAGAATTGGCGCTATGGATACAACGACCTATAGGGCTTACCTTATAAGAGCTATTGAGAAAAAATAAGTTTGGATTACTAGAAGCCCAAGAAGGGATATGAATGCCTAAATGATCAAGGGCGAATTTGCAATAAATTTGGATATTGAATATATTAAAAACAAAAAGGGCATCACAATTAAGTCTACGCAAGAAGAGAGTTTTGAGCCCTAAGAGGTTTCGAATTCTGTCATAATCGTAATAAATCCGGTTACTAAAGTATTCATCATATACCGCAGCGCCAAATTTTCTTTGAACGTTTTCCAACATAAGAGAGTCAGTTAAGATAATGGAATTCCAAGCAACATTGGCATATTCTAACTTAGATCTAATCAGGGCGTAGCACAGACATAAAAAAGTCAACTTTTTTAAATGATGACGTAATAAATTTAATAAGTCCAAGTAATTTTAATGATTGGGAAATTACATGGTCAACATGATAGTGGAAATAAGTTTGTTATCCAGGAGGACACCAAGATCGTTAATATAAAGGTGCGAACTATGTTTTCATTGCCCAATTTATAAGTTAAAAAGATAGGATTAGTTTTCATAGTAAAAGTTATAGATATGGTCTTAGATTTATTAATAGACATTCCATTTTCAAAAGACCATTGTATAATACCATTTACATCATTTTGTATCTCTATACAATCTGCAATTGATTTGATAATTTTAAATAATTTTACGTCATCAGCAAAGAGTAAATAACTAAACAAGTTCAAATATTTACCAAGGTCATCAATAAACACATTAAAGAGAAGAGGACCTAAATTAAAACCCTGTGGTATGCCACAGGGGGCTAAAAATGTATTTGAGGTGTGTGAAACAATTTTAATAGTGAATGATCTTTCATGCAAATAACTGCTGAACCAATTTACATATGATTGAGAAAGTCCAAAATTACTAAGTTTAGAGAGAATAATACTATGCTGGCATAAGTAAAATGCCTTACTTTGGTCAAAATAAATAGCATCAACCTGATCTTGGGTAGAGACTTGAGGGTAACATGCCCAAGAAATTCTACTACATTAGTGACAGTAGATTTGTTATTTATAAAGCCATGTTGATTATCTGAAAATTTATTTTTAAGGTGGTGGAAAGTATGCTCATGTATGATTTTCTCAAACACTTTGGAGAAAGTGTTTAAGAGAGAAATTGGTCTATAATTACAAGCATTTGTTTTTGCCCCTTTTTTTTATAAATAAGTACGACAACAGATTATTTCCATGTAAGAGGAAAAGTTTCATTTGATAGGCTAATAAAGGGCTGAAAAGGCTGACGTAGCCTTTAACAATAAAACTTGGAATTCCATCTGAGCCGGCACATCTAGAAAAACTCGATTTTTTTTACAGCACTAGCAACGTCCAAGGGTGTAATGGTGCAAGGATACAAGGGTGCACTCTTTTCAATAACGGGGCAAGGTAAGACAGGAAGGGCTGAATTATAAACACAATGAAAGTAGCTCCCAAACTCATTAGCAATTAATACAGGATCAGCAATAATCCTGCCATTAATTTCTAGGTTAGCCGGGGAAACTTTATTAACACGATTGTTTTTAACAGATTTCCAAAATTCTTTAGGATTGCATTTAATGCTCTTTTCAATTGAGTTCATCCAATTGGCTCGATCTATAATCAAATTACTTTTAACTAATTTACGAAAGTGAGAAAAATGTGAATAAAATACACCATTATTTGTTTGTTTAAACTTTTCGAAAAAATTGTTGTTTTTTTTTCCTAATATAGTATTTAAGAGTAGAAGAAAACCTATTTGGATGAATTAAGAATGGTAATTTGAGGAATATGCGTTCTGATTTTACTTTGGACTAAATTGGTAAAATTATCTACAGCCAAATTAACATCTGTAGTAAAATAAACACAAGACAAATCAGCAGTGGCTAGGTCATTGTAAAGATTAAGGTAATCACCATGTGGATAGTTAATATATGTGGTGGTGCTGTCATTAATTTTAGTAGCAATAGGTACATCTAGTGAAATCAATAAGGGTGGATGTGCTAAATCAATATTTACTAGTGATTGAGAGCTATACGTTACTAAGGGGTGGATGAAATTAGCAAAAACAAGGTCAAGGAGGTTAGTGTCATTATCAGCTTCATTAAGTTGTTCTAATCCTTTTATGTTGGTTGAAGCAAGAAGTTGAGTAGCTTTCAATCTAATGTAGAAATGCGAAATGTTTTGAGTATGATGATATTTCCAATCAATTTTGGAGCAGTTAAAATCACCTAATAGTATTATTCGATAGGGATAGTTAGCCAAAGCACCCTCAAGAAATGTAAAGTAGTTCTTAAATGCTTAGACTGTTATTTGGGGAGCAAGATATATGTTCCCAATTATCAGTTTTTGGCGATGAAATGTTGGAATTTCCATCCAGACACATTCCATATTATTCTCTAGGTCAGTTCCCCTGGCCACAACAGAAATAGAATCAATGACAGAAATGAGAACACCATAACCCCTTGAGATAGTAGATTCATCATATAATTTATCGGATCTATAAATATTGTAGTTAGGCGGAAAGTATTTATCATTAACAAACTCACTAGAGAGCCAAGTTTCAACTAAACAAATAATAGAGAATTCATTCACACAAACATTTGTAAATAATTTCCTTGCTTTGGTTCGTAGATCCCAAACATTTTGATAATACAATAGAATATCACTATTCACTGGAAGATGGGTTGGGAGGTAGCCTCCAGACCTCCACAGATGGTCACGAGTGGGGTTCGAGTTGAATCCTTTTGAGAGCCAAGGTCAGATGCAACAGCAGCGTTTACAGGGGCAAACACACAGGGGGACTCCTTACAGATAATCTGCTCAGGCAGCAACTTCCCATAGTAAGGTGCAATGAGACAACCAGACGGCCAAATATCAGCATTGTTTATCATCGGAAAATCATTTTCTTTGACAGAAATATGTAACGAGGAATATGAGCTTAATTTAGTTTTCAATTTTGAGCAGACAAGGTATTCAAGATTGAGCTCTTTAGAAAAATAAGATTGAATAATGATGATGATTATTATTATTATTATTATTATTATTATTATTATATTATTAGCTCCGCATCTTACTACCTGTTTGGGATATATGCACTTGCGCTAATGTGATGAAATGGAAGACCTACGGTGTAATGTGGAATCCAAACCACGGTGTAGGCATGACACTCCCCACATCCACTTAGTCATGATACAATTGAAAAAAAATCCTAAAGTCCTGAAAATTATCTTTCTTTCTTAAAAACATTTAGCTTTCTCCAAAGATAAATAGCAGTGAAAACTTGTTTGATCTCGACAACTCCATGGTTGTGTAATGTCAACATATATCATTCATATTTATTATATTATATTATATTCAGAATTTAATACTTATCAGTGACTGTCTCTTTTTTGGGCAGTGATAAATTGTTTTTCATTAAACTCAAAAAATTCAAATATATCTTTTTGACTTTGTAGATATCATAATTTTTAGTTCATTTTCTGGAACATAATATTGCGGCACATAGCTCTGTTGAGAGTGACATTTCTATTCTTAAGACTTTCATCCTGATAAATACCACAAATTACTTCAAGGAGCATTAACATAATTTAATTGTTTATTTTCGTTGAATTTTTATTTTTTTAATTCATACTTCGGTTAGGTTTTGATTTTCCCTCTTAATATGCATGATAACTTAAATTGGAGGTGCCTAAATTAGACCTTTAGGACTAGAAAATCAATACATATGTTATTATTTGATAAATGTTTAGACTAATGTGTAATCTTTATTTCCATTTTCATTACAGACGGGATTATCACCTTCCACTCTACACTTACCATCACAAGTTACTGACGTTTCACTACCATGCAAATATTATAATTTTTTAGATAAATGTTTAATTCTTAAAGAAGAAGAAAGAATTTGTAATATAATGTGTCAAAAGGATAATATTTTTCTGAACGATTCTGCACTTGATGAAAACAGTACAAGACCTGGTCAAGATAAAATTGAGAAGAAAAAAGTAAATTTGTTTGAAAAGGTATGTGATTTTAAAGATTATACTAGTAATCACAATAATACCAATCAAAATCTGATCCATACGCTACATAGAAAGTACACGTGTAATGTGTGCATTAAGGATTTTAAAGAAAATAAGTGTCTTAACAGACACCTTCTAGTTCATTCAGAACAAAGAAAGTATAAGTGTGATGTATGTGATAAGAGCTTCAAGAGAAAGGGTGATTTAAACAGTCACATTCTTAGACATTCAGAACAAAGAAAGTATAAATGTGACATGTGTGACAAGAGCTTCAAGGGGAAGAGTAATTTAAACAGTCACATTGTTACTCATTCAGAACAAAGAAAGTATAAGTGTGACGTTTGTGACAAGAGCTTCAAGGTGAAGAGTAATTTAAACGATCACCTTGTTACTCATTCAGAACAAAGAAAGTATAAGTGTGACGTTTGTGATAAGTGCTTCAAGGTGAAGACTTCTTTGAACAAACACCTTATTATCCATTCAGAACAAAGAAAGTATAAGTGTGTTGTTTGTGATAAGAGCTTCAAGGTGAAGAGTTCTTTGAACAAACACCTTATTATCCATTCAGATCAAAGAAAGTATAAGTGTGACGTTTGTGATAAAAGCTTCAAGGTGAAGAGTTCTTTGAACAAACACCTTATTATCCATTCAGAACAAAGGAAGTATAAGTGTGATGTTTGTGATAAGAGATTCAAGGAGAAGCGTTCCTTATACACTCACCTTTATTTCATTCAGATCAAAGAAAGTATAAGTGTGACGTTTGTGATAAGAGCTTCGAGGTGAAAAGTTCTTTGAACAAACACCTTATTATCCATTCAGATCAAAGAAAGTATAAGTGCGACGTTTGTGATAAGAGATTCAAGGTGAAGAGTTCTTTGAACGAACACCTTATTATCCATTCTGATCAAAGAAAGTATAAGTGTGACGTTTGTGATAAGAGCTTCAAGGTGAAGAGTTCTTTGAACAAACACCTTATTATCCATTCAGATCAAAGAAAGTATAAGTGTGACGTTTGTGATAAAAGCTTCAAGGTGAAGAGTTCTTTGAACAAACACCTTATTATCCATTCAGATCAAAGAAAGTATAAGTGTGACGTTTGTAATAAGAGCTTTAAGGTGAAGGGTGAGTTAAACAGACACCTTCTTATTCATTCAGAACAAAGAAAGTATAAATGTGATGTTTGTGATAAGAGCTTCAAGGTGAAGAGATCTTTGAACAAACACCTTATTATTCATTCAGAACAAAGAAAGTATAAATGTAATGTTTGTGATAAGAGCTTCAAGGTGAAGTGTTCTTTGAACGTACACCTTATTATCCATTCAGATCAAAGAAAGTATAAGTGTGACGTTTGTAATAAGAGTTTTAAGGTGAAGGGTGATTTAAACAGACACCTTCTTATTCATTCAGAACAAAGAAAGTATAAATGTGATGTTTGTGATAAGAGCTTCAAGGTGAAGAGTTCTTTGAACAAACACCTTATTATCCATTCAGAACAAAGAAAGTATAAATGTGATGTTTGTGATAAGAGCTTCAAGGTGAAGGGTGATTTAAACAGACACCTTCTTATTCATTCACAACAAAGAAAGTATAAGTGTGATGTTTGTGATAAGAGCTTCAAGGTGAAGAGTTCTTTGAACAAACACCTTATTATTCATTCAGAACAAAGACAGAGTAAGATTTTACTATAACGGTTTCACTCCTGTCACCTTAGGGAGCGCACATTCCGATCACCTCACTCTCCACACTTCACTCTAACTAGACACAAGAAACAGACAGGTTTGTTGATGTGAAGATTTGTGTGATATGTGCGTTGCTCTGATTGGTTGATTCAAGGGTAAAACAAACTTTGGCTTATTGCACATTTTATTTAATATTTTGTCATTTCAGCTCTTACATAGACATTTGTTTTGAATGTATCATTTATAGACTGAGGTTATTTTAGGAAAAAGATATAAGATATAAAAGATAAATAGGATTAACATGGTAATTATACAATCTTGTGATTCAACCTTTGACTCAATTTCATTAATTAGTTAAGTGAAAGTTTTCAATGACATTCTCGTGTAGGTGCTAAATATTTGACCATCACTTTTGAGTTTGGTGAATAAATGGTGAACTTCTCCCAGTATTTGTGTCTTCTGATTGATAGGATGTTTACTAAACTGCCCAGAATTGTTACTGGTCCAGAAATAAAACTTTGCTGTCTCCTGATATGTCATCACACATCACTACTGCTGTCAAAGGTTTTATCTTCTAATTCTTTAATACATAATTTGAAAGCTAAATAAATAAAAAAATTGGATAAACAAATTTTTAAAGAAAAAATATAAAAGTAGTTTAAGAAATATTGCAATATTTATGATCCGTACATACAGGTGTTCTGTAGCCGAGCACGAAGTGCGATGACCAATATGCACACGTTCGTTGATCGATGTGTGTTTTTCGAGAGGGATGAGCGATGTGTGTGCTCCTCTGCATGCACCCACTCTTATTCATTCATTATAGCGGAAGTACAAGTTCTATGGTCAGTGACCTGGTGGTCTAGGGGTAAGGTGTCAGACTTCTGTGCTGGCGGCCGGGTTCAATCCTCGGTCCCGGCAAAGATTTATCTGATTACCAAACCCTTCCTTCACCTCTGACAAGACATCTTGTGAATGTGGGGAATGCCAGGCCGCCACCGTGGTTCGGATTCCACGTTAAACTGTAGGTCCTTCATTTCATCTCACAATCACCCTACCATTACACATTAGCGTAAGTGCGTATAACCCGAACGGTAGTAAGACGCGGTGCTAATAATAATAATAATATAATAATACAAGTTCTATGTTTGTGATAAGGGTTTCAATAATAGATGAATACTACCAACCGCCTTTTTAAATTCATTCAGAACTAAGTAAATGGATGTGTCATTTGTATACCAAGTGTTTAATGTTAAGAGGAACTCTAACATATACATATTATTTATGTTCTTATTCATTCTGGACAAAGAAAACACAAGTTTGAAATGAATATTTAAATAAGGAAAGTAAATATGTTACTACCATTAGTGAAAAATTTAGAATATAAACCATCGTTATTATTTTTATTGTACCTTTTTTTATCTAGTGTCAAACAAAAGTTAAATTTTCTTTTTAATAGAAAGGAAAAAACCTTCTGTTCAAACTCTGAAGATAAGTTCTATCTCAAACACAATTTTTAAGAACCTGTCCTTCTAAATACCAAAATAATAGTTGAAGTTGTGAAAATGTTTCAACATGAAGGATTTTTTTTTAATTTCAAATGCATTTATAATAGATTTGTGTTTCCTAGTTAAAACTTGAAATATACCTTCATGTCAATCTCTTTGAAATTCGCACCAGAGTAAACACTATTAGTACTTTCATCACATATACATCTACATAAAAGCTTTAATTACACATTAAATATTTTATTACAGACTAGTTAACTTTTCTAAGACTTGTGAGCCAAGCCAAACTAAGCAATGTTGCAACACAGCGGGCCTTACACAAAATAAAGAATAACTAAAATAGTAATAAACAAGTAACAGTTTTTTCTTTCAAAAGTGTACTTTGAAACCATTTAAAATAAAATATAGTATTATAATGATTAAACCAAAATATTCAGCGATATTTTTGATTTTGTTCCTCATGTTATTAAATGTTGAGACCGTGGTTATGCGTGTTTTTACTAGGTATTTGTTTATAAAAAAAATTGAATTAGGTTAGCCATACTTTTGAACCACACTAATTCATACACACACACACACAAATACACATGCACATACACTTACACACATACACACAATCAATATAAATTCAGATCAAAACGATCATTAATAAAACCAATCAAAGTGAAATCTAAAATAAAAAATCAAATGTATTAAATATAAAAGTCTGAGTTGATATTTAGTTTTGAACCTATTTAAGCAAACTAATGTTATAATATGAGCAAAAGTAGGTATTACTATGTATAATTGTAACTAAAGGTTACCTGACCTAAGTTAAAATGTTGTTGATCGAATAATCATTTGAACAATATTTATGTTCGCTTTATTAGATCATATTTACATTCAAACGATGTAACAATATAGTTTGTGTTAATTGACCTCGGTGGTCTTGGGATGAAGTGCTTGCTTCAGGACCCGATTTTCTCGAGTTCTCACCCAAATGGGATCGACTAACCTTTTTTGGGTGATAACAATTCATAAAACTACTGTTTTTTGGAAAGGAGTTAAAGCCGTCAGCCGTATGTTTATTGAGGCATGTAAAAGAACTTTACAAGGTACGTGAAATATACCATTGCTGTCAAAATTAGTAGATTGCTCTAGATATTATCCTCTGCTAATATAATTAGTCGGTTAAGAAAGTTCAAATTAAATACCTCAAATAAATAAATTAATCAAATTATCTTCTATACGGTGAATTGCCCCAAAAAATTTACATATTGTTGAGAACAAATATTTGAACAAAAACTATTCTGTACAGTTTGCTGTAAGATCTATAGAACGCCCGGTAAAAAGGTCGGAACTAGAGGGTAGATTTTGGTGCGCAACACAAAATGCATTTATCACACTCTGGTTTCGTAAATAACTCTCAATCATTTTGCATTCAGTTAAAAAATGTCAAAGGGTAACATTTATTCTTCAGATAATGTATAAAATTAAAATTTAGAAAAAAATATTTTAAAA
>JBCFYV010000012.1:117952902-117968244 GCA_039000515.1 Timema cristinae | reverse complement strand
TGAAAATATTTTGAAGTTCATTATTTTGTTTATTCTAAATTGATACAATCTTTTGACCCTTCTTCTTTGATGGGTGGGAAATTTAGGGTTTAAATTTCATTTTTTGTATTTTTTTGTAAATACATTCTTTTGAGTTTTCGGGTTTTTTGGCATAAATCTGTAAAATGAAAAAATTATTTAAATTTAGTAGTTCTTTGAACGAAAGACCTCATTTCCATGTTATTATCTTACTACAGTTTTTAACTAGTAGTTCTGTGAACAGTAGACCTCCCCCATGTTATTATCGTTACTAAGTCTTACTAGTAGTTCTGTGAACAGTAGACCTACACCCAATGTTATTTTCATTACTACAGTCTTACTAGTTTTTTCTTTGGACATAAAACCCCCTTTCCCATGTTATTATCGTTCTACACCCCTCCTAGTAGTTCTGTGAACAGTTGATCTCCCTCAAGTTAATTTGTAAACTACATTCTTACTATATTTCTGTGAACAGTAGACCTCCCTCGGGGGTTAATTATCGTTACTACAGAAATTACAAAGTATTTTCTGTGAACAAAAAACCTCCCCCATGTTATTATCGTTACTACAGTCTTACTAGTATTTTTTTTGAACAGTAGCCCAAAAACTCCATGTTATTATGGGTTACTACAGTTTTTACTAGTAGTTCTGGGGAACATTTAGACCTCCCCGCCATGTTATTATCGTTACTACAGTCTTACTAGTAGTTCTGTGAACAGTAGACCTCACTCCATGTTATTATCGTTACTACAGTCTTACTAGTAGTTCTGTGAACAGTAGACCTCCCGCCATGTTATTATCGTTACTACAGTCTTACTAGTAGTTCTGTGAACAGTAGACCTCCCTCAATGTTATTATCGTTACTACAGTATTACTAGTAGTTCTGTGAAAAGTAGACCTCCCGCCATGTTATTATCGTTACTACAGTCTTACTAGTAGTTTTGTGAACAGTAGACCTCCCGCCATGTTATTATCGTTACTACAGTCTTACTAGTAGTTCTGTGAACAGTAGACCTCACTCCATGTTATTATCGTTACTACAGTCTTACTAGTAGTTCTGTGAACAGTAGACCTCCCGCCATGTTATTATCGTTACTAGAGTCTTACTAGTAGTTTTGTGAACAGTAGACCTCCCGCCATGTTATTATCGTTACTACAGTCTTACTAGTAGTTCTGTGAACAGTAGACCTCACTCCATGTTATTATCGTTACTACAGTCTTACTAGTAGTTCTGTGAACAGTAGACCTCCCGCCATGTTATTATCGTTACTACAGTCTTACTAGTAGTTCTGTGAACAGTAGACCTCCCGCCATGTTATTATCATTACTACAGTCTTACTAGTAGTTCTGTGAAAAGTAGACCTCCCGCCATGTTATTATCGTTACTACAGTCTTACTAGTAGTTCTGTGAACAGTAGACCTCCCGCCATGTTATTATCGTTACTACAGTCTTACTAGTAGTTCTGTGAAAAGTAGACCTCCCGCCATGTTATTATCATTACTACAGTCTTACTAGTAGTTCTGTGAACAGTAGACTTCTTTCCCTCCATATTATTATACATTATTATATCTCTCAATGTCTATTTTTTACAATCAAATAAAATAAAAAGGATAAAAGGGAAAATCCACTCTTGGTTAAATTTAAGAACAGAAGGATGAAGTGAAAAGATAGAAATCATCACACATTCACCATTTAAACCAAAATTCACAACGACAACAAAAATTATGTATGTATATATTTCTTTTGAGAAGTGCTTATATTAAAATGCCTTTTAGGTAGAAATTTAATTTGTGTAAAACAAGCAGGATGGTTTAAATATATAAATTTAACTTTTGATTCAATGACACAAAAAGCATTTTCAGGGAAAGGTGTTTTTTATAACATTGACTAGTAACAGAACAATGATAAAAACACTGCCTACATGAATTGGAAAATATAAATGTTGGTATCCACATCATGTGACAACTACCTATTGGCAGTGGCTGGGTCGCCAAAGTGAGCTTATCTGGATCCTTCATATGACTATATGTACTGTATTAGCCCGAATATATTGAGTATATAGAACCTTTCCCAACCCGTTCCATTATATAAAAAACACACATGCGCATGCACTTTGCATTTACTAATACTTACATGGATTTCCTCTTCGCCAGCAAAACTTGGCTCCAACTTTATTTGATGATCATTATCAATCTAAAGAACAATAAGAGATTTGTTTTAAACTGTTGAAATTATATTGAAACATTAAAGATCAAAAATAGCAATAGTTTCCAAGTTATAAATTAAATTAACAATATATTAGATTAATATAAAAGTAAATGTTATTATGTTCCTTTACCCCTTAATACATTGCCTTCATATGCATTTCAAGGTGTTCAAGGTCCAAGTATATGATATCTCTTACCTTGAGATTTAGAGGGAGACCTTGGGTGAGGACCAAAGAGATCTATCTTTTCAACATTACCAACCTCTTGTGATTGACATCACAACTCTTATCGTAGACCAAATAATAATATCCTTTGAATACATAATGCTCACTAGATTTCATATAACTGGTTCTTACTACCTATCAGGCTTAGGGTTGTAAACATTTTGACAGGGTGTTCAAAGCTTCAAAATTTCGGCACGCTTCGAAATAAATGTCAGCTTTAATTTTGCTTTGAAAAAATTTTTTGGCTTCGACAATTATTAAGCGTCACCAATCAAAATCTTGGAGCTAAAAACATAGTGGGGATGAATTTGGCGGTAATGTATCTCTAACTGTTTACGTCCCCAATTATGTGGGAATACCTTCCATCAAAATGTTATCTTCCCATCTCATTAGTTCTATTAAAATACTTAATGCAGGGATAACAAACTTAAAAGTTCTTGTAACATAACGTTCACTTAACATTCATGCATGAACAAAAAATTAATGTGTGATCAGGAGTCACGAGACATAACATAACTCGAGCAAAACACAGAAATTGGATTTTAACATTTTGAAAACAAACTAAAATTAAGGAAAGGCATTTAGCAATGATTAGGCTCTAAGTACTTGCAATAGAAGCTTTTTGAATACTGGATATACATAATAGAGTTTACAAAGGTTACAACCTTTAAGAGTTCGCAAAAGATGAAAACACTATAAGGAAGAAGTCATCTACATTCAGTAAACAAACTAATGAAGTACTAAATAGCCATGTTGACGTGGCTCAAAGAATTATTGGCTGGATACAACATGTAGTAAGTACCTTTTCCCTTAACATTCAAGTAACGTGAAAGTTCTTCCTTGAACAACTCTTAAGTAAAGTGAACATTAAGTAACCATTAAGTTAAATGCATTATGATGGCTTTCCTTTAAAAGCATAAGGATAACTGGTTAAGTTATGTTATCATTAAGTGAATGTTAAGATGATTTAAATCCCAGCATTAGTCAAAGATTAAAGTTACCTCCATTTTCAATTCCAATTTTTGATCGAGACCAATATGGGAGTTTATTCCAGCTCAGTCGTTGTGGTTAGTGGAGATTTCTTAACATTCTCATCCAACTTGGAAAGAGGAAAGTTAAGTTGCCATCAGTGGCCTACAAAGGAAATAACAAATTAAAAGAGAACATTAAGTGAAGATCTCTTTTACCACTTTATCTCATAATAAAATAAGCAACAAATATATTCTTTATATTATAAAAAAATATGTATGCTTGTGTCATTTTTCCCCCAGGATATGTACACTTTCTTAACCGACTAACTAGATCAGAACATGACTTATAAACTAACTTAAATCCATAAAGGATTCAACTTCCAGCATCCAGCCATTATTAATTCATCACTGTGAAAGGGTAAGCCCACATTGCACCAATAATAAATTGTTTGGCTGTACAGGGAATCGAACTCACGACATTAAATTCAGTCGGCACACACACTACTGAGTTAATGTATTTGACATTGCTATTTAGGGATGGGATAAATGAAATTCATAAACTGTTTACAGCCTGAGCCAATGTCAGTTTAGTAAAATAATTCCATCTTCCTCTATCCTTTCTTATTTTCTCATTTGCACATTTCCTTTTATTTGATCCTCCCATCGCTTACGTAACCTCCCTTATGACCTTATTCCCACCTACTTCACTTCAATCATTTTCTTTGACCTCCTCTCTTTTTGATCTTCATTACATGTACAATCCATCTTACGATTGCTCACTCTACTACCTCATGTACTCCAACATCCTCATTACATGTCCATACCATCTCACCCTTGCTTCCTCTACTATCTCATTTACTCCAACATCCTCATTACATGACCATACCATCTCAGTCTTGCTTCCTCTACTATCTCATATACTCCAACATCCTCATTACATGACCATATCATCTAACCCTTGCTTCCTCTACTATCTCATTTACTCCAACATCCTCATTACATGTCCATATCATCTCACCCTTGCTTCCTCTACTATCTCATTTACTCCAACATCCTCATTACATGACCATACCATCTCAGTCTCTCTTCCTCTACTATCTCATTTACTCCAACATCCTCATTACATGACCATATCATCTAACCCTTGCTTCCTCTACTATCTCATGTACTCCAACATCCTCATTACATGCCCATACCATCTCAGTCTTGCTTCCTCTACTATCTCATGTACTCCAACATCCTCATTACATGCCCATACCATCTCACTCTTGCTTCCTCTACTATCTCATGTACTCCAACATCCTCATTACATGACCATATCATCTCACCCTTGCTTCCTCTACTATCTCATGTACTCCAACATCCTCATTACATGCCCATACCATCTCACCCTTGCTTCCTCTACTATCTCATGTACTCCAACATCCTCATTACATGTCCATACCAACTCAGTCTTGCTTTCTCTACTATATCAAGTACTTCAACATCCTCATTACATGTCCATACCATCTCACCCTTGCTTCCTCTATTATCTCACATATTCCTTGTACCCCAATTAATTCCTATCTTGTTTCTATTCGTGAAAACTAACATGCCTCCTCACAAGTCTAAAACAATTAATGGTTGTATATTAAATATACTTTTCAGCTGGTTTGAGGAAGTTGAAGTTGAAGGGGGTAGCTTTGGTATTATGAAACACAATTTCAACAATACAAGCACAGTATGTGATCTATTCCCACAATATTTTAAATACGTTGTGCTGCTGTTTGGAGAGTTTTTGGCTAAGCATACATTTACCAAACTAAGTAAAGGGGAACTCTTCCCTTATTTCTCGTTAAGCGATATACAATCAAATTCTGATAGAAGCTTTTATTAGTTGGAAAATTTACTAAAATATTTTTCATAAGTCAATTCAAGCTATTTTCAACTGTCACATTTGATATGCCTTATCAATACTTATAAAATAATACCAACAAAATAGTAGGATGTTATTAATATTAATATTAATGTCTTTTTTTTAAGTCATGTGCCTATGTTTAGAATACCCCTGCACACGTCATAGCAAACAATGGTGCCAAACCGGTGGTTAGACTACTACCCTACTCCGGTCTCTTCCTTAAAGCCAGTGATAGCTGGATAGATCTTCTTTACCCTCCCCTCTAGCTTAGTGGGGCTCTAAATGAACTCGTCTAAACTAGCCTGAGTAAGTTTTGCAGATAACGGGGGCTCATTATTTCTCTACATTTTTCGGAAGTTGCACGTGTTGTTTATGTGAATTTCAACATTCAACGTGTCTAAAGTGAAAGAAAGTGCCTCACATGATTTAAAACTTTTTTTTGCTGAATATGGCAGAAAAGTATTCTATATCGATGAACAGATACTATATTACAAACTCTGTGACGTGAGAGTTGCCATGGAAAGGAAATTTACTGTGCAGCAGCATGTCAAGAGAGAAAAACACAAACGAGGTTTTCAGTGATTCCAGGATGAGAAAAAACTACAGCAAATGCTCCTTGGCCAAACCAGCGAGTCTTCAAAACATTCTGTATTTTATGAAGAATTGTGTAAATTCTTCATTTGTGCCAATACAGGGTTCCTACAGTATTTGTAAAAATATTCTCCCTGACTTTTCCCTGACTTTCCCTGACTATTTTCCCAAGTTCCCTGACCAATTTCTCATAAAATTTCCATTATAACTTTACGGTACTATACACGTGAAAATATTAATTTAAATAAATTTATTTCGGCCTCCTCCCCCCTTACAGCCGACCTTGCCTCACCTCTCATGGAAGAATAAGAAAGCAGACATCTTGCCAATCAGTTGAGGGAAAATGATGGAAAAATAATCCCTATCAAAAATTTGTAACAAACTTGATTCCCTTTGGTATCATGTGCAGAAATACGTATTAAATAACAGGCCACTAAGAACATACTAAAGAGTTTGGTATCATTACACTTTTATTTTACCTAAACTGTACATTTCCTGAACTGAATAGCTTACAACAGGAACTCTGTCTGCTTTCATATTATTCATGTCTCAAGTCAATTTTATTTTTATTAAAATTATCACTATAGTCATACAATAAGAAACTATGTTATATTTAATAAAGTGAAGCTTGCTTCTTCTTCAGTTCTTGCAACTCCACGTCTATTGCTTCTCGTTTCTCTTCAGTTTCCATCATTAATTTTTTTCTTTCTCCTTCTAAATCTTTAACTTGTATATCTAATTTCCTCTTTTCTGCCTTCTTCTTGTCTTTTTCACTTTTTTCTTGCTTCTTCATCTCTAAGTATTCATGATAGCGTTTCCGAGCACCTCTCACGTAATCCAACATCTTTTTGCTAATGTGTATATTTTTAATCCCTCCTGCTTCTTGTATCTCATCATGAATGTGACGCTGTGCAATGACTGTCTTTTCATGCATGTTTTCAACCAGTAAAGATTTATTGACTGAAAAACCACCTTCAACAGTTGCATTCCCATGCGACAAGACAAGGCAAATCTTTATTACTTCCCAAAGATGTTTGTAGTTTGCTTCTCCTATTAGAAAGCTACCATAAATAGTGTCAAGTCCTACTTCATCACTAAACTGATCACAAGGACGAAATATTTCTTGAAGCTCAGATTTTTTGAGGTTGCAAAAATGCAAGTATTCTTTCTTGGCATTTTCAGCCAGAACATCATTTATGATGTTGGCATGGTTGAGTTCCTCCAAAAGAAAAGAAAATCTCTTCTGGGCCAGTTGAGGTGAATGTTGAATAACACAAGGATCCAATGAAGACAAACCTCTCACAGCTTTCTGTTTTAAGGGACTTTTTTCTTGTAGTTTTGCAATCATGGTGGTTAACATACTGTGGCACTCATGAATAAATTCTAATTTTTGTCTTTCTGTTACTGTGATCGCAGTTTCTCCTAACAAACGTTTTGTTGCAAATCCTATATCAATATTTTTGCTAAGGATCAAATTTTCTGATTTTTTTGTGTCAATAGACAGTAACTTTGGACCCGTGCACTTCATAAGATCAGGTTTCACACAACGATTCATAAGGTATCTTAGAAGTTTCTCTACAGCTTCAAAAAGATATGGAGTCATTGGTTTTGATGTCTGGAACCGTTGCAGGAAAGGCTGACATTCATCTGCAATTGTCTTGCAGAACGCTAGTTTACACTTTAGGAATGGATCACAGGCTGCTCTTTTCAGTGTCTCTACAGGTTTTGTTTTAGGAAGTTTTGCTTCTTTGAGAAACTTAATAACATGGTCCCAAATTTGTAATGCTCTTTGAAAGCACTTCGCATTCTCTAACCAACGCACACCACAGAACTTCAATGGAAAAGTTGTACACCCTGTCAACTGGGTGAACAATGCTCGACGAGCTGGAGAGTCAGTGAACAGGTAGTACATGTGACGTAATAAGCTACTTATATCCCAATCAACAGACTCTACTCCTGTTCTCAAGGAACCATGAACAACATGAAGCCCACATGTTCCCAGATTTAGCAAACTACATACTTCATTGTCTGTTACAGATTTGAGGTGTTCCTGAAGAAGTGTTATAAACTTTAAATTGACATTTGGGCCATCCATTGACACTTGTATCAACTTAGAGAGTGGAAGAGGAGAAATACCATCCAGAAAATGCTTCAGTAATTCTTCAGCAGTGCTCCTATCGAAAAACACACTGTTTAAGTAACGACTGATGACTTTATGATTTTCCTTGTCCCAGAATCTAATTACAATGTCCATCTGTCCTCTTTGAATAACTTTATTCAATGCCTCATCAAAACAAATTACAAAGTTGTTACATGATTTTAGGCGGTCCAGTAAATTATTATGAAAGAATGGAGCCAAGCCATGCACAATGAAGTATGCAGCCTTGTCTCCACCAAGGGTAAAGGCATTGGCAATGGAACACTCGGGAAACATCAATTGAAAAATTGTACTTAAATTATTGCACGAATTGAAAGACATTTTTTTGTCAACAACTTGCATAGCCCAAATGACTTCCGCCTTAGTTATATCATCTTTTATAACAAAAGTGTTATGGTTTCTTTGAGGCACTACACTAATTTCACTTTTAGCAACAGCTTCCTTCTGCGACGTTACGATTTTCGATGAAACAGAAAAACTCTTCGAGCAACCAGTAGAATCATCACTAGGTAGAATGTCTTTGTGTGCCAGAGATTCTCTTGAAACTGGGGAGCTCGATGAACCTGAATCACTTGACTTTTTTGAAAAAAAAGTCAACAGAGAGCGTTGATTTGTCAAAGTTTCAAGAGTTTTGATATGAGTTGGTCCTTTTGCATGGGAAGCTAATGCTTGCTTTCCCATATTACTTAAGTTTATAATTTTTTTGCACACTTTACAAAATGCCTGCAGCTTATTACTTTCAACACCACTTATCCAGTATGAGAATTCAGGAAAATGGTCTGGGCTTAGCCAGAGCTGGTTAAAAACGGTTTTTTTGTTAGACATTGCTGGTGTAGTCTAATCAGTCCTGGTGCACTGTATCAAACTATAACGATGACAAACCTTGAACAAGAACAAAAACAAGTGATCACTAAAGTTAAAAGAATTGTCATGTGCAGGCTAGGAGACCTCTGCGTTCACATTCTGAAATAAAATGCTACCAAAACTTGTGTTAGGGCAAGTTTGAGCATGGTAAGTGCCCCTCAGCTTTCTTCATTGGGGCAGTGGCTTATGACGCAGTAAATAGAAAAAATATTTTCTTTGTTTTTTTCTAAGTGTGACATGAAGACATGAATTGTCATTTCCCTGACTTTCCCTGACCTTTTTAAAGCTTCCCTGACTTTCCCTGACTATTATTTTTTTCCCTGACTTTCCAGAGCGTAGGAACCCTGCAATATTACCTTGAGCAAAGATAACAATCCGAAACTGCGCAACTTTTTAGAAAAGCACACTGGGAAGATTTTGCTGGACCCCTCCAAACTAAAAAAAATTATGTCGGACGTTGCTATGAAAACACCATGAAGAATATATGGGAAAAAGTAGCAATAATTAAAATATGGGTGTTTATGGATGAGACTCTATTGGACAATATGTAGCTAACGTAGTGGTAGGTTTGATTGAAGCAGATGGGCCTGGTGAACAGTTTCTCAAAATAAGAGCTTGCAGTATGGCACAGAAATGGAACGTTAAATTACATTTTAAGGTTTATCCTTCTCTTATAGGACTTGTTTACAGCAAGGAAAAAAATAATTGTTTTTGGTCTTTATTTTTTGTTTAAAGAGAATTTTTTAAATTTTATGGGTCATAAATGCCATTTTATATCAAATTTTATGTCACCAAAATCCTAGCCCTACTCATTATCATTGTAAATATTAATTTATTTAGCTTCTTTCCTTTATATTATAATTATAACGTATGGTATTGAATATGGTTTTTAACACCCTGTTGTACTATATGTTCAGGTTATTTGTGATCATTATGCTAATGAGTTAGAATGAAGAAGTGCACCCGAATTTGCATGGAGGGAAAGTGAACAATCGATTTAAAAAAACAACTCTCAAATATTCAAAACTCCGATTTCCCTGTTGTCGGCAGTCAAGTCCAATACAATAGTGAGACCTTACACCATGCGCAGATGAATGAATATTATGTTAACTCCTACTAGAACTATATTCTATTTGAGAATATTTTTGAAAAATAATCAAAGTACCTTAAATTGGGACTGCTTTAAACAGTGGTATAACTTTAACACGCGGAAGTAGTAAAGATTTAAAATGTGAGAATTAGCACTGATTGCATTATATTTAACATTCTTAGATGCAGAATTTCATTAGCTTACAGAATATACACTTAGATATATGATTTTATTAATGGTTTGGTAACAGGAATTTTTTTCCTCCGTTGCCAAAAAAAGTGACAGAAAATTTCAGGCTCGACCATGTATTTGCCCAGGTCATACCACAACATGTATGGTAATTTTAAGTGTTACTTCTTGTAGCCTGGTTTATTACCATTATTTTGGGATGTTGGATACCATTTTAAGAATGTGAAAATAGACGATATTACCAAAAGTTAACAATGTGGTAATTTTTTCGCACAAGTGGTATTACTATGAACATTTGAAATTTTATAACAAGTTTTATACATATAATATGCAGTAATTCCTGTTAAAATACATTAAAAGCCCTAGTGGTTCATTTGAAGAACATTATCAGGTACCTTTAGTTTTTTATGAATATTACTTATTAATTATACTAAATATTATGTCAAAATAGCCCCACTTTACGGTAGTGCCTTTTACCTTCTTGACTGATCATTTGCTTATTTTTCTCCCCAATAGTCCCCTATTTCCTCTTATTATCCTACCATATAAACTCACACTCTTATGTTGCTATGAGAACCCGGTGAAAGGTTCCACAAACATTTAAATTACTATAGTTCATCTACGACCGACTCTCTAGTCTAGTGATCAAGAGTTCCAGGCTACAGACTCAAAGGCCCCGGGTTCGATCCTCGTCGCTTGGATTATTTACATGAATCATTGGGTCTGATATGGTACAAACGAAGCCTCATAATGAGAACTGAGCTGCTTGAATGTAAGAGTAGCCGCTCAAGTCTAAAACAACTGAGATTAACAGCCAGAGAGTTCATTGTGCTAATCACATGACATGCTGGTTAGGTGTCCATCAGAGCCTATTCTGCCATTTAAACTGGAATAGCCTATAGTCGATACAGAGTACTATGGACTACCAATCTTTGAAAAGTAATTGTGTGTGTGCGCATTGAAATAAAAGCACCAATAGCAGCAAAAGGGTCAGTTGATTTGGAAACAAATACAAAATGTAATTATAGTTTGAGCATGTAGCTATTTTAAAAAAAGATTTTTTTCTAAAAATTCAAAAACCCAGGAAAGCATGGCATTTCAAAAACTTTTTTTTCCTAAGAAATATTAACTTTCCTGAAACAATAGTGTCACTTTGGTAGGTTAAACCTCACATATGTATTCTTTAAAACCTCTGCTTTAACAGATTATGTTTGCGCCTTGCTTTAAACAATTTTCTTTCAAAGAGTTTAATTGGACGGTCATCTCAGACATTCCTCTTGGCTGGCAGGGTTAACTGATTATGGATCGACTGTGTAGACGCCATTACGTTACTAAGGACCATCAATGGCTTAAGGACAATTTGGGTGTAGTACTTAAAGAATATTCAACGAGTATAAAGACTCTGCCTTTCTAAGTGGTTAAAACCGCCATGTGATTAGGGATACAAACCGTTCAAACGTGATTTCCCTCTCGGCAAGACTAATGCTATAACAATCAACATTAAAATGCTTTGTTTTTTGTAATAAGAATAATATGAAGTTTTTCTCAATTGAGATGAATTAAACACTTTGAAAGGAGATTTTCTAGAGCTAAGCACAAGCAAACGTTACCCCAGCTGAACAATTATTAACAAAAATAGTGCCACTCCATATTTTTACAAAACGTCTCTAAATTAAGCTATATTTGAAACTTAGGTTAAGTGCAGTCACAAATAATATATTTAAAACATGAGCTAGTTAGTGTAATTGTTATAATAGTGACATTGGTGCTTTCATTTAGATGCGGGTGCACGCTTAATTTGCTGTGATTCGTAGTTCTTACAAAGTTAAATTTGAATCAAATTTTATGGAGGGATAAGAACTAAGGAATTAAGGAAAGGATTCTGTACACAGTTCAACTCATGAGTGTTGAGTCAATATCTGACGGAGTACTACGCACCTTACAGATTCAAAGTCTGTAGACGGGGCTTTAGATTATGAGCAAGTTCAAATACAGTGCTTGTAGCAAAAGTGGAACAAATCCAGTCGCGAAGCAGTACTAGATTGCCTCTGTTCTAATAAAGGATTAGATTTTACAAACTATTCATTCACAATTATATTAAATACTCTCAACAATTTTAATTTACTTATGAGTATGATCGGATATATCTCAAAGTACTATCCATAGATCAGATTACCCTACGTCTACGTATATGTCTATGAAAATACAAAGCAAAAACTTGTACTTCACAGATCAATTTATGCTGACTTTATACTAGGAAACTTGTGAAACTAAAACACATTGGGTCAAATGTGAGCGTTTATAGTAGACTGCAATCAATTTCATGGTCAGAAACAGTTTCCATCGAGTTGCAGAGTGTGAGCCTAGTCGTTCAATGGCTGCGTTTTTTGTGAGAATTAATTCGTCAGAAATCAGAAGGAACAAACACCTCAGATTTCGCATCTGTGGTTTGCCCACTGGAAACAAATGTATCAGATGTGAATCAGTCACCCACGATTTTATTTCTGGGAACAATCGAATCGAATTAATAAAGATACTTTTGAATATTTTATAAAAGCCATCACTAATATCATTTTCCAATTTTATTGAAATCATTCCACCATAAAAACATTGTTAGGACATACAATAGTTGTAATAGTAAACTTTGTATAATTTTATTCATAATAACAAAAGAATTCCATTGTAACGTGATTATTTATTTTTAACTCATTTCCCATTCCCAAAAATCAGTTGAAATGCCATTCCTTTCCAACCTAATTAGAATATTTATTTTTATATTAAGACTGATAAGTACCTAGTATGTAGATTTAAATGTCTAAAATAAATTAATTTTGTAGGTACTTGCCAAAGGGTTTCTCATTCAAGACATTAGGATATCCAATTAGAATTTCAGAAACTAATGAGGGAAGACTTGCATTCTATACGTATCCCATTTCCAAGATACGATTACATTATTTCAATAACTGAAGGATTTTTGAATTAGTGGGAACTCACCAAATTGTGTTGGATTTATAGACAGAAAACACATACGCATAAAAAATCCAAAGATCTCAGGATAAATTTAAAACTTATTTTTGCTAACAAGAACTGTGAAAATAAAAACTTTTTTTCGGTACACAATATATTATTACCTCTGGAATACTACTGCGGGTGAAAATTCCCTCATGTCAAAACTATATGTTTCTAAACATCCATGTGGAATAAATCCTCAACTCTGCACGGTGCAATATGATTCATCAAAATAACTGCAAAGAATCCCATTGAGATGTGATAGTTCGCACTTCGGATGTTTTCGTCTGAAGATGCACAAATTACTTGGGGTACAGTGGACAACCTTCAATATATTTCAATGATACCGGATCGTTCACAGCTATTCGTCTGACAAACATAATTCAGACGAAAACACAGCCAGTGGACGACTAGCTTTAAACTGACCCAGAAATTATGATGAAACTTTTCGTTTCATGCACTATAGTGGTGTATTGTTTCAAATGTAGCTGATTATACATCAATTGAATGAAACTGACCTCACTCGAGGATAATAATACAATATAATGCAATGCATAATATAATGGAATTCAAAACAATTTCTTCAAAGAACGTTATAAAATAAATTATTATTAATTATTTTAAACCCAATACTTTTTTAATACCGTAATCTCGCAGACAACACCACCACCAAACCCGAAAGCCTCACAGTCTCCCCTCTCTCTGTAGTGTCTGCCTCTGAATGTTACCCGTAGTTCTTTTGTTTTGTTTTAACATTTTGTTCACGGTAATAATGTTTCTTTTGTTTTTGTAAGCATTTTGTTTACATTTTATCATTGTTTTACCTGTTTGTTTTTCAAGCGTAACCTGTGATTATATAAAAATGAATTTTCAAAATCGGGTGTAGGGTGTCTCCTCTATGTAGCCTAGCAGTTCATGGAAAGATGCTCTTGAAATCCACACATAATTGAAGAATTTCTTTTCGTCAACACACACAGGTCGTAAAATAATGTATAATATAAACCACTGTCCTTAAGTGAAGATAACAACAGATGTACACAAAATTTTCTGTTTCTTCCTCTTCTTGATTAGCAAAGATAAAAGACCAACTTCAAGTTTACAAATTAGTGGTGAACGTTCCACTTAGTAACTTTCGAGGGATCGACAGCAGGGAATAAACATCTGTGAAATTTCACTAAATTTGTAGATAAAAATAAAAGTATCATCTGAAATTAATAGAAAGAAAACGTTTCAAATTTTTACAAATAATTCCAATATAGTGAGCCTAATGAAATATCTCATTCAACGAAATTTCCAAAATAATCCATGCATTTCTGCAATTGCAAAAAGATCAAGATTTTCAAATATTATGTAGTCTATAAACTACCTTAAAAATATATAATAATAAGCTAAATAAAATCAAATATAATTTTTATAGTCTTTTCAAAACATAAAGGTATGCTCTGAACTAAATATCGAACTTAAGCCTAATTATTCAGATAATCGCTCATGACAGGGATATTGGCATAGAATCTTTTTTTTTGTCTCAGCCTTGTTTGTTTGGTACAGTTGGGCCTGGAGGGCAGGGGGAGGCGAGTGTAAATAATAAAATCCCATCATTAGCTATCTGATATTTAAAAAAAAATGATAAATTTTGTTCAATGCAACACATACAACCAAATATTTATACAAAGTATGCTTCCAGAAACTTCTTTGGGTGATATTTAGTTGGTGATTGGGCTAAAACATATTTTGGTGGTTGAATGGTCTAAGGCAGGGTTTCTCAAACTGTGAGGCGCGAGGGGATTTCAGGTGAGGCGCAGCATTGTTATATCTGTGAACCAATTGTTCACATTCTCCGATATGCTTAAGTTCTCTTTAACTGAAAAAAAAAATTATTTTTGACCAATGAAACAAAAGAATTTGAGATATGCATCTATATATATGTATCATGTATGAAAGTAGTTTATCAAAAATGCAATTAATCGAATTGACATAAATTGACTGGAAGTATAAAATGGCCTTCTTCTGTATTTTTTTAAAAACAGAACCTGACCTAAACCATTTCGATGATAGGAAAAAACTCATTCTTCTAAATGAAAAGTACAATAAATATTTTACATACATCATAAATAGTATTTATA
>JBCFYV010000012.1:117605673-117952802 GCA_039000515.1 Timema cristinae | reverse complement strand
TTGATCTTTGTTTTTAATTGTATTGTTATATAATATATGTGGAGAGTGCCCCTCCCCTCCCCCATCATTTGTCACTATCTATGAAGTGCAGAGTGAATTTATAACGTTGAGGAAAGAGGTTTCTAAATGTTAAAACAAATTAATTTCACTTAAGTATTTAATCCCTGCAATTAACATAACAATTAACTTCAAATACAGATATACATTGTACATAAGAAATTTTTCTTTGAGCCCTCCCCTGAAATTTTGGCCTGGCCTACGGCTTGGTAACCTTTTATAACAGTTTAACGTATGGTGGGATCCACGCAAATGACAGTACACTTCCTCCTCCCTCCACAGAGTAAATGACAGTACACTTCCTCCTCCCTCCACAGAGTAAATGACAGTACACTTCCTCCTCCCTCCACAGAGTAAATGACAGTACACTTCCTCCTCCCTCCACAGAGTAAATGACAGTACACTTCCTCCTCCCTCCACAGAGTAAATGACAGTACACTTCCTCCTCCCTCCAGAGAGTAAATGCGGATAGCCCAAACGGGCAAAGTGAAAGCACGTTAGGTGTGGTCCCAAACGCTTATAACCCCCTCTCCCGATACCTCCAATTGTATTAAACACCCATACATGGCCCAAGAATGGCCGCCCTGGACATGAAGTCGATACACAATTCAAGGTCGAGAGGAGAATGAATTTGCCCTTTCTAATAATCGGTTGTGGTGTCTGAGGTATGAATTGTGACCAATAAGCGGTGATGTGGATCTTGTCTGGCTCCGGTCTACAAGGATTGAGGGGGAGGGGAGGGGGTAACTCCCGCAAGGTCGCGACGGGACTACGTGGCAACAAACCATAATAATAAAAATAAAATTAGCGCGGCCATTCTGAAAGCGATCAATAGACAAACCGTTGCGCGCGATGGCCTAGTAGTGCGCGAGTCCGACCGACAGGTGGCTCTAGCGGCGGCCTCGTCCTCTCCTGCTCTCTAGCGGCCGGTGCAACAACTCACTGCAGTCGGGCAGGGACGCACAGATTCGCTGGCGCCCCCGAGTTAAAGTGACGTTACGTGTCATAAAAAATAAGTATTTCTTTAGCGGGGAAGTGCATGGCCTTACAATAATCTGTTTAAATGGGGGACTTGGTGACGTGCAAAATGGAAACTATACACATTTTGAGTAAAACCCGCTTCAGTGGTCGCATGACCCAACGAAGTGGTTCTCAAACTAGAAGAAAAATTATGTAGGATCCCTGCCCCCCTTAGTCCTCAAACTTCATAACTAGTTCCCATATCCTAATTTTTATTTTTTTAAATTCAGAATAGTTTAAGCTTCACACCAAGGAAGATAATATTAGCACAATAACATCCAAAACTTAAAAAAATAAATAATACGTTGGACCATACAGATTCTCTTTTATCTCAAAATAGGATAGGCCTATATTTCCTAAAACTTGTAAGATTTGAGAAACAAAATAACACACAGAGAAGCATTCCACCAGAGGACAATTTATGTCTACCATAGATCATAACATCAATCACTCATTTCCAAACCTGAATAAAAGATTATTTTTTTTCATATAACTCAGAAATGATTGGTTTTATAAAAAATATACTGTATAGTTTAAATAAAATATTTTTATTTTTAATATTTCTACAGCAGTTCTCATATATGAAATATTTGCGGAGAAATTATCAAAATTGGAAATGCCTGCTTATGTAAAGTAACCTCTTAAATCATTTTAATGGGTAAATGAGAATCGCCATTTTGTTTTAATGTTAAAACAATGTCTGCATACAAAGTTTAAACAAAACCATTAGAGCGGATAAAAAAAATATCTTTCTTAGCCCTTTAGTAAATTACCCTCAATTTTATGATTGGGTATCTAATTCCGAAAACCCTAGATACCCAGTTTTAGCCCCATTAGTAAAATGGTTTTGGCTCTAGGCCGAGGTACGGACGGACGGACAATATCACGAAAACAGCTTTCTCGGGGTGATGTTGAAACATCGACATTATTTATCAAAAACAGAGTTCAACAATACTTGGCTTTTAGAGGGGTTGAGAGGAAGTAAAAAATAAATTTCAAGTTTTTACTTTGATTAATTCAACAAATTCACAAAAAGGCGACTGCAATCACAAGCGAGTTACAGGAAAAGTGATTGATGAAACAAAATAAGGTTTAGTACATATTGTACTCCCACTGCGGTTACCCTGAAAGATAGCAAGTCTTACCTTGCTGCGGGGAACGGAGGGAGGGAGGGGGGACAAAGAGGGTAATTGCTCCAGGCCCCACATTACAGGGAGCCACCTTTCCCCCAAAAATTATTAAATTCAATTACAGTTATTTTAAATCTCGCATAAAATAGTGTACAGATAATTAACAGCAATAAATATTCGCTTAGTGATAGGATTCCACCCCAGATTCCTGAAAACCCTAACTTTATGTCATTAATATTTACGTTATTCTAGTAATGTGCTGCGGTACAGTAGAATACGTCATGATTGTACTACCGCTGTCAGTCTACAGAAAACTAACGGTGTAAGGAGGAATTTACTTTTGTTAACTTAATTGGATTGATTGCATTTAATAAAGTAGTAATTTAATGGGTTGATCAATATTCCAAAAAACACGAGAATTATTAAGTAAATAAGTAGCGAGTACATATCAATATAATATATAATAACGGCTTAATGCTAAAACCTAAAAACTGCCCTACAAAAGGGGAGGGGGGGCTCAATTTTTTTTTTTTGCCACGGGCCTTTCATTTTATTAAAACGGCCCTGCCTTTCTGGATTACATTATGAGCTTATGTTATAAGCTATACCATAGTGGAATAATGTAAGGTAGGCTCGCTACCATTCAGGGTAAACGAGTAGATTCTGTACGTACAAACACGATATTTCAAAAATTATTTCACTTTCAATTAAAACATTACAATAAGTAACCATAAAAATATCCAACTAATTTATTTTAATCATTTCTTTGGGAAGTAGTTCTTGTTTATTTATGGGAGAGTATATTTTTTAGTAAAACTATCTGCATGACTGAAATTTAAAAAAATACCCTAAGAAACGGTGTATTTTGAGTCCTGTCATGATAGTTACAATTTGAATATTTAGTGTGAAAGGGCTAGCTTCTCCGTAAATAAGTTCAGGTGACCAGACGGAGAATGTTTAATGTCGGGACCTGCTTGGACACGGTAGGTTTAGATAATCAGTCGTCTGATAGATAGGGCTGGATGTGTAGTAATGCTTGCCACCTACTGAATGTTTAGATAATCAGTCGTCTGATAGATAGGGCTGGATGTGTAGTAATGCTTGCCACCTACTGAATGTTTAGATAATCAGTCGTCTGATAGATAGGGCTGGATGTGTAGTAATGCTTGCCACCTACTGAATGTTTAGATAATCAGTCGTCTGATAGGGCTGGATGTGTAGTAATGCTTGCCACCTACTGAATGTTTAGATAATCAGTCGTCTGATAGATAGGGTTGGATGTGTAGTAATGCTTGCCACCTACTGAATGTTTAGATAATCAGTCGTCTGATAGATAGGGTTGGATGTGTAGTAATGCTTGCCACCTACTGAATGTTTAGATAATCAGTCGTCTGATAGATAGGGTTGGATGTGTAGTAATGCTTGCCACCTACTGAATGTTTAGATAATCAGTCGTCTGATAGATAGGGTTGGATGTGTAGTAATGCTTGCCACATACTGAATGTTTAGATAATCAGTCGTCTGATAGATAGGGCTGGATGTGTAGTAATGCTTGCCACCTACTGAATGTTTAGATAATCAGTCGTCTGATAGATAGGGCTGGATGTGTAGTAATGCTTGCCACCTACTGAATGTTTAGATAATCAGTCGTCTGATAGATAGGGCTGGATGTGTAGTAATGCTTGCCACCTACTGAATGTTTAGATAATCAGTCGTCTGATAGATAGGGCTGGATGTTGTAGTAATGCTTGCCACCTACTGAATGTTTAGATAATCAGTCGTCTGATAGATAGGGCTGGATGTGTAGTAATGCTTGCCACCTACTGAATGTTTAGATAATCAGTCGTCTGATAGATAGGGCTGGATGTGTAGTAATTGCTTGCCACCTACTGAATGTTTAGATAATCAGTCGTCTGATAGATAGGGCTGGATGTGTAGTAATGCTTGCCACCTACTGAATGTTTAGATAATCAGTCGTCTGATAGATAGGGCTGGATGTGTAGTAATGCTTGCCACCTACTGAAATGTTTAGATAATCAGTCGTCTGATAGATAGGGCTGGATGTGTAGTAATGCTTGCCACCTACTGAATGTTTAGATAATCAGTCGTCTGATAGATAGGGCTGGATGTGTAGTAATGCTTGCCACCTACTGAATGTTTAGATAATCAGTCGTCTGATAGATAGGGCTGGATGTGTAGTAATGCTTGCCACCTACTGAATGTTTAGATAATCAGTCGTCTGATAGATAGGGCTGGATGTGTAGTAATGCTTGCCACCTACTGAATGTTTAGATAATCAGTCGTCTGATAGATAGGCTGGATGTGTAGTAATGCTTGCCACCTACTGAATGTTTAGATAATCAGTCGTCTGATAGATAGGGCTGGATGTGTAGTAATGCTTGCCACCTACTGAATGTTTAGATAATCAGTCGTCTGATAGATAGGGTGGATGTGTAGTAATGCTTGCCACCTACTGAATGTTTAGATAATCAGTCGTCTGATAGATAGGGTATGGATTGTGTAGATAATGCTTTGCCACCTACTGAATGTTTAGATAATCAGTCGTCTGATAGATAGGGCTGGATGTGTAGTAATGCTTGCCACCTACTGAATGTTTAGATAATCAGTCGTCTGATAGATAGGGCTGGATGTGTAGTAATGCTTGCCACCTACTGAATGTTTAGATAATCAGTCGTCTGATAGATAGGCTGGATGTGTAGTAATGCTTGCCACCTACTGAATGTTTAGATAATCAGTCGTCTGATAGATAGGGCTGGATGTGTAGTAATGCTTGCCACCTACTGAATGTTTAGATAATCAGTCGTCTGATAGATAGGGCTGGATGTGTAGTAATGCTTGCCACCTACTGAATGTTTAGATAATCAGTTCGTCTGATAGATAGGGCTGGATGTGTAGTAATCTTGCCACCTACTGAATGTTTAGATAATCAGTCGTCTGATAGATAGGGCTGGATGTGTAGTAATGCTTGCCACCTACTGAATGTTTAGATAATCAGTCGTCTGATGATAGATAGGGCTGGATGTGTATAATGCTTGCCACCTACTGAATGTTTAGATAATCAGTCGTCTGATAGATAGGGCTGGATGTGTAGTAATGCTTGCCACCTACTGAATGTTTAGATAATCAGTCGTCTGATAGATAGGCTGGATGTGTAGTAATGCTTGCCACCTACTGAATGTTTAGATAATCAGTCGTCTGATAGATAGGGCTGGATGTGTAGTAATGCTTGCCACCTACTGAATGTTTAGATAATCAGTCGTCTGATAGATAGGGTGGATGTGTAGTAATGCTTGCCACCTACTGAATGTTTAGATAATCAGTCGTCTGATAGATAGGGCTGGATGTGTAGTAATGCTTGCCACCTACTGAATGTTTAGATAATCAGTCGTCTGATAGATAGGGCTGGATGTGTAGTAATGCTTGCCACCTACTGAATGTTTAGATAATCAGTCGTCGCGTGATAGATAGGGTGAGAATGTGTAGTAATGCTTGCCACCTACTGAATGTTTAGATAATCAGTCGTCTGATAGATAGGGTGGATGTGTAGTAATGCTTGCCACACTACTGAAATGTTTATAGATTATATCAGTGATCTGTCTGATAGATAGGGTTGGATGTGTGTAGTAATGCTTTGCCACCTAACTGAATGTTTAGATAATCAGTCGTCTGATAGATAGGGTCTGGATGTGTAGTAATGCTTGCCACCTACTGAATGTTTAGATAATCAGTCGTCTGATAGATAGGGCTGGATGTGTAGTAATGCTTGCCACCTACTGAATGTTTAGATAATCAGTCGTCTGATAGATAGGGCTGGATGTGTAGTAATGCTTGCCACCTACTGAATGTTTAGATAATCAGTCGTCTGATAGATAGGGCTGGATGTGTAGTAATGCTTGCCACCTACTGAATGTTTAGATAATCAGTCGTCTGATAGATAGGGCTGGATGTGTAGTAATGCTTGCCACCTACTGAATGTTTAGATAATCAGTCGTCTGATAGATAGGGCTGGATGTGTAGTAATGCTTGCCACCTACTGAATGTTTAGATAATCAGTCGTCTGATAGATAGGGCTGGATGTGTAGTAATGCTTGCCACCTACTGAATGTTTAGATAATCAGTCGTCTGATAGATAGGGCTGGATGTGTAGTAATGCTTGCCACCTACTGAATGTTTAGATAATCAAGTCGTCTGATAGATAGGGCTGGATGTGTAGTAATGCTTGCCACCTACTGAATGTTTAGATAATCAGTCGTCTGATAGATAGGGCTGGATGTGTAGTAATGCTTGCCACCTACTGAATGTTTAGATAATCAGTCGTCTGATAGATAGGGCTGGATGTGTAGTAATGCTTGCCACCTACTGAATGTTTAGATAATCAGTCGTCTGATAGATAGGGCTGGATGTGTAGTAATGCTTGCCACCTACTGAATGTTTAGATAATCAGTCGTCTGATAGATAGGGCTGGATGTGTAGTAATGCTTGCCACCTACTGAATGTTTAGATAATCAGTCGTCTGATAGATAGGGCTGGATGTGTAGTAATCTTGCCACCTACTGAATGTTTAGATAATCAGTCGTCTGATAGATAGGGCTGGATGTGTAGTAATGCTTGCCACCTACTGAATGTTTAGATAATCAGTCGTCTGATAGATAGGGCTGGATGTGTAGTAATCTTGCCACCTACTGAATGTTTAGATAATCAGTCGTCTGATAGATAGGCTGGATGTGTAGTAATCTTGCCACCTACTGAATGTTTAGATAATCAGTCGTCTGATAGATAGGGCTGGATGTGTAGTAATGCTTGCCACCTACTGAATGTTTAGATAATCAGTCGTCTGATAGATAGGCTGGATGTGTAGTAATCTTGCCACCTACTGAATGTTTAGATAATCAGTCGTCTGATAGATAGGGCTGGATGTGTAGTAATGCTTGCCACCTACTGAATGTTTAGATAATCAGTCGTCTGATAGATAGGGCTGGATGTGTAGTAATCTTGCCACCTACTGAATGTTTAGATAATCAGTCGTCGATAGATAGGGCTGGATGTGTAGTAATGCTTGCCACCTACTGAATGTTTAGATAATCAGTCGTCTGATAGATGGCTGGATGTGTAGTAATACTTGCCACCTACTGAATGTTTAGATAATCAGTCGTCTGATAGATAGGGCTGGATTGTAGTAATCTTGCCACCTACTGAATGTTTAGATAATCAGTCGTCTGATAGATAGGGCTGGATGTGTAGTAATGCTTGCCACCTACTGAATGTTTAGATAATCAGTCGTCTGATAGATAGGGCTGGATGTGTAGTAATACTTGCCACCTACTGAATGTTTAGATAATCAGTCGTCTGATAGATAGGGCTGGATGTGTAGTAATCTTGCCACCTACTGAATCAAAACATAAACGAGTGTTATCCGCACAATGGCTCGAAAGTAAATTCATGTCAGTCGGACGACAGCAACCAGAGTAAGTACATCAATTTTAGTAATAAAAGCGAGTGATAACAATGAGTAAAGAGAGAGAAGCGGTTTCAAAAATACTCGTGAGTGAATGATGTATGCAACATATTTCCGAGATTTCCTCCACGAATTTTCCTTCATTACAGTCATAATAACGTTTGTTACCGATGTCATAAATCAAAGGGTACTGTTGAACTAATTTGATTATCGAGGACCAGAAACAGCTGTGAAACGAGCCAGAGTGTTAATGATGCAATACAGTCCCGAGGACGCATGCGCGGAATCCGTCAATATATTACCTCTTTGCTAACCGATTAATTCCGTTCCGATGTTGACGTTGACGCTTCCGATCCAATCCGATCAAGTCTACATACTCTCCAAGGTTAAGGTGAGGTGGGAAATGATCCGTGGTTTTTTCTCCAGTTTTTATAGCAAAACTTTCTTTGCCAAAATAAATCAAATATTGCTCAAGTAGAAAACACAAGAGTTTAACCTAATTTTCATCACTTGTTGATATCATCAATTTTTGAATATCTGTCAAGGATGTCATGGAATTTAATGACATTTATTTCGACAAAAAAAAATGTTTATCATCTAATGCCGTTATGCTCTCGACAGATATTCAACAACTGTTGATATCAACATGTGAAGAAAATTAAATTATACGTTGCTACTGGAGCAATATTTTGTTTATTTCGACAAAAGAAAGGTTTTGTTATAAAAACTGCAAAAACCTGACCTTTCATACCTCTGTTACCTGTTACATGGGGAAGCAATGAAAACGTTACAGCTGTTATGAAATTCTGGATTATTTACAAAGTGGTTTGATATTTCTTAAAATTTAGGCTTAAGTTTTGACCAGTTAAAAAGTTTAAACTCTGAATTTAAAGTTTAAAAAAAAGTCTGATAACTTATATAAAATCTTTAAAAACAATCCCGCATTTGCTTCAAATTGTTCTGTCGTGACCCTATCGAAACATGACTTTATTTGATAGAGGAAGGTTAGTTCTAGGTATATATCGTTTTACTTTAATCTCAGAAGTACAAATATTGGCGTAAAGCTTAGTTGAATTATTATTTGTAATTTAAACTTCATAGCTGTTGATAACTTTCGCCTAGAGTTTATTGAAAACCAAATCTAAAAATATAAAACCATGTCTTCAAAAATGTGGGATTTACAAAAGCATAAAACGCCCTCCCCATGTAACAACTTTAAAGAAAGAGCCACGCTAAATACTAGTTTCAAAATAAACATTTAATTTTGTAAACACATAAGCATGAACACAACTGAAGATGGTTTGTATGACGTTATAAACGGCCTTTGTTTCATATGGTTCGCCATCTTAATTTATGAATAGAACGTAACATTTCAGACGCTCTCGTTTGAAAAGCATTCTTAAGTTAACGAACCACAGAGGCCGCTTCCAAAAAAAAAAAAAAATCCAGACTTATTTTCATAAGTTCGTGTTTCAACAATGTAAAACGTTTAAAATTAAAATAAATAAACAATTATTTCGCAAAATGTGAATGAATTGAAATAGAAAAAATATCAACTCTCATTTTGATTAAAAAAAGAAACGTTTGTTTTTTCGGAAAAGGCATAGCTGCTACGCATGACATTAATCGAGCCTCTGTGAAATCCGCGCATGCGCCGCTGAGTGCGGTGACGTCACCGCCCACCACGTGGCTCTGAAGCCCAATAAAGCCGTTCGTTACCTGTCAAGAATATGGACAGAGTAGCTTAGGGCAGAATACCGCACCGAGATTCGAACCAAATTGCCAGGAGCTACAGAGCAGGTGGTTGTTAGTAGATCTTTCTCAACCACAGTTGTGAATAGAGAAACACATTTTAAATAATTTTTCGGTAAATTTTTAACTTGAAAACGTTACTCAGTGGCGGCTCGCGGTAAATGGGTTAATCGAAAGCGGCGGCTCCCAGAACCTATTACAATATAATTTATATTTTATGAATATATCAAACTGTATGAAGGATGACGATTGGGGGTAAGGGGGGCGGGGGTCAAAAAGTGTTAGTTGTTAGCAAATATATTAACCAACCTTAAAATTTTGGGATATTTCAACTGAATTAGTTCAATTTAAAAAGCTGGAAGTGAAAATTTTCCGTCTAGTATTTCTAGATGTGATCGATCCTCTTGTTTATCCAGTTTAATAGTCCAGGCGAATTAGCATCCATTGGCGACATAATTCAATATTTTTCCCCCCATGGGATTGTTGTAATTGCCTTCCTAAACAACATATTAAAAGTCTTGACCGATCCAACCCGTGCTCAAGGGCACCATCTTTAAAAAAATGAAGGATAAAGGGGTCCCTTTCTCCAGTTTTTTCACGATTATCTTGAAAATAGCTGATCTTAGGTCAAATATGCAGAGGACCAAATAGCATAAACATAAAATTTCTTACAAGATAGCTACTTTAATTTAGATTGGTATCTTTTCCTTTCAAGGAGGGGGGGGGGGAATTGCGTTTTTTCATACTTATAAAGGAATTATTTTTACCTTGAGTATTGTAATATCTATCATAATAGGATATCTATCACATTAGTATTCATGTTTATACTCGTATTTTACGGGACGAAATTTTGCATAGGTACCCCTTGATCACCAGGAATTTTAATGTTTTTAAGAAGGCAATTACAACAATCTTATTAAAAAGATCCTTATGAATTGTCGCCGATTAGGTATAAAAACGTCAAATTTGCCTACACTCTATGATATCAAGAATGATTGGCGAAATATAACACTTTTTTAAGTTACATGCCATACTTTCTCTAGGACTAAAGTTGGTATATTTCAGAGGGTCACCTAAACGGGGCATCTCCCCTCCATAAGATCGAAAATAATTTCAATAAAAACCAATCTCGCAAAAGAATGGACTGCCAACGACAGGGAGATCGGGGTTCGAATCCTGGTAGGTTGTAGCGAGGGGGTGGCCGGTTCTAAATAGTTTTTTCCACTCTCCCTTCAAGCAAATGAGGGTCACACTTATTCAAATCCAACCTACCTCAACCGTAACACATTATCGTAATTAATACAAACCGTAAGACGCGGTGATGTAAAATATATAAAACAATCAACATCTTCGTTAACAAGCCTTCCTTTTGAGTAACGAGTCTCGGGTTTAATTCCAGGATTGATTTAAATATCTATACATTTGATTAAATTGGACTTCACCTTTTAAATTGACGAATTAACTGCTGGAGACGGGGAAGGGGGGGGGGGGAGAGAGCTGTACGCTGGAAGCTCCAGTGTCGCAGCAACTCACACGCTAGCAGAAACGTATGTTGCTAGTGGACAAACAGATCCTAAAGATTAATGTAACGACGAAAGGTTTACATATTTTGGTCGTGAAACAAATTAAAATAGAGCAAGATCGCAATGATCGTGTCAGTTTGGTTCTCTCCAACACATTTGATGGAACGGCGCGGACAGAGCTTGAGATTGTTTCTTCGAGTCCAGAGCGAGCAACGCAGCACGCGCCAATTCCTTGCGTTCGTCACGTGACCACGTTTCAGTTCTGCTCTTGTTTTTCAGCGAACATGCGAATACACGGTAAGACAGCCTCGACGGCTCTCTGCTTTTAGCGTCGCGTCTTACTGCCCGTTCGGGGTTGTGCTAGAGATGAATTGAGAGGAAATATACCCATATTTGTGTGGACGAATAAAAAACCATTTAGGAAAGTGAAAATATCCTCGATACACCCGACAAGGATTGGAAGCCCGATCCCCCAGTTATCTGCAGTCCACTCTATCGCGAGTGACGCCTTAGACCCTTTCTGCAATCGAAGCGGGTATCAAACACCCCTTCACTTAGAAGTTATTAATTTTTATTTGATATATTTAACTTGCACTTTCTGAACCGATTGATTATATCAGTGCACGAGAATTTCTATGAGTGAGAGTGAAAAGGCCTACCAAATTGCCTGGAAAGGTAGTTTCACACCTTTCAGGTATCTTTTACACGCCACAACCTACACGGGACCGACGGCTTTACTTCCCCTCTGAAAAGGAAGCTGTGCTAAGGATTGTTATCGCTCAAGAAAAATCCGTCCACACCGGCTGGGTTTGAACCCACGAAAATCGGATTCTGAGACAAGCATTTTACCCCAGTGGTGGGCCTCAGTAGTTCATTAACTGTGAAATACGTGTTGTTTAGACCCAGCGATAAAATTAAAGGTAAGGTCCATCCGCCTCTAGCTAATTTTGGAAACTTTCAAGTGGGGATATCGGGGCATCCCCTCTCATCCTCAAATACTACCAAGAAAAACTAGCCAGCGTTGGTAGATACATTACAAAAAATAAGAATCACCCAATAAAATTAAGAAAAAACGCAAGGTTATTTTTTGCGACTGCAGAAAACTGACAAGAAATAAATAAAATAAAAAGTCCCCCACCTGGAGGGTACCAATACTGGATCCTGCCCATCTCCCACGAGGTAGCGTCGTCCGGAGATACGCCGTTCGGCGTCGGTGCGGCAATCCCAGCTGCTTCGTCAATAGTCGCCATGGTACGAAGGGTAAACAATCCCCAACAATGACGCGCGAAGCAAAATTTCGCGACTACACAATAAATGTCGAGCCTAAATTTAAGATAAAGGGTTTGTAAAAAGTCGTTTAAAGAACTACAAAATTAACATTTATTTAAACACAAAAAAAGTTGAAATTTCTTTCACCTCCACAAAAAAAATAATTAAACATCACATTGAGCGTCTTTTCAAACTCGGTAATAGAGGGTGTTTTTTTGCCGGGATTTCGCTACCGATTCCCGCCAAAAGTGGAGTTTTCCCCCCTAAACTAATCACCCCATATTCGATGTGGCACGTCAGAGCAATCACACACGAGCCTACCCCAAGAGACGCGGCACGCAAACTGAGAAACCTGACTGACACGCCATCAGCTGATCGCCGGCTCACTCATTCATTCATTGTTGAAAGATACCGAGAATTCCACGACCGACTAACGCCCCAAGAATGCAGAGCGGCGGCTTTTCTTTCTTCCCCCTCCTCCTCGGGGGCCCAATGGTAAGGCGAGACGTCACGGAGTATCCGTGACGTGGTAGTGAGTCACGGATGTATGGCTCGTTGCCCGAGGTACGTAGAAACGATGACATCACCCAGCCGGTTTTAAAACATTACTTTACACCGGTCACACAATCTAAATATATCCATTATGCGGGATAACAACTATTGTGATCGTCCTAAATACGAGGCCGGGCGGACGCGGAACAAAACACAATCGACGAGAACGCGCGGCGAGTGATCGAACGCCCGCATTCCGGCAAGAAGTGCGTCCTTCGAATCTACAAGGATGTTCGAAATTCGGGACAAGGGGAAGGAGAGGATATTGGATATAAAATTTGTTTTAGAATCTATCATGATAATCATTGTTGGTTTTGTCAAACAAAATTGGAGGATAAGCCCACTCCAGGATCATCGGTCAAATGGGGGGAAGGTAATAAATAGAGAGGGGGAGCAAAATTTTATCTGATTTTCTCAGTAAATTTTCCTCCTATTTAAATGTAACGAATACACTCAAGTTTTTTCAAGTTTTAAAGTTCCCCCCTCAGTTTAATTTCTCCCGAGAACGTTAACACCAGAAACATTATCAAATGAGTTACAATAAAGCAATAACAGAGATTACAGTTCTCTTCTCAGTCACATATCGACTACAGCGCTTGGTGGTTGAACGTGTCACTAACGTCGGGTCTGCTGTAGACCAGATATGTTAATACCTCAATATTATAACCACAGCCTGCAGAGAGGGAGAAAAACAGTATCGTGAGGAAACGACCCCAACGTTGAGCGTTTATTCCTCCCTCGTAAATGCGGGTACAATAGCTCCTTCCTAGCCGTTAGTGCGACCATGCGGACAGGGAGAAGTAGAACGCCGAGCACAAGACATGTAAAATGTTGAGCTAAGAACCAAAGTCATAGAGTGGAAGGTGACCAGACAGGCTTGACTCATGATTCAGGCTGGAATGAGTCAGTGGTGTGTACGGACGCGGAAATCCTCGTCTGGAAGTTGCAAGTAGCGGGTGAGATTGTCCACCTACTATCACTGGCGCTGCAGGTGGTGACAGTGAGTATTCTAATCATTTACAATCACTGAGGGCCCTAATTTGTGGTAAATAAAATAAATTGATTTCATTAGGCAAAAAGTTGTTTCAGTATTAAAGGTAGCTTAGGTAAATAAAATGTCAATTTTGGCGTAAGGTATTTAAAAAAATCGACTTAAATTTAAGTGGTATAGTGGTATCAGTAGAATTATGTTTAAATTTCTCATTTTAAATTTAAAATATTTACCTTTGTCACAATATTCATTTCAAACATATATTCAACTTTTTTTACAAATAGGTCTATTCTTCAATTGAGGGGGGAAAAATTCCACAGTAAGAGCTTTGGTTACAAAATATTTTAAAAATTGGGGGAGGGGATAGTGAATTTGGGACTATTTTTTCTGACAATTCATGCAGAAAAGGCACAGAAAGATGACGTCTGCCACGTTAGTTTTGTTCTATTTCGCATGTGTAAAATGCATCTTATAATGCTACAATGAACTTTAAAACTATTTTTATATTCATTAATAAGCTAGTAAGAGTTCATAAAAACATCTCTAACAAAATGTTTATTGGCGTCTCTAATGTAAAATGAATAGCCGGTAATGTGAAATGGAGAAATACATCTGAACGGTTGAGCGTGTGACTTCGTTCAGTACTATACACAGTCAGTGCATTACATACACAAAGTTATATGTTAGACAAACCAAGTTGTTACATTTTGAAACTTTCAATCATAAATAAACCTTTAAAATCCACAACAATGTACAATTAACAGCATTACTCTAATTATTTTAAAAATATACATGTTTGGCTGTCTTCGTATTAAAATATAACGGCTATGTACAGGATGACGTAAGCAATGACAATCAAACTATTCCAAGTTTTGCTCATGTCTGTAGTAAGTAGAAACATTTAAATGTACTGAATAGAGATGTAATAATCAATAATTTAGCTAAAATGATCTCTGGGATTAGATCTAAATGTTTCACCGCACCACTTTAGCTGTACACTGAAACATAGTGTGATATTTATGGTCGTCATAATTGTCGTCCCGGGCTGCCTGGAACCCACCATTTCACCCCGGCTTTAAAATAAAAATGTTTAAAAAATTGTTATCAAAAGGTTCTGGACTTTGAAAACCTAAAGGTGATTCAAAAATGACCTAAAAATGAAATAAAAAAACTTGTAATGAATGCACACTACTAAATCAAAAAACGCACTTTACGAAGGATAACTAAAATACCTGTATATACGTGGAGGTGCTCTGAAACTAATGCATACTATTTAGTTACACGGAAACTGTGAGGAGAATAGCATCATTAGATAGAGCAAGTTGTCAACTACAAAATACTATTTTTTCATGTAGTCATCATAATTGTATATGTATTTTCACCAATGATGAACAAAAAATCTGCATGCTGCGGTCGTAAATTCTGCACCGGCCAAAGAGATAGAAGTCAGAAGGTGCCAAATCCGCACTATGCGGTAGGTGTGGTAGGACAATCCAGACAAAAGTTGCAACATGGTCCATGGTCTTTAAACCTGTATGGGGCCTGGCATTATCATGCTACAAGCAAAAATTTGTCTTTTTCTCCAGCCTCACTCTGGATATCTGGCCTTCGGATTAGTCAACGTCGTGATGTTGTGTTCAGAGTTGATGGTTTGTTCTCAAGTTCCAGAAAATCCAAGAGGATTACGCCTTTCTTAGCGTAAGAGCCATTTGCAGACCACTATACCCGCTGATGGCTGTCTCTTGAACTCATGCACTGCATGGACTGTTGTTCTGGTTCTAGCTCACAGTTCTCATCACCGGTGATGATGTGGTCCAGGAAACTGTCACTTCCAACCTCGTGGTGGTTCAGTAGGTCATGAAAAGACTTACATTCAGTGGTCTTTCTGTTCCTGTGTGAGAATTTGTGGGACCCACCTGGCACAAGTTTTGCGATATGCCAACATTATTTAGAACACATTTAAACTGACACCCGGGTTCGTACACAGTTTCCTCATCATAAACCGCCGAATGGAACGAGTTAGCTGACCGAGGCACTCTTCATTTCGTGGGCCGACAGCTGGTGCAGGACAGGCCGGAACATGGCTTGTTACTCACATCGCTGTCACCACTACTGAAAAGCACCACCGCCCGGCACACACTGCTCACATCCACTGTTTGGTGTCCGTAAATGTTCAACAAGCGTCAATTAATGTCAATGGATGGCATTTCTTTTGCATAGATGAATTCAATGACACACCTCTGCTTCGGTACGCACTTCCATGTCAAACTCCTTCCCCGCTATGTGTCACACGGCAACAAAAATTAAAAGATATTGGCAGGAAGGTTCAACCTCTACTGCCATACCGCCTATGACTTCATGAACCAACATAATGAATTAAGAGGCATTAGTTTTGTAGCGCAGTAATATTTGGGATGAAAATACTAAACTCTGGCATTTTGTTAAATATATAATTGAGTCACAAATATCTGCCTTTCTCAACATAAATAGCTATCTAACCTTAAGAAACTGGAGCATTCATAGCCATTCAACCCTATTTAATTTCTAACCCATCATAACCCAATCAGGTACACGGAGGGTGGTTTACCTAAATGGTTTTACTCTCTTCCACCATGCAAATTAATTACACTTTCTCAAAATTAAATATTCTTTAGATCTCTTAACACAACTCATCTATAACTATTTTCTTAGCACCACATCTTACTGCCTATTTGGGTTGTATAAGATTATGTACTAACTATGCTAGTGGGTCTAGGATGAGGGTGGTTGAATTTAAAGGAAATGTACCCGCATTAATGAATAATTATTATTACCACGTCTTACTCCCCGTTCGGTTTATACGCACTTACGCTAATGTGTAATGGTAGGGTGATTGTGAGATGAAATGAAGGACCTACAGTTTAACGTGGTATCCGAACCACGGTGGAGGCCTGGCATTCCCCACATTCACAAGTTGTGATTAATACATGTCTTGTCAGCGCATTAATGAAGATAGTAGGAAACCATTTGGGAAAAACCACCCTGAGTACACCCAACCAGGATCGAACCACAATATCCCCGTCACCGGCAGTTTAGTCTATTGCGAGAGTAGCACCTTAGGTCATGCAGTCACCGAAGCGGGTCCCATATATATGTAAAACCTGAACGTGTAGTAGGACCCGATGCAAAAATTAAATTATAAAAATATCACAAACAATTTTTGGAGTTTTAGATAAAGTCTACAAGCGTTTACAGAGAATAACAGTAGATTACAATACATAAGCAAGTAACAAGTCCAACACATCTTGTGACATCAGGGCTTTAGGTTGGACATCTGGTCGTGTTAATGGCAGGATTATTTTTCTTATAACAAAATAGATGTTTGTCTGCATCATAAGCCATATTTCAATTTGTAAAGCAAGAAATTCACTTGGACATATCAAACAAACAAGGGACTTATGGTCTATCAGAAATGTTTTCAATACACTAAAACAGATTAAACCGGTAACCCAGACTTTGAACCACAGTAATCTCTCACCCAGGATTCCAAAAATACCAACAATAGGCAGGATAGCTTTTAAACCATTAGAAAAAAGATAACTGGATTAAATTTTGGAATAAAAATAAACTAGTTAATTTATAAACAACAAATAGTAACAAATATAAGAACACACACCAAAATTTTGTGAGATGTGTTTTAACTAAAGATGAGACGCTCATATTCTCGATTCCCTCGTAGGGATGTGAAAAAAAAAGTATCGATACTTTAATAATATCGATATTAGTGTTCTTTTCCCTCAAAAGTTTTTCTTGGTACTTTACTGATATAAGTACTCACACTCTAGTATCGGATCGGTATCGAGAGAAACAACTTTCTTGTTATCTTCACTCATGTTGGAATTAAATGTTTATTATTATTATTATTATTATTATTATTAGCACCGCGTCTTACTACTTGTTCGGGTTATACGCACTTACGCTAATGTGTAATGGTAGGGTGATTGTGAGATGAAATGAAGGACCTACAGTTTAACGTGGAATCCGAAGCACAGTGGAGGCCTGTCATTCCACACATTCACAAGATGTCTTGTCAGAGGTGAAGGAAGGGTTTGGTAATCAGATAAATCTGTGCTGGGACCGAGGATTGAACCCGGAACCCCAGCACAGGAGTCCGACACCTTACCCCTAGGCCACAAGGTCACCTTAAATGTTTATTGGGTGGACTGTGGAGCAAGAACTAATTATACTATTTCTTAATTTACACTAATTTTATGCGTGGCTTGACGCCTGACCAGGCGACGGGACGAATGACAGCCAGTCTACTTACTGCACCTTCCTTATCAATGAGCACGGCCATCACAAACTAAACAAAATAGGCTTTCGTAGAGCTCAGTCATTATAATTTTCAGTGTTTAAATCAATATGAAAATAGAATTATAATGCAAAAGTTGAAATTAAAATAGATTTAAAAAAACATTTTTTATAATTTTATATTTCATATTTCATTTCTCGATATCTTTCTTATGATACTTCTAATGAGTACAGTATCGATACTTTTATTTTGATACCACACCCTATTCTCCCATTATTGGAGCGATTTGAGATTTGTAAAAATCTCCAAAAAGTATCTCAAAAACCATGAAGAGGACCTTGACCTCAGATAATTTGAATCGGTTGTTAAAAGGAATTACAAAGACTTGTGTAGTTGGGAGAGCAGAATAATTACAAAAAATTTATGACAAAATTGTATTAATATAATAAATTTACTAAAAAATTAGTTTTCTTTGTTGTCTGTGAAATAATAAACATGACCAACAAAATAACATTTGTTAGTGGATCCAAGCCTTAAGCACCTTTTTTAAAATTAGATTTTAAATATTTTCACTTTTAAGTAAAATTGTAAAACTGTCCATCTTTAGAGATTCAAGGATTCAAATTTGAGAAATATAAGATTCTATTATTCTCTGCTTTTGCGCATGTATGTAGTAATTACACTATTATTTTGAGGAATTAGGAAGGCTACTGTATATTTATATAAAGTGTTCCCGCATTTGCATGGAGGGAGAGTGGAAAACCATTTTTGGAAAGCCATCCTCGGTACACCTGACCGAGATTCGAACCTCGATCTCCCTGTCATCATCAGTCTAGTCTACTGCAAAAGTTGCGGGTTAAACTAATCAGCCACAGAAGTGGGTAACTTTCAATTGAAAACATATTCAAGGTTCATTGTAGCATTTTTGAAGGATTCAATATTCACAACAAAAATTAAAATAAATCTTGCCATGATTTTGACTTTTTTCGCCCTTTAAATATGAATTATGGTCAATTTTGTTCTAAATATGAGGTAGCAATGTCAAAACTATGTAACATATTTTTTATCAGTTGTATTAAAGCATTTTTTTTTTTTTTTTGCAAATGTCATCTTGAAACGCAGAAAAAAAAGGTACCAACTGTAAAGTTACATTTTCCTTAAGATTTTAGTAACCTGTAAAAGTTCCCGTGTAATCTGTGAAATTTACTTCCCTCGACCAAAAACAAAATAAAAGAAAGGTCTAGTTGGCCACTTTAAATATTATTGTGTCTAAAGTCAATGAGTTAGATATACAGAAGAAGACTAAGGCATACTTCTATTCCTAGCACTATTCTCCTCACCACTTCTTACTACCCCTTCAGGTTATACACTCATGTACTAATTAGGATAGTGTGTTAGGGATGAGAAAGGTTGAATTTAGATAAAGTGTACCCTCATTTGTATGGCATAAGAGTGGAAAACAATTCAGGAGAAAAAACACTTAATATGCCTGACAGATTCAAACGGGTCCCAAATCTCCCTACAATATGCAGTTCAGTCTGTTGTGAAATGCCTTAAACCATTCGACCACTGAAGGCAAGTCACTTCGATTTAAATTAATTTGTTAGCATTTTTAACAAAAGTATGAATATTGTTATCAATGTTTTTATATTAAAATTTAACTTTAAATTTAGTGAAATCCAGTCATTTTAATTACCACAGCCTCTTAACAATTTTTTTTTTTTTTTTTTACAATGTTAACTTTTAAAATACAAATGAACTCCTGGCGAAAAGAGGTTTTCTTTGATGCAGCTATTGTACAAGGTGAATATTAATGGCTTTCTTTAAAACCCACCTTTTTAATCTTATTCTTTTTTAAATTATTGTTATACATATAAAAAAAATACTGCCCTATTTAATCATATACCCAAATTTACTACAGTATTCTCAACAAAGACAATCATAGTATTGTTGCGATTGTGAAATGAGCCCACATTAACATTTTACAGGAAACTGTAATGTGTAGCTAGCATGTGCCAAAGATAAAACTAATAGTCTACACCAGGAGTTGGTAACCTTTTAATCATGAAGAGCTATTTTCCAAAATATGTTTTACTCTGGGGGCGTCAAGAAAAATGTTGATTTTTAAATTTGAATGTTCACATTTTATTTATGTATTTATTAGTGATAAGTTGAGAATATACATATTTTAAATGTAATAAACAAAGCATAAACCATTACATTATGTTTAATATATTATTGAAATTTTGTCTTGAGAAACAAATAATTTCAGTTTAAAAATTCAAGAAAAAAATGTTTATAGAAATGTTTTGTAAACATTTGAAATAGAAATCACAAACCTCCCACTCAATAAAGATAATTATAAAAATATCTTCCTACTTTCTTCAAATGCATGAATAAAATTCACTCACAAATTATATATCTGTAAAATATGCTTACAATTTTAGTTTGATAGTTTATCAAATAAAATTATTCAAGTCTAGGTATGTTGAGGTAAAAATTTCAGAATCAAACCTTGCAAACTGTCTCTTGTATGTATTTGTATATTAATTAATCAATAATGTTTGTAAATAGTGATTATAATAGTTGTAGGAATGTTGTTTCTGCTAGAATGTGACAAAGAAATTTTTTTTAAATCATGTGCTTACTGCAAACATTATTGTATTAGACTAATGCATGATAGACTCAAATTTCAATTTTAAAAAATATGAGAATTCTTTTAAAAGCTCAAAATTTCCATAGAAATAACTTACCTATATTATTTTAATTTGGGAACTTAAAATACACCAGAATGATTACATTGTATTAGAAATAAGTTATTGAATTTTCAAATTGAATATCTCACATGTTTTAATGCAAATATCTGTTCCATGCAACCTATACTTGGCAAGAAACCACAATGCACACCTCAAATCTTGTCCGCAGTTTTTTAACGCACCCTCTTAATTAAAACTCTAACAAAACTTGGGTAACACTTTCATAATTAACACATCAGCATCATTAGTTCTTTCACTCACCTTAATATTTCCCTTCTCTATTTTATGTTACAGTAGCCCCATGACTTCTTTGGTGCTGACAGCTGACTTCTTACAGTCAATATTTAGGTATATATCTAAATGTTGACTGTCAGAAGTGACATCTGGTAAAAACATGTTTTTGCAGATCATTTGGTTTGGCGTAGGGATACATAATTTGGTCTGGTACTTTTCAAAGCTGTGAGCTGTCAGTACTAAAGAAAGAAGCCATGGGGCTACTGTAGCTTAATTGGTGGTGTGCATGGCCGAAAGACATCTTTGATATATCATATGGGTTTCCTCTTTCACAGTAGGCCTAATTAATTAACAGCAACGGGCTGTGTTTTGTTTCTGTTCTAGATTTAAGTTAGTTTTATAAGTTGTGTCCTGATATGATCCGTCGGTTCAGAAAGTGTAAGTTAAATTTCATTACCTCCAGTGTCCTACCCATGAACTTTCAAAGAGGTGCACATCTAAAATCAATGTTTGTTACAAAAATCATCGAATTTTGCAAAGTATTTACACTGTCTCCGACCGGCTAATTCATGTCACCCTGCCGGCAATAATTTCTGGGGAGGGCACTGACCTTAAATAGAATAACAACAGAAACTAAGAAATTAACAACAAAATCACTCGGTAATTGTGCCGACGATCCTGTCAAGTTGTCAGTTTGTTCTGGTGTAGCACCAAGACAGGTGGGCAGGTAAAAACAAAGCAAGCAGAAGAGAAATCTGTGAGCTTACCAGAGTCGAAGTCAGAGCCCCCTCCAGCCTCCATTGCGCCGGACTGGCCGTGATATTTACCTGCAATCACACAAACCTTGGTAAGACACTACAAAGTTCACATTCAAACTATATATATATATTTATTTATTTATTTATTCCCTGTGATGTTTTATGGGCAGATAAAACATCGACAGAAAGAACACGCTAAGTAGGACACTCCAAGGTGTCAGCTTGGAAACAAGCTCTACCGATCAAGTGGCCACCACATATTGGTGAAAATAGTGCCAACATTTGCGGATAGGGGATAATAAAGTTGGGATGCTCCAATCCTCTATATTCCTATGGTATTTAAGAAATACGTAATGCGTATAAGTCTAAAAAATGTATCTAGAATGCAATTAGGAAGGTTTTGACCTGGTTTAGGAAGTTAAAGCAATTGTTCAGTGAATTATATAAACTTTTGTAGTTGGACGAGTAATAAAATCACAAAAAAGGACAATATTGTATTAATATAGCATATATAGGTATGAATAGGAGGTCTGCTGATTGAGTCACACAACTCAAACTGGAAAAGTCAGATCGGCAACACACCAAGTTTACAATGGCCGTCCCTGAGAAAACTATCAGATCACAAGGGTTGCGGAGGTGGCTAACTATCCCTGTCCTCCTACAAACACATATGAGACCTAATTACACTGAAGGAACGCTTTGGTGCATCTTGAACAGCAAGGGAGACCTTGCCATACATATATATTGTATGTGTGTGTCGCTGTGATTCACACCATTTTTTGACAGTACAGCTCATGCCTAAAAGTATACTTATAACATCATTTATTAGAGAGTGCAATAGTGCTAGATGTAAAAAAATATTCAAATGTATGAATAAAAAAAGTTACAGCATTAGATTGCCAACCTTAAAACCAATGAAAAACTCCTTAAAGCAATCACCAATCGAAACATGTAATTTTAGTGAAGTGCTCTAAAGAAAAGCACCTTAAAGCAAGGTACACATGTTTATGTATTGCAGTCAAAAATTGATAAAAGTGGTGTATTATTATTTTACTCATATTGATACCATCTAACATGAGTGATAGTTAACCGGTTCAGTAGTTGAATAGTTTAAGATATCTAGTGATGAGGTGATTTTTCCCTAAATGGTTTTTCACCCTCCTTTTTTTTTTTTTTTTTTTTGCAAATGCAGGCACTCTTCCTCCAAATTCAGCCTTCCTTATCCATAATACATCTGCACATAGCCCAAACGGTTACCTAATAAGACGCTATTTTAAGAAATAGTGACAGCCGCAGATCAGATGTGATATATGAATATAATACTAAACCAGTTTTAATAACTTTAGTAACCAAGAGGCCAGGAGCGCACATGCAGTTATCAGTTGTGCAACAGTTGTACAATAGTTTGGTTGTGTGGCGACTACCATGGGTTGTACACATGCAACTAATATCCAACTATAAGTTTGACCAAACAAACTGTTTGTGTTTTGACCCAAACTAATCAATTGCATAGCCTTGCAATAGATTTATGGCGCACATGTTTAAACAGAAGTAATCCCACTTGCAATCTAACAGTTGGATCAGTGAAATATTATTTTCACTATCTTAAAGTAGCAAAGTCTTTCTGCTGGAGGGATGGCTTTCCTCCAATCAGTATCTTGGTAAATGATGTACGGCTGTATTAGATCTAGAAGTTCGTCAACGGTGTCAACACTCATGCAATAATAACTAAAACAATGTCTCTGGATGGGCTTTTAGATCTGTATACAGTCCTTTCACCCAACGTTGGGGCATGATTGGATGTACCCAATATCGCCTCTTTATTCTAATGTTCTTCCTTCTTCTCAGCTCAAGAGCACACACTACGCCTAACCCATTTAAATCAATGTTTTAATTGAGCATATTTAGTTGCAATGTTTGAAGTTGCGCGGCTTACGCATTGGCGGAACAAACTGTTGTGGAACTATTGCTCAACTGGTAATCGCATGTGTGCCCCTAGCCTCAGAAAAATGTATTTATAGTTTTTAGCTGTATAAAAATATTCAGCTTCAATACACTTTTGTAAGTTTTGAAATAACCCAAATTTCCAAGATTTCAAGACTCATAACATGTTTTTTTAAAGTCCTATTTGCAAAGTTAAAAACGATCAAAAGTGGTGTAATTTTGAACGGAAGATTTAATAACTTTGGTTGGTAACATTTCTCTTTTCTTTTTGCAAATTCTGATTATATGCTTATGTGCTAATTACGCTAATGGTTTTAGAGATGAGAAAGGTTATATGTAAATATTATTATTATTATTATTAGCACCGCGTCTTACTACCCGTTCGGGTTGTACGCACTTACGCTAATGTGTAATGGTAGGGTGATTGTGAGATGAAATGGAGGACCTACAGTTTAACGTGGAATCCGAACCACGGTGGCGGCCTAGAATTCCCCACATTCACAAGATGTCTTGTCAGAGGTGAAGGAAGGGTTTGGTAATCAGATAAATCTGTGCCAGGACCGGGGATTGAACCCCGGCCGCCAGCACAGAAGTCTGACACCTTACCCCTAGACCACCAGGTCACCTATATGTAAATAAAGTGAACCCACATTTGTGTGGCAAGAGAGTGAAAAACCATATAGGAAAAATCACCCTCAGTACACCCGAATGAGATTCGAACCTTATCTCCCAGTTTAGTCTAATGCAAGAGTAGCGTGTTAGACCATGCGGCAACTGAAGCAGATAGTTTATCTTTTTAGAGGAATCTGAATGTCATAAGGCTTTTTAAAGGAAGAAAAAAGTTTTTCACACATTCCTTTTGCCAGTTGACCTAGTTACCCAAAGCTATAAAAAGACAACAGTGAACAAAACAAATATTAATTGAGAATCGCTCTCCACCATTTTGACACGAGCAAACAAACGTTTGCATACATTTACTAGGAGAAGATTTAGTGTTCTTTGACGAAGGAATTTTAATCATTGATGACAAATATTCCCCTAAATAATATATTGAGATAGATTTAATAATTACACTTCTAATTGGTATAACTCAACAATAAAAATTGGCAATTATGTTTGTCACATAAAATTCTTTGACTTTTCGAGGTGTATTTCAACGTTGATATCAATCTTTACAGTGCAGTTTTTATAGTAATAGCTTCATCTGACAGATAGAAAAGTCACTAGACCTGCTATTCCGCATTCATACATGTCACTTTAAGTTAACCAATAGTATCAATACGCCTGCTTCAGTGGCCGCATGGACTAAGGCGTCACACTCGTGTTATATTGGACTGATGACAGAGATCGGGATTAGAATCTTGGTAGAGCGCACCAAAGGTGGTTTTTCTTAAATGGTTTTCCACTCTCCATGTAAATGCAAGTACATTTAATATAAATTCAACCTTCCTCATTCCTAGCCCATTGACGTAATAAGTACATAAGCGTATAGCCTGAACCAGTAGTAAGACGTGATGATAAGAAATAAAATTAACAAAACGTATAAAAGAACCATTTTAATATGCCGGTACCAAAATAAAAAGTTTTCAATATTGACTGCAAAAAAATGTTTTTTTTCCTATGAAAATTAAACTGTACATTTTACTCCATAAAATACAACACACACAACCTTAAACATAGTCCTCCGGGTGAGATTGAAAGGAAATCACATTAATTTAAAAGACGAGCTCACTTTAAATTTACTTTTAAAAACATATCCTCCTTGGATATTACCAATCTTTATATTAAAATTACCTACAAGAGAAGTAGGCTCCTACCTGATTTTTAACTCAAGTGCATCACAAACTGATATATGATGGCTACACACAAGATCAGTCCTGGGAGATCAATAAAATTCAAACAAGTGAAAAATGACAACCTGGACAAGGGAATCTAATCCGGGACCCTTTGGTTTTTCACACCAATTGCGTTACACTGAGCCATCCTGATTTGTACCATTGTATTGAGTCTTACTCAAAAATAAGCAATAACTTAAGTGAGAATGGGCCAGTTTCATAGTCAGACTTGGTACCTTCAAGTGTGGCGCTATACTAAATACAAGACAACACCTACCTAGAACAGACTGGAGTAGGCCAGTTTCATAGTCAGACTTGGTACCTTCAAGTGTGGCGCTATACTAAATACAAGACAACACCTACCTAGACCAGACTGGAGTGGGCCAGTTTCATAGTCAGACTTGGTACCTTCAAGTGTGGCGCTATACTAAATACAAGACAACACCTACCTAGACCAGACTGGAGTGGGCCAGTTTCATAGTCAGACTTGGTACCTTCAAGTGTGGCGCTATACTAAATACAAGACAACACCTACCTAGACCAGAATGGAACTGACCTTTTTCACTTAAGTTATTATTTATTGAGTAAGACTCAATACAATGGTACAAACCTGGCTGGCTCAGTGTTAGAGCACAAAGTCAAAGGCTACAGGTTTTATTCCTGCCTTGTGTCCAGTTAAATTTTGCCATCCATCACGTAATTGAATCCTTCCTAGTTATACATGTACTGAGCTACTTAAACATTTCAAATTATTATTATTTGCACCGCGTCTTACTACCCGTTCGGGTTATACGCACTTACGCTAATGTGCAATGGTAGGATGATTGTGAGATGGAATGAAGGACCTACAGTTTAACGTGGAATCCGAACCACGGTGGAAGCCTGGCATTCCCCACATTCACAAGTTGTGATTAATATACGTCATGTCAGAGGTGAAGGAAGGGTTTGGTAATCAGATAAATCTGTGCCGGGACTGAGGATTGAACCCCGGACGCGACATTTCGAATTAAGTTTGTATAATATGTGACTATTTATCCCCAATGGTTAGGTTATTTTGTTAAATACGGTTTGTTATTTTTTTACTAAAAAGACATTAGTTTAGTTCACCAAGATGGGATTACTTGTAACCACTTCAACTTTATTAACCTGCTGTATGCAAAGATTGGTTAGTTAATCTATAACAGGTTTTTAGCCATATGAATTAAATATAGCTATTTCCCAAAAATATATTGGATAGGGCGGTATAATTTTTATTTTATTTGCTATGGTACTTTTAAATATATTAATTATTTGTAAGAAACGATAGGTAGTTTAAACGATTTTACTAGATAAATTAAAATAATTGGCTAAAGAGTGAATCCAAAAGATGGCTTAAAGCGAATGAAGAAATGTAGTTGGACAGTGAATTTTTTTTTTTTTTTTGCTAAACTCCCAAACTAAAAAAAATCACAGCTCCCACAATTTTTGTTGGTTGTAATTTATAAGTTCTTAACCCTATTTGTTAATTATTATAAAATGCAGGCATGTATCATATTTGAGGTGGAGATGCAAGGAATGCTAAAAAGTGATTTTGCAGTTTTTATAGAAAAACTTTTTTTTGTCAAAAAGACTCAAATAGTGTAAATATTGGATATCTGTGATATGCATCTATTTATCTAACAACCTCTTTAAATGAAGAGAAAAGGTTTTCACTAAATTAAATGACATCTTTGACAGATTATATATATATATACAAACAATTGATTCACCCTAAGCCAAGACCTGATGTAAACAAAGCCACGTGGAAGTCTATTCTCTGATTTGCTACTGAACGGACTTCAATGGTATCCTTTCACTAAATGTTTTGTATTAAACTTGTTTTAAAATAAAATCATAAAATTATTATAGCTAAATTTCCTTTCATTGATTTATAGATTATACTTTAAGCTTTGCAAGAGCTATTCTGATACCAACAAACTCCTGGATCAGTGTTGAGGGACCCCATGGTACAGTCCTTATCACATGTTAACGGTCAGTCAACAGTTCATCTCGGCAAGTTAAGTGCAGGTTGTGAGTGCTGAGTGCCGAGTGCTTACTGTCTAATTACAGCTCTTGCCGAGTCTGGCTCGAGTTTTGTTAAACAGGAAATTTAAAAGCATTAAGAATTCAAAAATTCATAGTGACCTACTTCGCTACAGTACTGACTACACATGATCGCGCCTGTTCAGAATATTGCACTTGTGTTCCACCAATCATGTAGGTCCTTCGCGTAGTGATATGGGAATATTTGTTTACTTCAAATCTCAGGTTTGGGTGAATCAAAAATATAATTTTTTTTAGCAGCACGTCTTACTACTTGTTCAGGTTATAATTACTCTAATGGTTTGGGGATTAGGAAGGTTATATTAAAGAAAGTGTACCCAAATTTGCGTGGGAGAGAGGAAAACATGTTTGGAAGAAAAACAACTCAGGTACACCCGAATGAGATTCGAACCCTAGTCTCCCCGTCATCAGCAGTCTAGTCTACTGCCAGAGTCGCTAACATGTTAGACCATGTGGCCAACAAAGCGAGTTCGACAGATATTCAACAACTGTTTAGGTCATTATGTGAAGAAAATGAAACTGTTTGTTTGTATAGAAGCAATATTTGATTTTGACCAAAAAGAAAGTTTTGTTACATAAAAATATTGACCTTTTCCCGCATTCCCTGCATCTCCACCTAAGTGCTATTTAGGATAAATATTAAGTGAAAAAATGTAAATTGTCAATGTTGAGAAAAAATAGGGTTTTAGTGTGATCCGAGAGTGAGATTTTTTTTGCTCTGTCAAATCATGCGAAATTTAATATTGTCTAGTACGTATACACACAATAAGGTTAAGTTTCCACTTAAAAAAAAAGGTGATAAAAGAATTCTAAATTGTTTAAAAAATTCTTATAAAACTCACCCTAATTGGTATTTTTAAGCACGGGTCCTATAGATAGTTACTTGAAATTTTTATTTAATCACACATGAAAGGTTAGGCAAAGTTTGGTAATTTTTATTTATTCACACATTAAAGGTTAGGTTGGCTCAGTTTTTTTATTAGTGAAAACATTTAATATTTTGAAACAAAAAATATTACTATGTGCCAAAAGATTTCTTTGACAGTTGCTCATGTGCAGTGTAGTTGAGATGTGTGATAATCTGCTTCAAGTTTTATCATTGGAGGTCATTCAAAGTTGTTTTAATAAAAATATTATTATTATTAGCACCGCGTCTTACTTCCCGTTCAGGTTATATGCACTTAAGCTAATGTGTAATGGAAGGGTGATTGTGAGATGAAACAGAGGACCTACATTTAACGTGGAATCCGAACCACGGTGGAGGCCTGGCATTCCCCACATAATAAAGATAATAAAACAATAGTTAAAATAATTTACAAAAATTAGGTTTATTATTTACAAATATAAAACTGTACTAGGTACTTGTATTGTATATACTTAATGTGTATTAAGAAACACAAAGAAATACATAAAATCCCACCTGGCTATATTTAATCTAGGGTATCTTAACTGTTCTTAGAAAGTGTAATTAAAACAAGGAACATTTGTTTCTGCTCAATTATACAGTATTGTTAATGTGTGGAATGCCAGGCCTCCACCGTGGTTCGGATTCCACGTTAAACTGTAGGTCCTCTGTTTCATCTCACAATCACCCTACCATTACACATTAGCGAAGTGCGTATAACCCGAACAGGTAGTAAGACGGGGTTATAATATTATTATTAATAATAATAATAATAATATTATACAGTATATGGTGGCACATTACCTGCTCAATTTGATGAGTTTTAAAATAATTTATTTTTTTATAGTTTGAAATTTTTTGAAAAGGTTCATTTTATTCTAATCAGAAACTATCTTGTGTGTATTTGTGTTAAAAACATACTCCCAATATTTTGACACTAAAAAAAATCTCATCCTTGCTTCATATCCTCAATAATATATTAAAACATAGGCCCTATTTGTAAATATGTTTATTACAAATAAGCATAATTTTAAAAACCTAAGAAAAAATCTAAGATAACTTCACTTGAATTTTTTTTTAATGTTTAGTGACATGATAAACCAGTTTGCAAAAAAAAAAAAAAATCAAATCATAAAGGTAATTAATGTTCTACTTAGCTCTTATTTGTAAGCATTTTAATTGCATTGAAAAAGTGAAACTCAAAATGATGCACAGTGTTAAGAGAAGCAAGTTGCCGAAAGTTCCGACTATTACGTTTCGTACCCATTCCTAAAGGCTAAACTAAAATCAAATTATTTGGAAGAAATTTATTATTATTAAAATGAAAGTAGACCCTGGTTAGTCTAACATATTATTGGATAAATGAATTTAAGTCACTGTTCACATTCATGTTAGGTTATAAAATTGTACGCGAAAAGAGGTATAAGGAATATAATCTCAAGTTGATATGGAACCAAAAACTAACAAATCTGGAAGAGGCACTAACACTTAAAGTGATGTTGATAAAAACTGATATTGTAAATTTCTAAGATAATCCTGACCACAAAAAGTTAAATAAGACATACACATTGAAGAAAAAATAGAATATATTTTCAAATAACAACTTTTTAAAAGACCTTATTGACTTTAATATTGCCCTAGATTGTCAAAATAAGAATGGAGGCTGACGTTCCATAAACACATCCCGGGTTTTATATATTTTCCAATACAATGATTTCGTCACCATATCTAATGTTTGTCATGCTCATGAAAATAATTAACTAATCTAACAAACATACGATGGTAATGATAATAACATGGTACATCCAATAAAATATTTGAAATTTAAAGGGTATAGGGATCTCGATCCTTATGTCTGAATCAGATGGTCTTGGATATCACATACTTCACTGAAAGATAGAACAAGGAACACAGTGCAAATATATACAAAGATCAACTGCGTCTATATACTGATCGTTTTGAGGTGTAATTTCGCAAATGTAGACATTATTACACAGGTTTATTAGCGAAATATGTAACGAGTGCAAGAAGTAGACACGCCATCTTGATTCGTCTGACTTTGCATGGAAACACTTTCAATCTCACTGCGGATAAACTAAACCACTATTTTGAACAAATTTTAGTAAGCAAATTGAAAAGAAAACAACGTGTATTTATAAACTGCAAACAACATCGACATCAGCTCTTACTTTGCCCCTGAGGCTGGTCATCTCCGCTCTCTCGGTCCGACATATCCTTCTCTTCGAAAGCGATTTAACCCTCGTTTTCACTGCAGCAAATTTATCCCTACGCAGGACGTACGTCCGCAAACCTTGGATATACAAAAAATAGGTCTATCAGAATTTGATTGTATTTTCTAGTTAACCAAAATGATACTCCTATATGGACATAAATAGTATATTATCTTTATTAAAACAAGTCTCAATTTAGGTCAGACGATTTTAAGAACATTAAGTAATAGTTGACATACTAGGATGTGACGTCTCGTATTTTGGTAGTCTGCTATAAATGTGCCTTTGGTAATTTTTGTTTAAAGCCAATCCTTCAATCAACCTCGACTATATTATAGTTAGATAGAAAGTTAATTCAACATGTTTTAAAGAATGGCTTGGAATAATGTTCTCACTTCCCCTGACCCGATACATGCCTGTTACCAGCAAAAGTGCTGAGAATATTGATATATGTTTCCAGACGAATTTGTGCACGATGAAAGACAGAAGAAACGGATTCAAGCTGTGAAAATAATAACGCACGCACACGTTACAATTTTGTTTTTACCAGCAGTTGTATTTTGTTACCATAATATAAAATTGTTACTAACAAAATGGTACGTAATGTTGGTGCAAAACTTACAACGTAGGTACCGGTACTATCATACCTGGCAGCAGTCAAAGTAATCGTTTCGTGCTAGGCTTGATTTTATTTAAGGCAATAGTCTTAGGCTTAGCTACCAACTTAACTTACTCTGATGATATAAGAAATACTTTCAAATAATATTCTGGTATAAGCAACCTTAATTATTATTGGTCATAGCTCATACATCGTATTATCAAATCCTAGGACACAATTTGCACAACTTCTAATAATGTAATATAGCGGTATTGCATAATGTTAATAGAAAATTTTATAAATAAAGTTTTCAGTAAATTACTCTTAAGTAAACAAAAGAACAAACACGTTATCTTGTTAATAACTACAAAAACCCTTTATACATAGGTAAATTTGAAACCAATCTGTTAAGATATTATAACAAACTCAAAATTTAAAAAAATAGGTTATAAAGTGTAAGTTAAGGGACGTTCCACACCTAATAACTTCCCTATATTGGTTTCTGATATTCAAATTGCTCAATCACAAAACTCATTTGTATCAGATTTTTCCCTCGTATACAGATGCGTATGATAATGTCAATCATTCTAGGTTGTTTGATAAACTTTTTCGTCTGGGGTATTCTAACAAAATGTGTTATTTGTTAAGCTATTTATTTCCGAATAGATCTACATTGTAAAGATAGGACAAGTGAGATCATCTCCTCGTACTCAACAAAGGGGCCTAACGCAGGGATTAGTGCCTATGTGCCTATAATAATAAATAACATAATAATGCTAATCATAGAACAAAAGGACGCCCAAAGTTATAGCTATCATAAAAAAACTCCAAATAGCTTCTTGGACCATAAATTTTAAAAAAATTGTAGGACCTCCCCTTTTAAGCTTGGTGGCGCCCCTTCCAAGCTTGCCTAAGAATTTGGCTCAGGAGACGCTACTGAAATGCAGTAAAGTACACGAAGAAAAGATGGAGTAGATATAGACTTATATTTACAGATGGTGCTAGGAGGGGAGGGGAGCCAGCCCTAGCCGGCGTGGCCTTCTATGACAGTAGTATTAATTATGGTCAGACATATAGACTACAATCACACACGTCAATATTTACAGTGGAATTATTTGATATCCTATAGGCATTGAAATATAATTTCTATCTTTAAGTCCTCAGCTCATGGTGGTATTATGCGACTCCCGTAGCACTTTGGAGTCTATAAGCGGCTTTCCAGGCCCTCCTTCACACCCGTTGATAATTCAAATACTCGACGAGTGCGTCTCTCTACGAGCTAGGGTCTACCAATTGAGGTACCAATTGATTCCTAGTCACGTGGGTATAATGGGTAATGAGAGAGTAGATAGTTTGGCATCTAGTGTAAATTTACTGTCCATTGTACAGGAAATCCCGCTACCATATGGCGATTTTATACAGAGGGCAAAACTCAGAAATCAGGTTAAATGGAGCGAATGGCGGGAGACCCCATGCCAGCAGAAAGCAAAATAGTACCACGAGGTATGTTGTACAAAATTAGTTACACCATGGTTTTCGGAAGTTAAGGGCACACATAAGATTATTTGTACTATAATCCGCCTTCGGCTTGGGCACGCCCATACGAAATAACTACTTTATTTGATGCTCAATGTCACGTCTTCACATTGTGTGGTTTGCTACGTTCCTGAAATATTATAACATATATTTATGATCTGCCCTGTAAATCCGTTGGCACGGGTAAATTAAATTCCTAGTTATATTACAGATTCTTTATTCTTTAGTTAATGTATTGTAACGTTACCTTGTGTAGGTGGCTGTTTAATTTCCTTCTAAATGTAAATATGTTGGTGTAGGGACGAACAAAATATGACTTCTTGGTTATCTCATAAACGAATTGAGTTAGGGCTAGGTTATGTGTGTCAGACCTGGATTGTACGCATAGAAATATCAAGATAGTAACATCGGGAGTGAATCGAAAACAAGTGTTTCTGGCTTATTGAAGAAAATGTCTTCAGTCCATTGAGAAAAAAAATTAAGTTACCCTAAAATTATTTTAGTTTGTAAAGGTATAATCGTATTTTTATTTATCATGAAAAATTTTTCCAGATATATATTTTAAACTCAATCTTTGCTAATTCCAAAAAAATTTAAAATGTAATAAATTTGTCTTAAGTAAACTACTCTTAGAGTAATTTATTTTAGAAAAATAAAGATACATTATGATTGATTATGTAAAATTGTTCCCCGATACTAATTGGAAAAGAATACGTTAAGAATCTATTATGTGAAATATAATTATATTATATATATATAAAATATTTAATATATATATTTAATAATTTTTAATTAATATTTATTAACAATTTGTCTTAACGATTACTTTTAGTAGTATTTATATTTAAATATATAGTAATTATATTATTATGTAAATTTATATAATTATATAATATATAATATATTATATATATATATGATGAATCTAGCAAATGGATATATGATCATTTTAATAGTTTTCCCTGTAGCATATAGGCCTGCATGAATACAAAATTGATCACTCATAAACATACCGTGAGATGAACTGCTGCTAAGTACACTTCCCTCAATAATGGCCAAACCTTCATTACTCTTCTCAAAAATATTTGACACGTGTTTTAACCCAAATAATAATTTTACTTTTCTACATGAATTATTTGCAAATTTGAAATGTAAATGTTTAAAGGTGAGATTTCACTAGAAAATCGAGCAAATAATTTCTTGTACTTGTCGATGTTTGCTCGTATTCTCTTGAAATACTTAGCTAGCGGCCATAACGAAGCAAATATGTCCTTGCTATCTGTTGATCCATCAATTTACAGTGAACACTCGAGTCTAGTTGATTGTGTAATCTAGCTAATCTGAATAATAAACTAATTTGTACAACACATTTTTCTGTGTTTGCATCGGCGTATTCTTTTTTATCTTTTAAGGATAGTAAGCTTTCGAATGCAAACAATTTTATGTTATAAACTTTTCCTGTGCCCATTTTTGAAATAATTTTGAGCTTCTGTTGTTCCTTTCAAAATTAAATAAGTTGGGATTGAATTTTTTTTCTTTCATATTTTTTTTCTGAACTTTCAGTCTCCAACATGCCGGCTAACTCTGTACAAGCATCCTATTTCTCATTCTTATAGTATGGTACATCAGAGCTCCATAAAACAACATAGTCTTTATAGGCATCTATCAGTTTTAAAACTTTTTTGTTGTTCATTCCATTACGAAAATAAGTTAATATATCATATCATAAACTTTATCTGAAACTAGGTATAGTACATACAATAACTCAGTATTTAAAAATAAAAATCTGAGCTTTAATGCATGACAAGCATTTAAACCATACAATAATCACCGACACCATCCACACTAAACTAGCAAGAACAAGTAATTTATTTGATGCACCGTTAAGCTCTCAATCTTTTATGAACACGAGCAAGTGAATGTTTTCTCTCTCGCTAACCAGTACACACCAAATGATTATTGAGTGAGAATTCTTGATCGCTTTTTTTAGTTTTTGCTTGTTCTTTTGGTACGCACCCACTTTTAAAAACCACAATAAATAATTAGTATGCTGGGGCCCGGGAGATGCCATGATACCTCTTCATTAAACTTTGATTAGTAAGTGACTTAGCCGCTAGGCGGAAAAAGTAACGCTCCTATATTCTATTTCGGAGGCTTATAGGAATACATTTTATCTTTATTTGTGCATGTTAGTATTTATTCTTCAAGGAATTAATTTCTCCCTTATCTAAGATTAATTTATTGGATTATTTAGATTTTTTAACTAGTGAGAATTTATTGTTAATAAAGAGAAGTTTCATCGCAAACTATTTGTAGAGATCATTTTGTTGGTCAATGGTTTGTAATGGAGGCAAATATAAACGAGGAATATAAGTTACACAATTTTTCATTATGATAATGAAATAAAATTCAAAAGTCTATGACTTGTTCTTTTATAATTAAGATATTTGCATGTACTTATTTAATATTATTTAAACTACACATGTTTAGATAAAATAGGGGTTAACTTTCACTGTAATTTATCCAAAATATCATATGCTAGCTTACTTCCCAGGAAATCCTTCACAATTGTACCACTTTGTCTATTTTAAGTATACATGCAGGACCCATAAATGTAGAACATAAATGATTTCCTCAAGCTATTAATAAATTGCTGCATGAAAGTACAAGTTGACGCATGGAATATCAACATGAAAAAAAAGAAAGTTTTGTTGAAGATCAAATAATATGTTATGCTTCTGAGACACCTCCTTTATTAAAGAAGTAAGTTTATGTCAGTTAGTTTAATCTAAGCAAGGAAAGAAGAGCTCATATTATGATAAATAATATCATCTAAATAAGTTTTAAACATTTGAATTGCTGAGAATATTTAATCAATGGCGGGATGCCATACTAATCTCATAGCTCATGGGAAATATAAATAAATTCTAGTATGGTAAATATTTATCTTTATGGCTTTATAGACAAGTTTAATCTTAGAATATTGCATGCTGTATTGGTTTTGGCCACTTTGGCGCATGACACTAGAAATGTCCAAACCACCTTATAGAGAATCTGTTGCTTTAATTCCTGATGGATTCTTACTTTCGAAAAGGATAGATCTATGTATCACTGGTTTAAAGCTCACCATAGGTGTGACCCTACGCCGAGATTATTTGTAATCGGCAGAACCAAGCAATTAGTTGATTGAGCTAGAGGCTGGATCTAAGTCCAAACCAGCTACAATGGGTATAATGTTCCTAAAGGGGTTTTCATCCTTTTTTAACTAAATTTGAAACTAACTTTTATAGTTCTTCTCTACTTTGTTAAGTTGAAAAGAGCCAATATAAGTACAACTTGTTCTTATACTGTTCGGTACCTTATATTAGGTAGCTTTTTTTCTATCACCCATCTTACTACCCAATGGGTTTTAAAGTCTTATATACTAATTACTCTAATGGGTCTGAGATGAGGAAGGTTGAATTTAGAAGAAGTGTAGCCACATTAGCCATCGGCAGTATAGTCTAGCGAGAGTGAACCTTAAGACGATGCAGCCACCGAAGCAGGCTTTTGGCACTATTAATGGATATCTTCAACAGCTACCTACCCGTTTCAGTGGCCACAGAGTCTAAGGCGTCATTCTTATAATAGACTGGGCTGCCAATGACGAGGAGATCGGGGTTTGTATCTCGGTCGAGTCTACTGAGGGTAGTTTTAACCCTCTCCCTTCATGCAAATGCGGGTACACTTCCTATAAAGTCAACCTTTCCCATCCTTAGCCCATATGCACTTCCAAACCTATTAAGGATAGTGAAGGTGTGTAGGGTAAGGTGTGATGGTCGTTTGGCGAGAATGGGTAAGGGCAAGCCTGTACACAACACGTTAGTTGGGAAACCAGAAGAAACAAGAACCCTTGGTAGGTTGGGTGTCAGATGGGATGATTGTTTCAAGATGAGTTGCATGGGGAGTTTATGTTCTGGCAGCCATAAGTTCTTTATGGCCATAGAGATAGTTTTATTTATCCGAGGTGTTTAACGTGCACTTTCCGAACCAGCTGATTATTCAGCACATGATAAATTCTATTAGTGAAAGCTAAAGGGTCCACCAATTAGACTGGGAAAGGTATTTTCACATGCTTTCCAGGGATCTTTTACAAGCCACAATCGACATGGGACCGACAGCTTTACTTCCTCTCTGAAGGAAGTTGTGCTATGGATTTTTATCGCTCCAGAAAAATCTGTCGAACTAAGCTGGGTTTGAACCCACGGACATTGGGTCTTGTTGCTAGCATTTTACCCCAAGACCACCGAGAGTTAGTTAGTAAGTGGTAGCATAATACTAATTTTTATTACTATTTAAAAAAAACAAAATTTCTTCCACCATTTTACTGCCAATGAGAGTAGAATAAATTGCAATTGATGTTAAAGTTGGGATTTTAATTTCAAACAGTTGTACTAGATTGTTTTTCCATTTGTGATTTATCATATTGGTTTTCCCATCCCCTCTCCAAGTGAGTGCACTTCGTCTATGTCTAACTCTCTAATCCTAGCCCCTCACAATAAGCTATTAATAATCTTGGTGTTAAACACATTAAAATATACTTACTATATTTGCTGGAGATTTTTTCCAGCAACTGGTTTTCTACTCGCCTTCCTTACCTAGTGTCCTTATAATATTTAGTGTTATGTTCGACACCTTAGATCAGTTGGTAACATGTTTGTCTACTGGGTTAAGATTCCTTGGTTCAATTCCCCACATGCTCGAAAAATGTATCATTGGTGAAAAGTGGGTTTAGCCTGTCACAGTTATGAAATAACGACTGGAGACAGCATGAAATGTATGATCTAGAGTTAAGTTAGTTTATAAGTCGTGTGATGAATCAGTTGGTTCATAAACTGCACATTAAACATACATACATACACATTGATTTCAGTTCAAAAAAACTCAATTGCAGCCAACATTGATAACATTTTTATATTTTATTAGTGTTAATTTATAGATATTGATAATATCTATCAAAAGGGACAGCTGCATATCACATAACTTGATGTATGAATATATTAAAATTGTTTTAGTAACTTTAGTAACTAACTTATATTGTTCTTCATATCAAAATCATACCTTACAACCTAATCACGCCATTCTCTTACAGGGTAGGAAATAAACTGTGCATATTGATTTAAAAAAAACAATGATTCCATCCTTAATACATCCTCACAAAATTTCTCCACACTTCCTTACCCTTGCATTATTAATACCCCCAAATAATAATAAAGATGATGTTGATGATAATACATGATAATAATGAGTGATGATGATGATAAAGATAAGATGATACAGATGATGATGATAACAATAATAATGAATAATATTAATAATAATAATTAATAATAAAATAGTGTAAGTTGTGCATTACTCAAAGAGGTGATCAAAGCCCATCGCACAAAAACACACGACAATACTTACGGTTGCTTGTTCTCTCAGCGATCTATTACGCTGGTCCCTCGAACCGGGCGAGAAGGGAGTGAAGTCATCTTGGCCGCCTGGTCCGTCATCAAAATGTTCAGGGTTTGCGATGTGCCCTTTACCGCACACATTAGAAACATTGGACGTTGGCGACAACAGGTTGTGGACCAATGAGAGAAGTCCAGGCAGATATTCGAGAGGGCATCCAAGTAATCATCCCAAGAAGTAAGACTTAATTGCGCACACAACACGACTTGAAGACGTCTGTGTTCTTGTGAAAATTATTCCTAGACTTTGAATATCTGTGTGAGACTAAAAAAAAAATATTATAGCACTGCATCTTACTACCCGTTCAGGTTATACGCTTAAGTACTAATTACACTAATGGATTAGGAATTTGGAAGGTTGAATCTAAGGAAGTGAACCCAAATTTATGTGGAGGCATAGTGGAAAACCATTTAGGAAAAAACACTCCCAGTTCACTCGACCAAGATTCAAACCTCAATCTCCCCGTCCTCGGCAGTTTAGCTCAACACAAAACCACACGTCAGCTAACTACGCCACTGAGGCGGGTTTAAGACTAAAAGTGTCAGTCCTTAGAACTTGTGTCTCGCTTAATATATTGGAGTCTGACATATTAGCTCGGTCGGTAGGTCATGTCTTCTGAACTGAGGGTCTAGGGTTCGATTCCCGAAGAATTTATGACTAATTTGTGGAAAAATTTAATCCTCCACTTTCACAGTGATGAATTAATGGGCGGGGGACTGGATGTTGTGTCTGCTCTAGAGTTAAGTTGGTTTATTAATCATGTACTGATATATATAATCAGTCAGTTAGAAAGAGAACATTAAATACCACTGGTGCATTTAGGAGTTAATTTTTGCACCCGCATTAGTGTGGATAAAGAGTGACAAGCTTGTACAAGTTCACTCGAACCTAGATAACCTTGTTACTTGCAATCAAGTCTGTTGCGGGCGTTATGCTTTAGACTAGACCAAGGTCGGCAACCTTTTCGGGCCCCAATCAACTTATAAATGCTCCTTTGTTCACCCTTTGTTTATTCACTCTACTTTTCCTTTTTTTTAGCCTATACAACTTGTATTTATTCCTTAAAATTCACCTCCTTCAAATACTTTGTCCCATCTTTATAGAAATCAACATAGAAAAAATAAATGACAGATTATGACCAACAAAGGTTATTTTGGTCACATTCAAATATTATTTGAAAGTACTTGATAAATTTGTAAGTTTAGAAGACTCAAAATCAAATTTCATAGACAATGTAGTTTTCTTAAGCGATCAAGTAAAAATTTCCACAAGATCTGATGTTTGTTGACACCCACTTTAGATCATTTGAACACCAAAGTGGAACTTTTCAAATTGTTTGGATAAAAACTCATTTTTCTTTAATGTCTTTACCAGCTACAATTGATGATATTGATAAGATCTGGGGGGGGGGGGATGTTCTACAGGTGCGTGGAGAAATCTGCTATGGAAACGAGAAGTGGCCTCAAATTGTAAGGAAGTTATATTTAGAGCGCACTTTGTATGCAAAGTTACATATGCAACAGAAACGTGGACATTGGATTCAAGAAGAGAAATGGTATGATCATGCAATGAAGATGGAAAAGGAAGGAATTCCAAGGAGAACGATAGAGATGAAGGAAGTGTTTAGTAAAAATACCACAAGGGGGACTAAGAAAGAGATGGGAGGAGTCGATAACAGCAAGTGAAAGGAGAAGAGTGGTGAAAGAAAAGAGGAAAATGGAGACATTCTAATAAACTCTCCCGGCCACAGGATGGGAACAGTTCCAAATTATGATGATAATGTTGATAATGATGATATACCACATGGAATACACTCCTACCCCCTTTGCCCCCCCCTCCCCCGACATATACAGTGATTGTTGGTAACCTTGACCTGGCAGTTGCAAAGCCACACATACTAGTGTGCATTTGATTCTGATGGTAATCTAACCCTGAATGTGTTGCATTGCCTCCACAGGGCCCGAGCCTCGGCCCCCAAAGAGTGTAAAGACACATGTGTGTTCCAGCATGGAAAGTGTACCAGCGCGGCCCTCGACGAATACCGGCAAGCCAACATGTACTCCAGGTATCCAACCTAACAATCATAATATAGAATCTTATATTTTAATTTCTAGCACCGTGTCATTCAGGATATTTGATTATGTATTGATTGAATACACTAATGTGTTAAGGATGAGTAAGGTTGAATTTCAAATAAATATACCAGCATTTGCACAGAGTAGAAAATTATTTAGGGAAAAACACCCCTATTAGAGCCAACTGGGATTTGAACCCCGATCTCCCCATCATAATCACTTCGGTCTGTTGCAAGAGTGACGTCTTATAGAGTGTAGTCACTGAAGATTTTTTTTAATGCAATTGTTTGGAATAATTAATAATGTTTAATATACTTAAAAAAAACGAAACCTGGACACGAGAATTTAAATTCCGAGGTTCTATTCATATGTCATATTTCAACTATATCTAATGCAATTCAATCTCTCTATAGTTTAAATTTTAATACAAGTGTTATTTAATGGCCTGATGTATGGGGTAAAAGTACAAGACAGGTAATTTGAGAAACTGTGTTTACATTAGTGTGAATGGGGTATGAAAATTTACCCTTAGTGCAACCAGCCGATATTTGAAACTTGATTTTTCATCAACAACCATCTAGCATATTGAAAATCTCACGCCTACGACTGTGTGACTACTGGTGTGGCTTATTTTCAATAAGTGTAACATAATGTTTGTTAGTTAAGGCCCTGCCTACCCTCTCTGGCGGTGTGTTGAGCTTTCAGCTCTAAAATAGATGGCGTTGCTAACGTTATACAAACTGGTGGATTCCAGCCATCAGGTTGGCAGAGTTACTGGTTTGTTTAAACAATTGGGAGACTGGCGACCACGACCGGTAATCAGTAAAGGCAGCAAGCAAACTTTTTTCCAAGAATTGAGAGAGATAAGAAGTGTAGTGCCGGACCGTAAAGTGTGTAGGCGACCAAGTTTGACTAAACGTGGGGAGACATAACGTCAAGATACAATCACACTCTCGAGCAGAAAAATTAGCTTATTCATTCCAGTCAGCTAGACGTCCATTAACCTGTAGTACCACTTTTGAATTTAGAACCTTTTTGATGCCAAAGTTTAGTACTAGTTTTGTACCGTTTTGTACCCGTACCCGTTTTGAGTAATTAGCATATCAACGTGGTGACTCCAGGTTAATGCTGTTGTACCACTTTTGAATTTTTTTTATACCAAAGTTTTGTACTAGTTTTGTACCATTTTGTACCCGTACCCATTTTGAGTAATTAGCATATCAAAGTGGTGACTCTAGGTTAATGCAGTTGTACCACTTTTGAATTTTGAACTTTTTTTGATGCCAAAGTTTTGTATCCGTACCCATTTTGAGTAATTAGCATATCAAAGTGGTGACTCAAGGTTAATGCTGTTTTACTACTTTTTAATTTTGAACTTTTTTTGATGCCAAAGTTTTGTACTAGTTTTGTACCGTTTTGTACCAGAAAGAAAAAGTATTGTACCGGTACCCGTTTTGAGTAATTAGCATATCAAAGTGAGTACTCCACGTACTCCAGGTAAATGCGGTTGTACCCCTTTTGATTTTGAACTTTTTTTGATGCCAAAGTTTTGTAATAGTTTTATACCGTTTTGTAACACAAATAAGTTTTGTACCCGTACTCATTTTCAGTAATTAGCATATCAAAGTGGTGGCTCCAGGTTAATGCTGTTGTACCACTTTTGAATTTTTTGATGCCAAAGTTGTGTACTAGTTTTGTACCGTTTTGTAACACAAATAAGTTTTGTACCCGTACCCATTTTGAGTAATTAGCATATCAACGTGGTGACTCCAAGTTAATGCTGTTGTGCCACTTTTGAATTTTTTGATGCCAAAGTTTTGTACTAGTTTTGTACCGTTTTGTACCACAAAGGAAAAGTTTTGTACCCGTACCCATTTTGAGTAATTAGCATATAAAAGTGGTGACTCCAGGTTAATGCTGTTGTACCACTTTTGAATTTTTTCATGCCAAAGTTTTATACTAGCTCTGTACCGTTTTGTACCACAAAGAGAAAGTTTTGTACCCGTACCCATTTTGAGTAATTAGCATATCAAAGTGTCACGTGACTCCAGGTTAATGCTGTTGTACCACTATTGAAATTTTTTCAAATAAATATCTGGTGAGGGTAGTGATAAATAATAATGTACACTTATTTATCAGAGAAAAATTTATTTAAGGTAAAATTAGAGATAACTTATTTTTGAAGGTTTTGTCACTAACTATAATAAATAACCTATACGATTGAGTATGTAGCCTACGATTTTGTTGTACCATTTATTTGAGTTTATTAGTAAGCAGGTAAAATAAAAAATAACCAAAATTTAATGTGCTAAATGTGTCCACTGTGCTTTGGCTAATTTTTAAAATTTAAAGGCTAAGGAGGCAATAACATATTTTAAAAGCGGTTTCATTTCGAAGACTATAACAATTTTGACTATAAATATATCTGTTATTTTTATTACTGATATCACCACGTCATACTACCTGTTCATGTTATACGCATATATGATAATCTAATTGGGTGGTAATGAGGAAAGAAGCATTTGAGAGGTTATCTACCAGCATTTTTATTTTGGAAGATGGGGAAACAATTTAGGAAAAACTACCCTCAATAGACTCGACCAGGATTTGCACCCCAAGTGCTCCGCTATCAGCAGGACAATTTAACACTAGTGACACCTTAGACCACTCAGCCACTGAAGTGGGTATCTGTTATTTAATACGGTGTTTACAGTTTTCAAACATCTATAGGATTTACACAATTTTCCAGAAATAAATATTTTTGGGAATAATTTTTTATCCTATTGGTAGAGTTTAACTTGAGTAATATCTCCATGGTGTCAGCCTGCAAGCAGGCTATACCAATCGAGAGGCTGCCGTATGTTGGCAAAGATAGGGCCAACATTTTCAAGTTGAGGGTGCCATGTGGTTAGCACAACGAGCCCTCCAGACTTCTATCTCAGTTTTCTAGACTGAAGCGCTACTTATTCATTCAATTATCTCCTCATTTGTCCTCACGAGGTTGACTTTGGTTCCGTTTCAGACCCACTGCTTCACAGACAGAATTAGGGGCACTGGGGATCGAACTTGGGACTTCAGTATCTGAAGCCAGTAAATCTGACCACTATATAACAGAGGCGGTCGGGTATCAAATACTTACTTACTTACTTTATGGCATAGGGAACACAAAAGTTCATTAACTCTAATGGTTTTAAATATATTTTACTTATCATCGGCTTCATGTCGTGGTCAATATTGCTAAAGTGCTATGACTGAGCACTGAGTGCGTAAATTAATCAGCTTAATAACTTGACTAGTTCGATTCCCTGTTAGGTTGAAATTACTTAGTACTAGCGTGATACGAACTCGGCCAAGGCACAAGAGATTTTGAACATACAATAAGTGCGTTACAGAGTGTTAGTAACATTTACTTTTCAGCTAAGAGTTTTTCTTTAAAAAAAAAGTACTTGAAATATCAGAATAATCGCTGCATTGTTATATAGAAATATTTATTTGTATCTTAATTTTGATATTATTTCTACAGTAAATAAAATAGTATCACTGCTCATCCATTGTACTTAAATTAGTAGATACAGATAGCCTAAGCGCCAGTAATATGCATATCATTAAAAAAAACTTACCCTTTACTACAAGAAGTTAAATAATCAATTATATCTTTGATTTTCTTTGTGCGCCCTTTCTTCATAAACTTGTTATTCACAAGGATATAAAATAATATTTTGTAAATACTTCTCCTCCTCAAAATTTATACAATCCCTTGGATTTTGTTCGAAAGCAACAAAGGTCACATATTGTTAATTATATAAAAAGTAATCACCGTGGGTACTTATTGTTCGGGATTCGATACATTTCTTCCGAAACGAGCGCACAAACTGCGAGAATGCAACAGGTTCAAATAAAAAGTAATCACATTTAACACGCTAATAAAATAAAATTAACATTTTCACATCTTGACTACCAAAAACTTTGTTCATTAACTTTTTGAAAAATAACTTATTCCAAAGTCCAAAGAGAGTCAAATCCTAAACCGTAAAATAAAAACTAGTATATAAAATTATACTGAGAACGTCTCCAAATTACATTTAGACCAAATTTTATTTAAAATAACTATGTTTGATATGAGCAGGAATGTTTATTTTTATTTATTATAATAGTGGATTAAAAATTCAATGTACAGTAGTTATCATATACTTTGAATATTAACTCTTATTATTACAACGTGTAGTGCTAAAGAATGAGAAAACTCAAGAAAGAATATAAGATAAGAGTGAAGAATTTTACATGTTTTACTGCCTCAGTTAAATAAGGGCTAATGTCATAAAACTTTGTGTATGGAGAAGCATGTGGCTTTTTCTTTGAAAATAATGTATCACTAGAGTAATACTCTCATTGAAGTAAGTAGGGACCAACTATATTTATTCACACAGCAGGAAGACTTTGTGAGTATTTTAGTTACTGAATATATTAAGATGTTTAATTGTTTATATTTAATTACGCAAATTTTCATAATTGGACAATGGCCCTTCTTATCCTAACGTACATGGTATAAATGTTTCTTTGACTCAAGAAGGTCACAGAGATTAGTTTAACCCTCCATTGCCGCCTGCATTCCAATACAGCAGGTTAGCCAACGCTTGCAAAATGATACTAGCTTGTAAATGGGTAATGATCATACTAACGGCACCTATTATCAGCTATGATAACTAGTTGCAGAAGGTAAAGTTGTATTTAAAACCATGTATTTTGACTAGAGAGTCGACTTGGGAGTCGTTAGAGCTCAATATCGTCGTGATTATTGAAGCTAACCCAAATTAAAAAATATGTCTAAAAAGAAAAAGAAATTATTCATTAAATAGTATGTTATGAACAAATACTCTAGCTTAATTGTACAAAGAAAATAAATAAATCCATTAATAATTTTTGTTTTCCCATTTAAAATGCATTGAAATGGAAACATTTTAATGTAAATATTTCAATAACTATTTTTAGCATGGTTTGAAAATTCCATAAGAATTATGAAAGATGCCCAGATATGTTACTAAAATAAATAAAAAACAACAATGTTGAATTATTAAATATATTTTGTTTTAAATTCTTTTGTTTAGAACCGTGCATTTATGGGTAGGCAGGGCCTTAAGAGAGTTTATTGCATAATAAACATATGTTTGTGTTTGCATGTCTCAAATGTTAAAATATTCTATTCCCGAAAGTGATAAAACAAGATTAGAGGCAGGCGCAGAGTAGATAATGTTCCGTCTGTTCATTAGGTTAAGGCTGAGCAAAGTGAATACAAAATACCTCTCTTCGGCTCTGGCCTCCCTGAGTCAGCCGGCGTCGGTACCAGAAAACTGCCTCACAGAATTGAGGGAGAAAGTTACCAAAATCGCCGCTGGACTTGGTGATATCACAAAAGAGGTGAGGAGATTATTATACATAATAAAGAGGGAGTTTTATTTTATTTCCTTTATTTATCTTAAAAATAAGTAGTATGTTCACGATAGTTTTTCACCTGAATGACAGTTGGAAAATCATATGTTTAGGTTTTTGGTTGCCAACACTTTCACAAGATCATTCTTTTGTTATAAATGATAAGTTTTTTTAAATTACTTGTTATATTTACATCTAAAAGAATGTAAATTTAAGTTTTCTCACACTATTTCATTACTTTTTTAATATACATTTTTATCCAATCTGAAACAATATTTTAAACATAATTAAAAGTACTTATTCTTCGTTTTGGAATATTATCGATAGTGTGTAATATAGTGCATACATTAATACCTTTTAATACTTGGAAAAGAGAAAATACTTATTATTTTTCTATGTATAATATATTTTATGATTATTTTATTGTATTTTTATATATTTAACTGAATAAAATATTTTAATCCACTGCAAGGGTGCATCATTATAAAGAACTAGTTTACGTCATGATCAATCACTTGGTTTAAATTCGTCGGTCGCCATTTTTAAGCAATATTTGTTAAACCTTTTATGAAAGTGCTGTCAATACACAATTTTTTTTAAGTGGAATAAAACAATGAATAAGCTTTGTGCCCAACCTCAAATAAATATATAAATAATATTGGCCTAAATTAGTGTGGTTAGCTATCACATTCATACTTACAGTTATACAAAGTGACAGATGTAAGCTGTGGGTGTAGGGATATATTAGGGACTATTTCTAGTAACTTTTTGAGCTTTCATACAAGTAAACTCAGGCGGTGAATGTACTTTATATGTATATTTTTCAGGAACAAGTGGGTGGGAATGAAAACACTGAAAGACTCTTACAATGGAATCAGACAAAGCTCAACAAGAAACCACCAGATAAAATCAAGGCCCACGTCAGTGTCGTGGACCTCCAGCCAGACCATAGCTCTTCTTATAAAGCCGAGCAGTTCTGTCCAATCACCAGTTGGACGCGACCACACGTCAACCTACTCAAGTCAAAACATTCCCTGAACAAGGTGAGGTCAGGACCTCATGCGTCTGACGATCCCGGGATGAAGTGTCGAACATTTAGGGGAAATGGTACTTTGAAAGAAAGCGAGTGGAAATCGCGGAAGGATTGCCTCGACGGCTCACAGCAGTTTGGCGATGTTAAACAATCAATTACCTCAGATAAAATCTTGGAAAGGCATGTGAATATAAACAATCTGATTAAAGGTTCAAAAACATACATTCCACAAAAAAAGGAAAGTAAAATCCAAGAAAATATGAATTTAAACCAATTTACTGAAGATAGTGATGAGACAATTCTCTGCAATTCTTCTGGTCATGAAGTATATACAAATGATTTTAAGACAATGACTAAATTAGATAATTTGTTTGATAAAACCCCGCGGTTTGAAATCAACCATACTAGACAAGTAAATGGGGACAATCTACAACGAGCAACTTTAATTGGTGGAAAGACTGAGAGTTGTACACAGTACGATAAGAGTACATCAAGTTCTATAACTAATCAAGGGGAGATAAGAATTGACAGAGAAAGCCGACCAATTGTATCATCTAAAGATACTCAAACACTGAAAACACCCATCAACAATTTGGAGTTTATTGCACTAAAACAGCTCTATAAAAGGTACAGGGAAGAAACTTCACATCCAAAGACATTTGAAAACACAAGTCATCAAACCAAGTGTCATTCAAATGATCATATACTCGATAAATCCTATCCTGGAAAACCCCCAAAGGTTACATATAAACTCGATTTGACTGAGAACCTTTCTAATTTAAACCAACTTTGTTTAAGTGCAAACCGAAAACCGAAAACTTCAACAGTTCAGACTGATTCTTTTTTGAGTATTCCACAAAACAAAGTTATCACAAAGTTACCTCCTGAAAGTACATATACATCTGCAAAGCAAGTTTCTTTGAGAAACTTTTCCCAAAAAGAAAAAAAAACCTATAATCATGAACAGGATCAAGATGAAATACAAGATGGGTTATGCCAGGAGGACGAGGTCAGAAGTTTGATGTCGCGTCTTCAGATAAACACGGCAAGAAAACAGGAATATGTTCAGATGAAAATGCTTTATAGCTCTGCTAAAGTGTCTGGAAATAAATTATTCATGTTGCCATATATACAAAGTTTAAACAATAAAATCACAGTGCCAAAAGAAATCGAAGAAATGTTTAAAATGAAGCAGCATACAGTTTTTGTACCAAATAATAAATCTTTAACGACATCTGAGACATATTCAAAGCTACCTGATATCAGAAGTGACACTCATACTTCGATGAATCACTTTCAGAAAGTAAATCCAGTAAGAATGAACTGTGGCCTTTATGGAGGTGGTCATCGAGAAAACTTTAAAACAGCTAATGATGCCCTTGAAAAAAGACAGTATGCAACAGCAGTTCAGTCAACAACGCAGGGCGATAAATGTACTTATGTTAATGATACAGTGAATAGTCTTACAAGAACAGAACGGCAATATGATCAAGATAAAAATATGAACTGTTCTGAAAAATATGATCCATACAAACCACGGATACATGAAGCTGACACAGGTTTGCAAAACATGTACCCTTTGAAAAAATGTTCCAATGACTCTGAAAGAACAAAGTATAATTCACTGTCAGGCAATGGGTTATTATTGGGAGATGAGCCGCTTGATTCGCGTATTTCGCTGGGAGGATTCATTAACAATCATGACTCCATCTTAAGATCGAATGAGAGGAAACATATGAATACAAAATCTAAAAAGAAATGTAATTTGCAAAGATTGTCAAAAAAATGTAATAAGAAAAATGATAAAATCAACAATACAAGATGTAACACTTTTAAATATGTTGAAGAAAATGATCGAAATTACTTTGTTCTAAGAGCTATTCCTTGTTCAATACTACCTAAATCTTGTATGATGAAAAAGTCAGTATTTTGTAATAATGCAAGACATGCTAATGACAAGTCAAAATGACGAAAAACAAGATAACCAATGTAAAAAAAAAAAAGTTTAAAAAAAGTAAATATCTTTAAATATAGTCCCTTGTTACCCAACAAAAATTGTATTTGAAATGTAAACATAATTAATTGTATTCACGATCAAGTCAGCATGACACAAGAAAGGTTTAATTTTTTAAATAATACATATTTTAGGGGGAAAAAAAATTGTGTGGCCACAAAATATCTTTAAAATAAATACCCCGACTTTTCCCCAAAATATTCAAATAGTTGTGAATAGTTATTTTAGAAGTGCACTCAAAAACAAATAAATATAAACTTAAGTAAAGAATGTTTGAATAAGATGTAACAAACACTTATCTTCTAGAGTCTGCTAAATATACAATTATTACTGACCAATTAAAACACATCATTTGTAGCTCAATTTCCCCCTTATTTTGTTCAACTATTCTCCCTGAAATAGGACATTATAATATATATCAGGAAAATCTAACTCTTGTTTTTGAAATATTACATTTAGAGAGGGAATTAAATCAGTAATTTATGACTACCTGAGGTTATCATTTTTAATTCTTCAACAGGCTCAAGAGTAGCTGACAAAAGAAAAGGCGTTTTTGTGATTTTTATATAAAAACTTTGTTGGTCAAAATAAATCAAATACTTCTCCAGTAAAAACAGAGAGTTTTATTTTCTTCACATGGTGACCTCAACAGTTGTTGAATATCTGTCGAGGGTGTCCTGGAATTTAATGGCAACCTTTTCCTTTCATTTGAAAAGTTTGACATCTAATGCCGCTATGCTTATAACAGATATTCAACAACTGTTGATATCACCATATGAAGAAAATTAAACTCCATGTTTCTACTGAAGCAATACTTTAGTTACACATACATACATACCTACCTAATCACACAATTCCCTTACAGTGTTGGCAAGAAACTGCATATAGCTAAAAAAAAAAACCTTTGTACTTAATCCATCTTCATTAACTTTATCCACACTTCCTTATCCTTGCAAACTCCCTTCGCTTCAACAACATCCATACACCGAGTCATACATGTTCTTTTATTCTTAAAATTCTTCATGTTTCTCTTTACCACATTCAGCCACCTCTTACATGGCCTACTACCCCTTCCTTTCGACCCACACACTCTACCTTCATATATTTGCTTCGTCACTCGATACACATTCATACTCTAAACATGGCCAAACCAACGGTAAGACTTTATTTATTTAAACCAAAAAAAGTTTTGCTATAAAAACTGCAAAAACACTAGCTTTTCCTCATGTTCCCTGTATCCCTACCCCAATAGATTTATTTAACACTCATTTTGACGCACTTCCCCTTTTACTCATCGCGTCATGCTTGCAACCTATGTTAACACCCAGAGATGTCTAGAAGGCGTGTGGAAGAGGTGATTAGTTTAAAATAATAACCCCATAAATTATATGATTTTAATAATTTAATTTACATATTTTTACTATTCACAATAAGTTTACATACTTGTAATATCACAATATTTTTTTGTTCCATTATTTACAAAAGGACAACAGATACCCACCCACTGGACATAATTATCCATCGGTCACTTAATGCTAAATTATTATTCATAACATGTAGGAGAAATAAAGTTTTCACAAACAAAACAAATAAATCAATTGGATCAAAAAATAATAGGACAAAATGAGAAAATATTTTATGTCTAGTTTAGTAGAATATTTCATAATGAAGGTCTCTAAGAATCTTTTTATCATAATAATTTAGAGTATTGGCCCAAATATAGTACGGCTTCGCATATAATATGACCTTAAAATTTTGAAGGTATGTATATTAAAAATAAAAGGTAAATGGGTTGCACATGTATATCTTTAGGAGAAAACATCACACTATATTCGAGCCAATAAAGTAATAAGGAAGTTAAATTTATCTTAAAAATAAATTATGGTTCAACTGTTAAAAAATGGAAAATGATTATCTAAACTAGACTTGAAAGACACTTTTTGCAGATAATTGCATGCATTATTGAACAGTAAAACCACACACTTTAATGAATTCGGGGAGTAATTAAATGATTGGTATGCAGCCATTTTTTGATTTTGACATGTTAACCAATCAGATATAAAGTCAAATGTCTTAAGCATCACAAAATTAAAGAATATGTTATTAATATATAGGTCTATTACATGTAATATTATGTCATATATTATGAATACATTACTTTCAGTTACTTAAATTATACTTTCCTTAAATTTTGTTTTACTCATATGAAAACATATCTCACTTCACTTGTTCAAAAAATATAGAAAAATAGTTTTAAAACTGCATTCTTTATAATTTTTATTTTATCATTGTTGCTTGTAGGCCAAATAAGTTAATGTCAGATTACGAAAAAGGTTATTTTGTTTTGTAAGTTACCGCATAGTTAAGTTATACCTTGGCTTGTTCATGGTAAATCCAATTAACCAAAATGAGTGTTTGCAAATGTAAATATTGGCTAACCGCAAAATAAATTGGTGTGTGAATATTTTCACGCAAGAGAATGTTTTGTGATAAGTTTTTCAACACGAAAATTTCAAATAATTTATTTGAATTTTGTTTGAATCATTAATGAGTTTGTAAACTTGTAAGCTGAACCAGTTTAGTCTGATATTTTCAGAAATATTAGTTTCTATCCTTCTTAACCTATACGATGAATCAACCTTGGAGAGGTTTCATTGTTCACACAAAAATGTTGACAGCTAACCTAACCTAACACCCCGGTTTGGCCTGATAAATTTGTATACTGAGCTAGGCCAAAATTTCAGGATTAACAAATTTAGACCAGGTTTACATTAGGTTATCGAACAATGTTTGTGCACGATCTGTGCATGTTGAAACATGTCCAGGGTCACTCATCGTATGGGTTAACAAGAATGAAAATTTGCCTGAAAATATCAGGCTGTACCGGTTTAGCCTACAAGCAGCAGGATTTATCAATTCGGCCTAGTCCGATATAGTTTGTCCTGGAATTGAGTTTGGACTGTAAAAAAATAATTATATATATATATATATATATCACACACACACACACATTCTTTTTTAAGCTTTTAAGGAGTAAGATAATATTATAACTTATTTAGAATTTTGCTACTTTCACTGTCAAAACCATTGGAAGTGAAGTGTGTCAAGTATTTCATTTTATTTCAAACGCATCATAAAATTTGATCGAGATTTATTTAACTTCCTAAAGTTTCTCACAAACATGGGTCAATGTGCCTTGGGACTTCCAGAAAATAGTGGATACCGATCCATTAATATCCTGCCAAATGATTAAAATGTCCACTTATAGACCTTGTCTGGGATTCAAACAAAAACTCTTCTAAGATAAATAATAGTATTACCAAAAAATGAAACTAAGCCTATGCGAATCTTCAAAATTTCAAATCGGAATCCGAAACTATCTAAGCTTCAGAATTGATTCTGTTTATAATCTTAGTATTTGAAAGATTCTAATCATATTCTACATTTCAAATCCAAATAGATTCTATATTCGAATTTGATGAAATGTAATTCAAATCTCAGTCAAAATTTGGAATGATTTAACTTTATATAAAAATTAACCTTGATCCCATCATTAAAATATTATCAACAATTTCATCCAAACATTTTATGTAAGAGAGGTAGCTCATATTTAAATTTTATTTGTAATGGTTAAGGCTTAAACACAGCTTTACAACATAAAATTTCTAATTGGCCACTTGAATAAAAAAAACACAGAGCAAAACCTAATCTTTGATTTAAATTTTATTCAAAAACAATACAATATAAAATATTCAGTTTGAATTAAAATTAAAAATTTTCTGAAGCATGATATTAGATTCAAATCAATTCAAGCTAGTAATCTAAGCTTTAGATTCGATTTGAAATTGAAAATCTTGGATTCGAACAGGCTTAATACAAACACTTTTTTCCTTATAACAAACCAATAAATAAAACACTTAAAAAAAACAAGTATAATTTGATAAATGCCACATATAATAATGAAAATAGTTTTATAAAATGTATGTATGCTCTGCCCACTGGAAAAAAAAAATTGCACAAAATGTGTATGTTCAATAAAAATAGGCCACAGTAGAAGTTCCAAATTTAGAAACAATGTCAAATAAATCACCAGCCAGAATTTGGTTGAAATCCTGTTTAATTATATATATTAGTCTTTCTGTGACCCGGATAGAGCTGTAATCGGAAGTTCCTTTCACGTATGAACACAAAGATGCAGAGAGCTTCCAATAGTTATATAACTCCTGTGAAAATATTTATTAAAAAAAATACTTTAGACAAGTCATTTATAAACTCTACACGAAGATTTTTACAAAACTTAGATTTAAATACTACATATTTTTTATTTATAGCGAAAACTTCTAGTTTAATTAATTTGATTCAATTCTAAAATATTTTATAGCAAATAAAATCCAATATTTCATTTTATCTGATTTAAAAATATATATAGCTTGTTAATTATATTAAATTTATTTAGGTTATTTGGAATAGAGAACTAGGCTGAATCATGGTTGAAATTAGGAGGGATAGCCAGCACACCTACCTTGGTGATACTGGAATAGAAATTATTTAGATAGAACACTAAAAAACACATTTTTAAGGACAAGCTTTCACTGTCACAGACAGCTTCATCAGGTTAAGAGAGTAGACTGATTCTCTTGGTTGAACTGCGAGGTTTACTATCCACACCCGACTGTTTTTCAGTTATATTATCACTGCAGGGGGGTATTCTGAGAAAATTAATAGGTATGCTGTGCTCTAAAAGCTGGGGGTCAAAGACTCTTAACCACCACTGACCAAGAAGAAAAAGATATGTTTTCCCTGGAAATATTTAAACATGAGTACCTCTTATTTAGAACAGTGGTTCTAAAACATTTATGTTTTTTTCGTACTCGCATGCTATTTTGGGAAACTTCGTGCCTCCCAAATCCCCTTGTTTCTCTTTTTCAACTTATTTATATCTTATTTCATTTTAGACCAAGATGGCATGCTGTGGAAAAGGATTGGCCAGTGTGTGATGTCATTCTAGAAAATTATTTGTGTCTTTGATGTAAGATGGTAGATTCTTGACCAGAGGCTGTAGGTGTGAGTCCTCAAGTGCTGATATGCGTTCTGTGGGCGAGCCACATCCTGATACAATTGGTCAGCCTGGAGGAAGGAATGTTCCCATGTGAATCTTCGGAAGTAGGTAAAACTGTGGTGTGGCAGGTTTCTGGGGGGTTAAATTTTGAACAGTCTTTTCATTGAGAGCTTGATGTTGTGAGTCTTGTTGGATAATCTGTTGTAGTTGCTTGTTATAACTATCGGTAGGGTCTGGATTTAACTGGGTGTAAGTTTGGGTGTCAGATAGTAGCCTCTCAGCTTCATTGATGTAGTCCTGGCGGTTCATAACGACGGTCGTTGACCCTTTGTCTGCATGTAAGATAATGATGTATTTGTTGTTAAAGAGTGATCAGAGGGTGTGAAGTTCTTGGTTGTTCAGATTGCTATTTCTCGCAAGTTTGTTTTGAAAATCCATGGTTGAGACATTCTGTACAACAAAGTTTATGTATTGTTCTACCGGATGGTCTTGAGGTAGTGGTGGTGGGTCCCAGCTAAACGGTGGATCAAACCTTTTGATGGCAGGGTTTATGGATTTGGAATGATCTGCACTGTAGGGTTGCTGAAAAAAGTAATATTTGATACAGAGGTTTCTGGAAAATGTAAGAACATCTGCCACAAGGCCGAAGTGGTCAAAGTTATGGGAAGGAGAGAATGTAAGCTTGTCCTTAAAAATAAGTTTGTGTTTTTTTTAGTGTTCTAACTAAACAATTTCTACTCCAGTATCACCAAGGTAAGGTAGGTGTGCTGGCTATCCCTCCTAATTTAAACCATTAAATTTATTAAAAAATATAAATTTGTGGGATAATTTTTTTCACAATTAAAAATCTATCACTATAAGGAAAACTTTTTTTGCTTTATTAGGTACATTATGTTATATTCGTAGAAAGATACAGGAAGGGTGGATAGCCTTCATGTTAATCCTTTTAAATGTCCCTAAGTTTCCTAGCATTCTTTGACAATTTCCTTTTCCACCCTTTTGTGATTTTGATTTCCTCTCCTAGGAAGTTCCGTTGCAAGTTTCGCACTGCCTCTTTTTGAGTTCTGATAGAATGAAACCTAGGTACGAGGAATGGCTGCTAACGATCAATTTTCTTCAAGAGGGAGTCACTACCTCTTTAATCAATGATAGCAGTGTAACGTGTTAAGTGTGTTCTTATTTTCATTGTAAAAGACACATTAAAGTATTTTTAGTAATAGAAAATAACAAAAGTAGCTTTTGTTTTGTAAAAACATGCTATGCTTTCAAACTTACAGTCGCTCTATCTTTAGGGTACGCTTGCACATGATTCAGTCAAGTGTGATGTTCCTCACAGCACTTGGGCCGCTGAGCTCTGGCTGTAGTAGATGACGGCACCAGTAAAGTTGACACCTGCAGCCAGGACAAACACTGGGAACCAGCGGCCGTGAGACGTCGTCACTAGCTCAGCTGTCAACGGCCCACATAAGATACCTGGTATGGTGGCCTATGCAAGGAAATGTACAACATCAGTGCCTGGAACTATGTAAATCAGGCATGTCCAGATTTGAGGTCAGAATGACAGCCTATAAATTAAAAAAATAAGGATGTGACCTTAGAATCCCTATAATCCTTGAGGATGCTCGAAAATTCAAGTTTCACATAAAATAAACATGCTATTTTAAATTAAAAATTAAGAGGAGGATAGAAGGGTAAGGTCTACACACTTACCTGAAAAGTGTAGGCCTCTAAGTTCAAAATTAAAAACACAACAAAACACACACTTATTAAATTGTTGAGGTACTTCAGTCCCCTTCTTCAGCGAAAGAGAATAAAACACAGATTGGACTATGTCAGCATGGCTAGAGGTAGGTAAAGGTCACTTAGATATTGTTGTTGCCCGTTTTAATCTCTTCTGCTGAAAAAACAAGAAACATGCAGCAACAGTATCTAAGTGACCGTGATCAACCTCTAGCCAGGCTGTGTTTTTGGTTTTACTCTCTTCTGCTGAAAAAACAAGAAACATGCATCAACAGTATCTAAGTGACCGTGATCAACCTCTAGCCAGGCTGTGTTTTTTGTTTTACTCTCTTCTGCTGAAAAAACAAGAAACATGCAGCAAGAGTATCTAAGTGACCGTGATCAACCTCTAGCCAGGCTGTGTTTTTTGTTTTACTCTCTTCTGCTGAAAAAACAAGAAACATGCAGCAACAGTATCTAAGTGACCGTGATCAACCTCTAGCCAGGCTGTGTTTTTGGTTTTACTCTCTTCTGCTGAAAAAACAAGAAACATGCAGCAACAGTATCTAAGTGACCGTGATCAACCTCTAGCCAGGCTGTGTTTTTTTGTTTTACTCTCTTCTGCTGAAAAAACAAGAAACATGCAGCAACAGTATCTAAGTGACCGTGATCAACCTCTAGCCAGGCTGTGTTTTTGGTTTTACTATCTTCTGCTGAAAAAACAAGAAACATGCAGCAACAGTCTCTAAGTGACCGTGATCAACCTCTAGCCAGGCTGTGTTTTTGGTTTTACTATCTTCTGCTGAAAAAACAAGAAACATGCAGCAACAGTATCTAAGTGACCGTGATCAACCTCTAGCCAGGCTGTGTTTTTGGTTTTACTATCTTCTGCTGAAAAAACAAGAAACATACAGCAAGAGTATCTAAGTGACCATGATCAACCTCTAGCCAGGCTGTGTTTTTGGTTTTACTCTCTTCTACTGAAAAAACAAGAAACATGCAGCAACAGTATCTAAGTGACCGTGATCAACCTCTAGCCAGGCTGTGTTTTTTGTTTTACTCTCTTCTGCTGAAAAAACAAGAAACATGCAGCAACAGTATCTAAGTGACCGTGATCAACCTCTAGCCAGGCTGTGTTTTTGGTTTTACTCTCTTCTGCTGAAAAAACAAGAAACATGCAGCAACAGTATCTAAGTGACCGTGATCAACCTCTAGCCAGGCTGTGTTTTTGGTTTTACTATCTTCTGCTGAAAAAACAAGAAACATGCAGCAAGAGTATCTAAGTGACCGTGATCAACCTCTAGCCAGGCTGTGTTTTTGGTTTTACTCTCTTCTGCTGAAAAAACAAGAAACATGCAGCAACAGTATCTAAGTGACCGTGATCAACCTCTAGCCAGGCTGTGTTTTTTGTTTTACTCTCTTCTGCTGAAAAAACAAGAAACATGCAGCAACAGTATCTAAGTGACCGTGATCAACCTCTAGCCAGGCTGTGTTTTTGGTTTTACTCTCTTCTGCTAAAGAAGGTGTCTGACGTACCCAGAGAATTATATAATTATGTGTTTTAATTGTAAAATTTGAGGCCTACAGTTTTCTGGTAAGTGTGTATGGGCCTCAATGTTTTTATTAAATGCACCATTTGTTCTTGATAAAAATAAACATGTATATGAAATAAATGTACTAAGCAAACTATAAAATGGGCTGTAACTTAATAAATATGATAGAACTGTAGACAAACCAGTGTGTTGGAGATGGCAAAAGTGATCCCCGCATGGTTGGGTGCAATATCTGCGTGGTTACTGAGGTGACCAGCAGAGTTACATGCACAAAGACCCATCGAGATGGATACAAACCTAAAATGCAAGATGAGCAGTACTTGAGATACAAGTTAAATATAAAAAAGAACTTTGATAAATGAAAATGAAGTATCTACTGAAACAACGTTGTAGCCTATATTGCAGGGGTGTGCAGAACTTTGTAAACTTTGACTTGACTTTGAAAATGATCTGTTTCAACTTCACTTCAACAATTACGAAGTTATATTTGTGTTAAATACTTGTGTCAAGAATTTAATAGAAAACAGCAAAATTATTAAATTTGTTATTTACAGCTTTAAATACCTATAAATTATTGGAGTACTGCATAATTTTTGGTCTGGAAAAGTCAGAGAATTTGATAATGTGGAACGTGGAAAGAAAACTGCCTAGTAAATAGAGCTCACACAACGGCTGCCAGCAAGTTATCCACAGCGCAGAAAGCCAGGAGGAATATCCCTGGGCCCAAGAGACCGACGCTCGTCATCAGCCTTCTGACAGACAGCACTGTCCACCGCCGGCTGACCAAGGTGTCGGCAAAATGACCCGCCACTGAAAGAAAGATAAAAACACTCCATGGAGTCAGCTCAGAAGCCAGACTCGCATAATGGGCGGCCGCAACATGTTGGCGAGTATAATGCCAACATTTGTGGATAGAAGGTGTCATGTGGTCAGCACGACACACCCTCTTGACGTTAATCTCAGTTTTTTAGATCAAAGCCACTATTTCTTTATTCAAGTAGCTCCTCAATTGTCCTTACGAGGCTGATATGACCTCATCCCAGACATATTGCTTTGATGTTGTGTATGAACTAGACTAGATTATAAGGCATATGAAGATACAACAGGCCTAGCAAGCCGGTAGTGAGAAATATATGGTTTGAATAAAAAAAAAAGTGGCCAAGGCCACAGGCTGAAAACAGTAATGGATGTAATGGAAGTCAAAAAAGTTATATTTTCTTTAGCAAATTGCAATGAAAGAAGGTACAAGAAATGGAAATATGAATGTAACAGAATAGTAGAAAATATAAAAACTAACTAAGATTCTAACATTGATACATTCAGTTATGTGGTAATACTAACAATAAGCTAAGAGCCTCACCTATTCCAACAAGTGAGTTGACAATGTAGGGGACGGCCGACAGACTGATGCTCTCCTTGTTAGCCCCCAAGTTCCTCGCAAGGTATGTCGGCAACCACTGCATGATGATGTAGTTGGACCAGTTCATGGCAAAGTGAGCGATATACAGCGCCCACAGCGGCCAGTGACAGAGAAACTCTGTCCAACGCACGTTCGTGTTGGTCACCTGCACACAACATGTCAACACGGCTTTTATAAACACAAATGGTACACATCTTACAAACTAGCTTAACTTAAGACGGCCAAACTAAACCCTAGAGCTACAAATTGTGATAATATTTTTTTTTAAAAAGGACTTAACTTTACACTAATAATACATTCTTGATATATTATTACATGTGTTATTAACAACATTTTAAAGTGTAAGGAAGTGTTGTACAGTGCTGTACCCATTGTCACATACGCAGCAGAAACGTGGACAGTGAATGTAAGAGAGACTAGGAAAGTGAAGGCCATGGGAATTAAGTTTGAGCATGTAAGATGTCACGAGGAGAAACAGGATTAGGAAAGAAGTTATCTGGGAAAGAGGTGGGTTACAGGTAGTACGAGAGATAGTAGAGGAAGCAAGACTGAGATGGTATGGTCATGTAATGAGGATGTTGGAGTACATGAGATAGTAGAGGAAGCAAGACTGAGATGGTATGGTCATGTAATGAGGATGTTGGAGTACATGAGATAGTAGAGGAAGCAAGACTGAGATGGTATGGACATGTAATGAGGATGGAAAAAGAGAGGATGCCAAAGAAAATGTTGGACATTGAGTATGTGGGGAAAAGACCGCAACGAAGACTAAAAAAGAGATGGGAGAAGCAGATAACAAAAAGTGTGCAAGTGAGAGGAGAAGAATGGAACAGTTAAAGGAGGAAGGAAACAGGTAGAGGCATTTTATTAAACTGACTCGGCACCGAGCTGGAAACAGTTGTTGATTATTATTATTACTACTAACAATGTTGCCTACTTGGGGATCTTGAAACTATTTAACTTGACACAACTGAGCCTTTAAGCGCTCTCACACTTAGATGTAAATTTACGAAAGAGAAAGAGAGGGAAGGATATAAGTGGTTCACCCTGCGAGATATCTCGTTTATCGGCTGATAACCCTTCCTCTACTATTTGTGTCTCGACAGTATTGACTCGCATTTTTAAATTACCTTTTTACAGTTTTTCAAATACATGAATATAATAAGAATATTTATCTTGAGGAAGCCAAATTTGGAAAATAAGTCTCGTCTTATATACAAGTAAATACAGTAAGTCATTAATAGCCAGTACTCACCATCAACTGTTTCCGGCCTAGGGCCGGCTCAGTTTGGTAAACTAACACCATCTTCCTCTATTCTTACACCATTCTTCTCCTCTCACTTGAACACTTTCTATTACCTGCGCCACTTATCTCTTTCTTGGCCTCCCTTGCGGTCCTTTTCCTACATACTTCATCGACAACATTTTCTTTGGCATCTTCTAATTTTACACCTTCGTTAAATGCCCATACCATCTAAGTCTTGCTTCCTCTACTATCTCATGTACTCCAACATCCTCATTACATGGCCATACCATCTAAGTCTTGCTTCCTCTACTATCTCATGTACTCCAACATCCTCATTACATGGCCATACCATCTAAGTCTTGCTTCCTCTACTATCTCATGTACTCCAACATCCTCATTACATGCCCATACCATCTAAGTCTTGCTTCCTCTACTATCTCATGTACTCCAACATCCTCATTACATGGCCATACCATCTCACCCTTGCTTCCTCTACTATCTCATATACTCCAACATCCTCATTACATGGCCATACCATCTCAGTCTTGCTTCCTCTAGTATCTCATATACTCCAACATCCTCATTACATGGCCATACCATCTCAAGTCTTGCTTCCTCTACTATCTCATGTACTCCAACATCCTCATTACATGACTATACCATCTCAGTCTTGCTTCCTCTACTATCTCATGTACTCCAACATCCTCATTACATGCCCATACCATCTCAGTCTTGCTTCCTCTACTATCTCATGTACTCCAACATCCTCATTACATGTCCATACCATCTCAGTCTTGCTTCCTCTACTATCTCATGTACTCTAACATCTTCATTACATGACCATACCATCTCAGTCTTGCTTCCTCTACTATCTCATGTACTCCAACATCCTCATTACATGACTATACCATCTCAGTCTTGCTTCCTCTACTATCTCATGTACTCCAACATCCTCATTACATGACCATACCATCTCAGTCTTGCTTCCTCTACTATCTCATGTACTCCAACATCCTCATTACATGACTATACCATCTCAGTCTTGCTTCCTCTACTATCTCATGTACTCCAACATCCTCATTACATGACTATACCATCTCAGTCTTGCTTCCTCTACTATCTCATGTACTCCAACATCCTCATTACATGACTATACCATCTCAGTCTTGCTTCCTCTACTATCTCATGTACTCCAACATCCTCATTACATGCCCATACCATCTCAGTCTTGCTTCCTCTAGTATCTCATATACTCCAACATCCTCATTACATGACCATACCATCTCAGTCTTGCTTCCTCTACTATCTCATGTACTCTAACATCTTCATTACATGACCATACCATCTCACCCTTGCTTCCTCTACTATCTCATGTACTCTAACATCTTCATTACATGACCATACCATCTCACCCTTGCTTCCTCTACTATCTCATGTACTCCAACATCCTCATTACATGCCCATACCATCTCAGTCTTGCTTCCTCTAGTATCTCATATACTCCAACATCCTCATTACATGCCCATACCATCTCAGTCTTGCTTCCTCTACTATCTCATGTACTCTAACATCTTCATTACATGACCATACCATCTCACCCTTGCTTCCTCTACTATCTCATGTACTCCAACATCCTCATTACATGCCCATATCATCTCACCCTTGCTTCCTCTACTATCTCATGTACTCCAACATCCTCATTACATGTCCATACCACCTCACCCTTGATTCCTCTACTATCTCATGTACTCCAACATCCTCATTACATGCCCATACCATCTCAGTCTTGCTTCCTCTACTATCTCATGTACTCCAACATCCTCATTACATGACCATACCATCTCACCCTTGCTTCCTCTACTATCTCATGGTAGGTGACCTGGTGGTCTAGGGGTAAGGTGTCAGACTTCTATGCTGGCGGCCGGGGTTCAATCCTCGGTCCCGGCACAGATTTATCTGATTTCCAAACCCTTCCTTCACCTCTGACAAGATATCTTGTGAATGTGGGGAATGCCAGGCCACCACCGTGGTTCGGATTCCACGTTAAACTGTAGGTCCTTCATTTCATCTCACAATCACCCTACCATTACACATTAGCGTAAGTGCGTATAACCCGAACGGGTAGTAAGACGCGGTGCTAATAATAATAATAATAATACTATCTCATGTACTCCAACATCCTCATTACATGCCCATACCATCTCACCCTTGCTTCCTCTACTATCTCATGTACTCCAACATCCTCATTACATGACCATACCATCTCACCCTTGCTTCCTCTATTATCTCATGTACTCCAACATCCTCATTACATGTCCATACCATATCACCCTTGCTTCCTCTACTATCTCATGTACTCCAACATCCTCATTACATGCCCATACCATCTCAGTCTTGCTTCCTCTACTATCTCATGTACTCCAACATCCTCATTACATGGGCATACCATCTCTCCCTTGCTTCCTCTACTATCTCATGTACTCCAACATCCTCATTACATGTCCATACCATCTCACCCTTGCTTCCTCTACTATCTCATGTACTCCAACATCCTCATTACATGGGCATACCATCTCTCCCTTGCTTCCTCTACTATCTCATGTACTCCAACATCCTCATTACATGCCCATACCATCTCAGTCTTGCTTCCTCTACTATCTCATGTACTCCAACATCCTCATTACATGACTATACCATCTCAGTCTTGCTTCCTCTACTATCTCATGTACTCCAACATCCTCATTACATGTCCATACCATATCACCCTTGCTTCCTCTACTATCTCATGTACTCCAACATCCTCATTACATGCCCATACCATCTCAGTCTTGCTTCCTCTACTATCTCATGTACTCCAACATCCTCACTACATGCCCATACCATCTCAGTCTTGCTTCCTCTACTATCTCATGTACTCCAACATCCTCATTACATGCCCATACCATCTCAGTCTTGCTTCCTCTACTATCTCATGTACTCAAACATCCTCATTACATGTCCATACCATCTCAGTCTTACTTCCTCTACTATCTAATGTACTCCCAATCTTTTCCCAGATAACTTCATTCCTAATCCAGTTTCTCCTCGAAACAGCTAGCATGCTCCTCACAAACTTCATTCCCATGGCCTCCACTTTCCTGGTCGCTCTTACATTCAAAGTCTAATAGCCAGTACAATCACCATTAATTAATTTTCTCCACAGCGCTCTCTCACGTTAAATAGGAGACAGATAATGAGGTTTAGGTTTCTCAGCATTCTATAAAGACATTAACCAAAGCTAATCTATTGAAGGGTAAGGTATACCTTTGGTACAAACAGTGGAATCTCGTCCTGGTGGCTCGATGACGCATCGTTATAGAACATCAGCCAGATCAGGACCCAAAGTATTCCTAAAGTCCCAAACAGGTAGAACCCGGATTGCCAGGACAAATGTGGGCACAACTGGGATTAAAAAAACAACACAGATCACATTTTTTATACACCTGACACACAGTCATCTGTAAGACTATAAGACCAGACTAGAATTTTAGCACCGTGTCTTACTAGCCGTTCAGGCTATTCGCATATGTAATAATTATGCTAGTAGATATGGGGACTGGAAAGGTTATATTATGAGGTGTACCCACATTTGCATGGAGGGAGAGTAGAAAACAATTTTCGGAAGAAAAAAACTCTCAGTACATCCGATCACTATTGAACCTTGAGTTCTCCATCCTCAGCCTACCGCAAGAATAGCGTATTAGACCATATGGCCACAGAAGCAGGCAGGTATATCTTCAAATATATTTTTAAATCATATAATTTCGAAGCATAATTATACAAAACACAATAATTTACTAAATAACTTTGTTTTAATATTATCTACAGTAAAGCATTCCTAATCCAAAGTACTATTATTAGCACCGTGTCTTACTACCCGTTCGGGTTATACGCACTTACGCTAATGTGTAATGGTAGGGTGATTGCGAGATTAAATGGAGGACCTACAGTTTAACGTGGAATCCGAACCACGGTGAAGGCCTGTCATTCCCCACGTTCACAAGATGTCTTGTCAGAGGTGAAGGAAGGGTTTGGTAATCAGATAAATCTGTGCCGGGACCGAGGATTGAACCCCGGACCCCAGCACAAAAGTCCGACACCTTACCCCTAGACCACCAGGTCACCATTCCAAAGCATTGGAACAAAGTATTATTTTTGGGCCTAGTCAGTTCATTCATTACACAACAACATCAGGATTCTTTCAAAGTCAACAAGAGTAGGTAGTTTTTGTAAGGGATATACACAAAATAGAGTACAATCGGGAATATAAAGACATCTACAGTAGGCTACTTAAGCCCATGAGTAGCTTCAAAACTTTGAATCGAAATAATAATCTAATTAGGATTCGTACTAGATTTGAAATTCCAAATCTTAATTTTAGATACTAAAAAAAATCTATTTATTCGAATCAAATTCAAACTTTATAGTCAAAATAAGCTAGAACCTAACCATTCAATCTGATTATAGGGGTTCAAAGCAAATAATGTGTGACCAATCAAAAGTTTGAAATGCCTTGAAAGTAAATATTTTCATCGTATTGTCGGGATTTTTGTGTCTTTCGAAATTAATCCTAAGTTGGTTTTGAAATATTTCATTAAATAACTTATGTGTATAAGGGTAAAAATGAACTAAAACACTGTTCCAATTATTTTTATATGAACTTGGAACTAGTAAAGCCAATTTTATTTTAGGAGATCTTAAACTAGTTCACTATTTTATGGACCATTCCTAGCAAAGGACTAAACCAATTCGGTTTTGGACTAGAATTTTTCAGATGTGCCAACATTGTCTTAAGCGTGATGGTATTGTCCACTGCCCTCTTGACATAACTAAAAGTGTAGTTTACCTTCAAAATTGCAAATTTGTGAAGAACGGCATTAAACTCACCACAGATGCGACAGTTTGGCCGACAGAGCCCGCCGCGACGAGGTAACCAAACGCTCTCGAACGCTCCTCTATCGGGACATTGTTGGCGAAAATATGAAAAATTGTGGGTAGACCTGGGAAATAAGGATAAACAAACTATAGAGCACTACTAAAAGAAAAATAAAGAATAATAGCTCCCGACATGACCAGACTGTCCTTGTTGAGGGTCTCCAAAAGAGCTGTATTAATTCCTGACCAATGGCCTCAATCCCCCCCTCCTCCCGACTGTTTTCTGTGTCTGGCAACTTACCTCAGTTGGTAGTGTGTTTTCCTTCCGATCTAAGAGTTATGGGTTTGATTTCCGGCATGTCTAAAAAGGTATCATTGGTGAAATATGGTTTTACCCTTTCACAGTGATAACCAACACCTGGGGAACTTGGTGTTGTGTCTGTTCTACAGTTGCCCCATGACTTCTTTGGTGCTTTTGAAAAGTTACCAGACCAAATTATGTATCCCTACGCCGAACCATATGATCTGAAAAAACATGTGTTTAGCAGCTGTCACTTCTAAGAGTCAAAATTTAGGTATATACCTAAATTTTGACTAAATGTCAGCTGTGAGCTGTCAGTCAGCACCAAAGAAGCCATGGGGCTATTGTATGTATAATTTATTTTGTTAGTTGTGTGCTGATATAATCAGTCAGTTCAGAAATTGCACATTAAAGAGATGGACAAAACCATTATCACGAGGTTCCATCCTATATTAACATTTTTATAACTTGTTTTTTTGTTTTTTAATCACCACGTCTCCCTAACTATTCAGGCTGTAGGCCTATGGACTAATTACACTAGTTATTATTATTAGCACCGCGTCTTACTACCTGTTCGGGTTATACACACTTACGCTAATGTGTAATGGTAGGATGATTGTGAGATGAAATGAAGGACCTACAGTTTAACGTGGATCCGAACCACGGTGGAGGCCTGGTATTCCACACATTCACAAGATGTGATTAATATACGTCTTGTCAGAGGTGAAGGAAGGGTTTGGTAATCAGATAAATCTGTGCTGGGATTGAACCCCGGACCCCCAGCATAGAAGTCTGACACCTTACCCTTAGACCACCAGGTCACCAATTACGCTAATGTGTTAAGGATGAGGAAGGTGAAATTTAGAGGAAATGTAGCCGCATTTATCTAAAGGGAGAGTGGGAAACCATTTAATAAAATCATCCTCAGTACATCTGACTGGGATTTGAACCTTGATCTAAACATCGTCACACCAGTCTATCACAAGAATGACACCTTAGACCAGGGGTCAGAACATTTTAGGGCCCAGATCGACTTATAAATTTATCGAAGGTCCAGAAATCATTCATCGTCGCTACATCTTATATTTATTCCTAATATATTCAATCTTTACTCAGGCCTATCAAACTCTATAGAAAAAAGTTTGGATAAAAATAAAGTACATTTTCATATTAAATTATTTAAATATCTTATAATATTACCTCATATTAGTAATCAAGGTATCTTTGGTTCCTCTCAAATATTATTTGAAAGTAGGCCTACTTGATATATTTGCGAGCTTAGAAGACTCAAAGTTTGCAGTTTTATTGAACGATTGAATGAAAATTGCTGCGAGATAAATGCGTTAATTGTACTTGAACCAGTTACTGACCCTTGCCTAAGACTGTCCAAATCACTAAAGCAGTTTTAATCTAATGGCAACTTGTCACAAAATCAATTGTTTTCTAGGTGGACTATTATTTTTTAAATATCTAAATATCTAAATATGAGGTACAGTATGTGTGGTTATAGAGTTCTAATGCCGAAGGGCAAAAGTTAAGAAACAAGGCTTTTAATCTTACAACTGACAACTGGCCACCATTAATTTTGGATCCGAGACCACTACAAATGCAGTGCTATAGAGAGAAAAGTTAAACGTTCTTACCGAGTCCTTCCCCAAGTCCCAGTAGGACCCTGCAGAATATGAGGGCTGGAACAGACGTCGCTAGCAGCGGTGTCACGGATGTCGACACAGACCAGAGGAACACGGCGAACAGGAGGACTGCCTTGCCCCCAAACCTACTTGCTGCGCAGGCCCCAATAACCTGCAAATATACATCTTGCAAGACCTACTTTATGTCGTTTTATCATAATAACATTAAAGTGTGTTCGCTACTAGCGACTTTAAATAAATAATTTGTTCAGTAATGTGTTGGTTATTAGTGACTTAGTGGACCAAGTGATGAAGAAAATATATGAAGGTAGAGTGTGTGGATCAAAAGGAAGGGGTAGGACATGTAAGACGTGGCTAAATGTGGTAGACGAATGTGTGAACAAGAGAAACATTAAAGAGTTTTAAGAATAAAAGAGCATGTAAGGATGTTGTTGAAGCGAAGGGAGTATGCAAGGATAAGGAAGTGTGGAGAAAGTTAGTGAGGATGGATTAGGTATGGAATTGTGGTTCACTTTCGTTTAACAAAAATGCTAGCACATTCCCTTTAATTCTAATTCCATCAGCACCCGTTTTGGTGGGCGCATGGTCTAACGTGTTACTCACGTGTTAGACTAGACTGCCGAAGATGTGGAGATCGGGGTTCGATCCCAGTCGGGTGCAATGAGCGTGGTTTTTACTAAATAGTTTTCCACTTTCTCTCCAAGAAAATGCAGATTCATTTCCTCTAAATTAATATTTCCTAATCCATAACCCATTTGTGTAATTAGTGCATAGGCGTATAACCTGATCAGGTAGTAAGACGCGGTGGGGAAAGAAATCTTTAAGATATATTTGAGATATATATATTTGACTAGTCCACTAATATGATAGAGAAAGCCACGATCAAAAGAGCGCACCGGTGCACTCTTTGGTGACTTTGATGAGAAATGGTTACCAATCTCAGTTTATTAGATGCAAGCTGAAAGAATTAGAAATGGAAACCTATTCAAATGACGCCTAACTTGCGGTAATTTAAGAGAATGGGATGAAGGGGATGAATATTGAAAGTAGGTTTGATAAAACTGTTTTTACTCCCGACTTTGACCAAGAAGGCTTGGGAGGGTTGGATGGTTGGGCTCCATCCTGACTAGACTAGGTGTCCTTTTTTTTTTGTTTTTTTTCCATCCTTTAAAACAAATGAATTTCCTTAATGTCCTTATCCTTTGTATTTGGTTTAATTAGTGTAAAGTGATGATTAGCCTAACACGGCATTATAACACACACTAATAAATATATCACTTATATTATTATTATTATTATTATTAGCACCGCGTCTTACTACCCGTTCGGGTTATACGCACTTACGCTAATGTGTAATGGTAGGGTGATTGTGAGATGAAATGGAGGACCTAAAGTTTAAAGTGGAATCCGAACCACGGTGGAGGCCTGGCATTCCCCACATTCACAAGATGTCTTGTCAGAGGGGAAGGAAGGGTTTTGGTAATCAGATAAATCTTTGCCGGGACCGAGGATTGAACCCCGGCCACCAGCACAGAAGTCCGACACCTTACCTCTAGACACCAGGTCACCCTTATATCACTTATAAATTTAAAAAAATTATGGATGGGACCCTTGTATACTTCAAATCCTTAAGGATATTTGAGATTAGAAACTCAAATAGGCTATTTTGATTCCCCCCCATTTTTCGATTGAAATTTGTTTTATAGCTCTAATATTGCTTATTGGTGGCTCAGAATCAATTATAAATATAGAATGAACTTAACAACCAGGCCCCAGACCAGTAATGTAACAATCAACTGAATGTATGCACATTTGAATGAATGAACTATAAGACGTTTAGTTACTTTTTGTATTTTTCTATTATTCTACTATATTTATATATTTCCTCTTATTTTCATAGTTTTTTTCCACATTTTGGATTTGTAAAATAGTGTATTTGTCTCAACTCTTAAAAAACATAGAACAAAGGGATCGTTTAAATAGTTTTGTTTTGGTGCGGGCCTACTTGCTATCAGGTAATGAGACAGGTAAACTAAGGTTTAAAGTACAATAAACTAAATGAAAGGGATCAGTGTTCTCCCCAAGGCCTTTTGACTGGGTGCACCGCCCAGATGATCTTATTGACTGACCCCCTGGCTAAAATCAATATTTGATGCACAAATTATCAAATATTGCAAAGTATTCATATGGAGCTTGGTACACTTTATCCGTCCCATTATGGGCTTTTTATTTCTTAAAATTGCTATAATAGGTCTATAAATATCAGCCATACATTTTTCCAAACATAAAAAAACATGTAAAATCAATTTGAACAACAACAAAAATTATAAGGGAAAGTTACACTCGTCTACGTGACGGGTAATACACATCAACCGATGGTGTCATTGCCATAGTAAGAAACTATCTTATTTATTATTATTATTATTATTATTATTATTATTATTAGCACCGCGTCTTACTACCCGTTCGGGTTATACGCACTTACAGTAATGTATAATGGTAGGGTGATTGTGAGATGAAATGAAGGACCTACAGTTTAACGTGGAATCCGAACCACGGTGGAGACCTGGCATTTTATTATTATAACACTTTCATGTGTTTTTTTTTAAATCTAATATTTATTATTGTAATAAAATAAACTAGACCTAAGTTTATTTGATGTATTAATTAAATGTCGGAGTTACACATCATAAGATGTCATATTCGTTTTAGTGAACAGGATTACAGGAAAGCACTACAGGACGGTTACACATCATTGTCAATATTTAAATTTTAACAGTAATTTGGGCAATCTAAGGTTGAGCTTTGTTTAGCTCTAGTGTATCTATTAAAAATGTTAAAAATATATAAATATTGGTGTCATTCGATTCTATATACTCTTGTGTGCGCAATAAAGTGAATAAAATGTCCAAACATTGTATCATAATAAAAAAAAGAGCCTAAAATAGGACAGATAGTATGTACTATCACATTCCAATGCCTCCACTCGGTTATTTAATAACCCTTAGGCCTACTCCCTAGACAAAAAAAAATCCTGAGAACATCAGCCATCAATACCAAACAGAAATAACTTACCTGACTTGTAAAGTAGCCAAAAGCAAAAGCAGACAGGATCCAACCTTGCCAATGAAGACTCCATTTAAATTCATCAGTCATTGGCACAATAGCAATGGGCATTATCACACGGTCAGCTGCGTTTATAAAATTTGCGATAGAGCATAAAGCAACGATTCGCGAAGTTTTGGCAAGCATTTTTTGTTGCGGCATTATAAATCCTTTCTCTTTTATAAGGTTAAAAATTATCGCCAAACTGATGTGACTTTAATCAACCAATCTAGAAATTAATGTGTTTTGAATTAGTTCTTTAAAATTAATTCATAGTTTCTTGGTATGTATAGGATAAATAATAGTTAAACACCCTTTCATGTTTTTATGATTTTAATTTATGAATATTGTACATGTGTTTACAATTTGTACAATTCCTTATCATCATTATAAAATTTCTGTAAAGTGAAATTAAGTAGTCTTGAACCTAACTTATTTTAAACTCTCTCTTGTTTAAAATATAAATAAGAAGAGAATAAAATATGTGAAATACGCATTATAATTTTATTTGACGTACAATTACTTTTGTAAATAAAACACAAGTCAATTGATAAAATAAACCACCTACAACAACGTGTTAAATGTATAATACGTAACAATAAAAAAAAGTTTTGGCACCTAGCAGTAGGATCAACTGTTCTGAAATTTAGTAGATAGATATTTTTTAAATTTTGTGGTTATTAATTTAAAGTTATTAGTTTATAAAATATGGAAAAGTCAACAATGTAAAAATAGTTGTATTTCTTGCAAATAATTGAAATATATTTCTATATGATTTAAAACAAATGAGTTTTCATTAATATTTTTTTGAATGATATAAAAAAAATATGCACTTATAAATAAATAAACACATATTATTAGTTTGTAGCCTTCCATTTTAAAGGTCACGTTATTTGTTGGATTATCAAGGATGTTTATATTGCGGATGTAAGTGGAGTGGTGTGATTTATTTCTTCTTCTAAATTGTCAATTATTAACGATAACTTGTAATTAATAATTATATCCATAAAAAACTTAGTTTTTTTAAATAATTGATAATATAAACAATAGGTAACTTGGCTATTGTAACATATCTTAAAATTAATAATCACTAACTACTGCAAATTATTCGTACGAATATTTATTGTGATTAGAACATATTTTTTGTAGTTTACTTAATAGCTCCAAGATAATACACATCTTGTGGTATTTAAGGCTAATTAAGGATAGTAATCAATTATAATTAGTAGCTCAGCTAACAAAATCCTAGTAAAATTACTGAATTATATTCATCACTAGCAATATATTGAAGGCGTATATCTGTCCGAGTATTAATTTTATGAATCTAGCTAATGTTGAATCAATAAAAAAAATCACAACTTGTGAATGTGGGGAATGCCAGGCCTCCACCGTGGTTCGGATCCCACGTTAAACTGTAGGTCCTCATTTCATCTCACAATCACCCTACCATTACACATTAGCGTAAGTGCGTATAACCCGAATGGGTAGTAAGACGCGGTGCTAATAATAATAATAATAATAATAAAAATAATAAAAAACCTTCTCCCCTAGCAATCAACAACACTTATTACCATCACTCAGGACAAATTGTGATCCTACCCTTAATTATATAGAATGCAGAGGGGATATAAGGTTTCAAGAGTTAAAAAAAGGAAACCTGTAGCTACTGCTGCACAAACATAATAACAGCAATAATGCTTTGGTAGATGACCTTTAAAAATACATGTATGTCATAGCTTGCAGCCTTAGCTAATCTAGACTCTAGAACATGCAAGAATGATGTAACCTGAGAACTCATACTGTCAATTGTCCTGATCCAGCAGTTACATATTCTTACCAAGTTTTCAAAAACCTAGATTGTTTTGCCAATTAGCAAACACAGAATTTTGGCAAAACTAGTAACTTAGGGGAAACAACTCTCCTTTATTTGGTATATAACAGCGAGTTCAAGATTTTTTGAGGAAAGCGGAGGGGAGGAAGTGGTACAGAAGGATGCCAGTTGTTAGGGAGCTACTCCAAAGTGCTCTACATACTGAGCTAGGTACCAAGTCAGTAACTTGTGGGGAGAATATCCTACAGCTTGAGTCCCTGTTCAGTACAGAGAACAACACCACTACCCATCTTGGAAGTCCGAGTTAAACAACAACTTTGCAGCACCAGGTGATCAGGTGTTCAAGACCAGTTAGAGTTATAATAGGTCAGGGCATGGAATTGGTGAGTAGGGACATTGATAGAACAAGGACATTTTTTAAACTCTTTCAACAAGTTCTAAAACATAAATACCATTTGTACACTCGTATAGTTCAATCTATTTCAATAAACAAGATAAAAATGAACCCCACAATTATTTGACGATACCTACTCATCCTATTAAGTCATCCTGACAAGTAAGCTCACAGAAGTGGGAGTATCACCATTTAAAACATTTATTTTTTTGCTATTTTTCTATGTTTAAAATATACCATGAAATAAAGTTTAAAACATTTAACGCCTGTTTTTTTTTACAAAACAAAAAGCGTTTTGTTATTTTTATTCTTTTTTCCAAACCCTGATATATTTAACTTTTATACTGGTTCTTAATAGATAATACTAAATTAAAAGACATGTCTATTACCACCATAAATCCTTATTTTGCTTTTGACTCGTGTATTTGCTGTTTTATGAATATCATTCTCAGTAATGAAAGGTTGGACCACAATGAACTAAGGAATAAGAATGGTAGTTTTATTGGAGAGGAGTACACAAACAGTGTGACCGGGCGGTCTAGGGGTAAGGTGTCGGACTTCTGTGCTGGGGGTCCGGGGTTCAATCCTCGGTCCCGGCATAGATTTATCTGATTACCAAACCTTGCCTTCACCTCTGACAAGACGTGTATTAATCACAACTTGTGAATGTGTGAACTGCCAAACCTCTACTGTGGTTCGGATTCCACGTTAAACTGTAGGTCCTCCATCTAATCTCACAATTACACTACCATTACACATTAGCGTAAGTTCGTATAACCCGAAGGGTAGTAAGATGCGGTGCTATTAACAACAACAACAATAATAATAATAGCACACAAATCATATGCTCTTTCATTACATCCAGGCCATTACGAGCCTTATGAGCACCAGTACAGGTTTAAAAAAAAAGGCCCACCTTAAATGATGTTGTCTTCTATGCCTACTAAAGCAAGGTCCACACTTTTATTAGATCCTTGTTATCGTATCCCCGACTCTTATCTTGAATCATGAGAGCAATCTCGTATCAGATCGCTGCGCCCCACTTCTAGTCGGTTTTTCACCGTCCCATCAAAGAACTTTACAGGCAAGAATATAACATGTCTGGATGTGCTCCGAAATAATGTCGCAGGTCAGGTTTTACCTGTTCACTTCTTATTTCACCCTACAACACAGGATTGATGAAAATTGTTGGTCACATCAATGATCACCACAGAATGAGGATCGGATCATTTGGGATTTGATCTCAAACGTATTCACAACGAGAATATAATATGAGTATATGATACAAGTGTGAACCTGGCTTAAGATAAATGTTTTAATAATTAAACCAAGCAATGAAATGAGGACCAACTAAAACCACGAATTTACCTTTTGAGTATTTTAATCCTTAAAAAAAAAAAAAACTACAGTGATTTTTATTTTTACATAAAATATATTTACTATAAGTTGTTTATTATACCATAAAAAAATGTGAATGGAACACAATATGCATAGACACAAATAGCAACATATTTTGGTGAGAGAGAGAGAAGAAAGTTATACTCAGTGTGAACACTTCCTAACTGTGTACATTTTTTTTGTTTTGTTTCGGGCCTTGCTTATCGTCCAGGTTACCTCCATATCTACACCAATGGTTAAGGATGAGGTTAATAGGAAATGTACCCAAATTTGCATGTAGGGAGAGTGGGAAACATTTAGGTAAGACCTCCCGTATTGCGCTCCAATCAGGATTCAACCTTTGACCTCCTCTTCAATGGCAAACCAGACTAGATGAGCTTGGCGTTTAGTCCGCCTGGCCACCAATGCCGGTATACAGCGTTTGCTTGGATTATCATAACAGTGCTGTTGTCCTGTAAAATGTGTGTGATTTCACATCCCCCCCCTTTTCCCTTGTATCTCTCATTTGTTGGTGAAACGAAAATTTCTGGTGAATCTTCAAAGGTTTTATTGGCTCCATATTGTGTTTAAATATCGTGTACATTTCACTTACCCTGACGAATTACGCTATGGCCAGTAGCCCCGGGTTCTTAAACCTATTTTTAACTATGACCCCTTTTCTTAAGACAAAATTATTAGCAACTATGGGCAGTAATAGTTAAATTGTGTTTTTTATACTCAACTGTCAGTTTTTGAGCAGTTTCGGATTACCCGCTTAAGTGGCCAAATAGTCAAAGGTTTCATTCTCGTGTTAAAATGGCTCATTGAGGTTGAGAAGATTTGGGTTTAAATCTTGGTTGTATGTACTGAAGATGGTTTTTCTAAATGGTTTTCCACTCTCCTTCCATGCAAATGCGGGTACTCTACCTACCTATAAAATTATGCTTCCATCCTCATCCCTACCCCAGTAGAGTAATTATATATGTGTATAATCTGAACAGGTAGTGAAACGCAGTGAAAACATTTCGAATCAAACAAGAAATAATTAACATATCTATCGATAAAAAAAAGCATACATGCTATTATATTTAATATTTTTTAATTCTATAATTTACACATTTTATAGATGCAGGTAATCAATGGACACCCTTATTTTAGTGAATTATACCAGACAATGTTTATTTCTGCAATAAACTAAACAAATATTGAATGAAAGCTTGTATTGTATTAATTTCAATAGTTCTATAGTAAATATTTTGATATGTTTATCAATATATTCTGCGACCTCCAGAATCTCTTTTTACGACTCCCATTTTAAGAACCTGTGAGTTACCCCAAGGTTTAATCAGTCAAGGTAAGACTGCTACCTTTCAAATATGAAGACATTAAAAAATTTCAGATTAGAGATGCGAAAAATATAACCTTAAATATTTTTTCATGTTTTGCTTTAGAATTATTTTTATAGAGCAATTATGATGCTTATTCAGGGTGGATACAAAATTTTAATCACAAATTTCCCTGACTTTTCCAGGTTTTTCAAACAATATTTAAAAAAAATTCCAGACCTAACCTTTTTTTTTCATTTTTTTGCTGAACAGAATTTTTTTCATTTATTACAGTGATCACATATTTTCAAAAAATTCTAGGCGACCAAACATCAACATTATTATAAGTTATTGTTAATTCTCTATTATTTAATTAGGTATTATTTGGGTTCCTGTTCGAATGTGTTATAAAATTAGCCCTGTACAACCATCTCATGTTAATTGAGAAAACCCGCCTCGATGATGTAGTTAGCTAACGCGCTAGTCGAGTTGAGCTAGACTGCCGAAGATGAGATCAAGGTTCGAATCTCACTCGGGTGAACTGGGGGGGGGGGTTTACCTAAATGGTTTTCCACTCTCCCTCAACGCAAAGGTGGGTTCACTTAATCTAAATTTAACCTTCCCAATTCCTAATCCATTAGCATAATTAGTACTTAAGCATAGAGTCCAAATGAGTAGTAAGATGCAGTGCTAGAGAAACACACTCACTTATGTGTAAATGTTTGGATGCAGAATTAATCAAACATTTGAATTCCTTGACTTTTCATTATTTTGATTAAATTCCCTGGCATTTCCCTGTTTTCCCTGACATCAAAGAATTCGCTGGCTTTCCTTGTTTGTAGCCATCATGTTATTAGTACTATAGTTTAATTAGTCAAAAATGTCACAGGACAAGCATGATAGCCATACAACAGACCATCAATTTGTCACTTAACTGATCGTGGATTATTATTATTATTATTATTATAACAAAAACGGTTCCAATATTAGTTTATTTATAAGATTTGAAGGTAAAACAAAATTAAATATATCGGAAGATAACCTCATAGACTTACTGGTAGTACCATGTTTACAGAGATTCATATTCAATATAGTGAGATTCATAAGAAAAATAAACATTTGGGTTCAGCCCATCTTTAATTCTAGTTTATTTTATCATAACACGAGCAAAGCTTAATTCACATTTTCATAGAAAATTGAGAGCATAATCTACTTCTGTGTTTTGCAGCAACTCACACGCTATATGTTGACCCATAATGCTTTGTAAGCCCCATTCTATATGTACGTTGAAAGGCGGCAGTTTTGATGCTGCATAAACGTCAGTTGAATAAGTCAATGTGCACCACATGATCCAATCTATACGAGCGTTTTAAGCGCCTGGTGTTTCAGCGTTAGCCGAGCGTCTGGAGCTTTTTACGCAACTGGATGTGTTAATGACACTGACATTGGCAGCGCTGGTAAAAACTATACAGAGGGTTTTCACAGCAGCTGTGACGTGAGATTTCACTCGCATTGTGTTTTTCAGTGACCGTCAATACCTTTATTCATAACCGTATCTTGTATCCTTTGTTCACAAAAAAAAAAAACCACTCAAAAGCTCATCAAATATCGGTACTAACATTCAATTACATTGAAAAAAGTATCTGCCTAAATTCTATAATTTTCAAACATTACAAGAAACTGTCCTGTTGAAAGACGATAGGCTGATAATGGATGAGTCTTTCTTCTCTTTCAGAATGTTCATAAAACCCTTCCAAAAGATGAATCACATCAATACAGCCTATCCGCACTGTGTCTATTTTCTGAAGAACGCACCATTGGACTCAGCAGTTCTGCCTTAAAAACGCCATCTTGTTTAGCGCTTTCATCGCGTTTTCAAAAATGTGGCGCTTTTAATGTCAAATATAAATTAATCAAAATACAGGCAGGTGTCAATGCTAAGAATGCAGCACTTTAAGCGTTCATATAGACTGCCCTAACACAAACTATAAACACTGATTACATATCTTCCAGGGGATTAACATATCCTTAAGATTAATACAATGATGGATGTTTTAAAATTTGAAAACATCCATAGTTGTATTATTTGTTTTGTGTAGTCAAATAAATCAAAATAGAAAAAATAATGACACATGTGCCTTCCATTTAGTGAGATGTTTAAAATTATTTCACAAAGGAGTTGCAGCTGTTTGCTAGTATCTTATTTTGTAGGTGCATGTATATTGGTTGAGTTTATTGGTTTAGATGCATGCACATTGATTGAGTTTGTTGGTTTGGATGCATGCACATTGATCGAGTTTGTTGGTTTGGATGCATGCACATTGATCGAGTTTGTTGGTTTGAATGCATGCACATTGATCGAGTTTGTTGGTTTGGATGCATGCACATTGATTGAGTTTGTTGGTTTAGATGCACGCACATTGATTGAGTTTGTTGGTTTGTATGGACGCACATTGATTGAGTTTGTTGGTTTGTATGGACACACATTGATTGAGTTTGTTGGTTTGGATGCATGCACATTGATCGAGTTTGTTGGTTTGTATGGACGCACATTGATTGAGTTTGTTGGTTTGTATGGAACACATTGATTGAGTTTGTTGGTTTGGATGCATGCACATTGATTGAGTTTGTTGGTTTGGATGCATGCACATTGATTGAGTTTGTTGGTTTGGATGCATGCACATTGATTGAGTTTGTTGGTTTGGATGTATCACATTGATTGAGTTTGTTGGTTTGGATGCATGCACATTGATTGTGTTTGTTGGTTTTAAATTTGATTGGTTTTCCAAGCGATGTTGTCATTCAAAGAAGAGGAAACTTGAAGCTATTTCAAGTTGCGTCGAGTGTACAATGCTAACAAGACTGAAATCTTGTGATTGCTTTAGACTCATTCATTCCATGATTACGTTTCTGCTTTGATCTTACTTTTGGGTAAAACATGTTAATCCACAATAAGACCGAAGTGTATGGTTACACGACCCCGTGTGTTGTCTTGACGTGATTGTTCAGAGACGATCTTTGCGTGAAAGTTTTCTTGCACACAAAACAACAGAAAGGTTTCTCTCCCGTGTGGATGCGAACGTGGCTCCGTAGATTCGATTGTTGCGCAAACGCTTTTGTACAGAACGGGCAGGAGAACGGTTTCTGACCCGTGTGTAGCCGTATGTGACTCTTGAGGCTAGAGTTCTGAGCAAAAGACCTGGAACATATCTGACACGTGTAGTCTTTCTGCCCCCTGTGGAGTTTCATATGTATATTCAGGCTGGAGTTTTGCGTGAAGGTTTTCTCGCAGATATCGCACTTGAACTGTTTCTCGGCGAGTCGACCTTGGAAACATTTCAAGTGGCTGTCTTGCGGGAAGACGTTCATGCCGACCAGACAAGAATAGCTAGAGTTAGACACGTAGCCTTCACCTAGCTCAGGTAACGAGGCGTTGTTGTGAACTGTCCTGTTTTTGCTGTCCCCGTAAAGGAAATGGCAGGGCACCGGCAGGGGGTTGCTCGGGCAGTAGTATGTGTTGATATCTGGTTGCTTTTTCTTTTTCCCAAACGGGTCCCACGCCTTATCGTCTTCGCGACTTGACGAACTGTTGCCGCTCATGTCTGTCAGGCTTTCCTGGTTCTTGTTACTGTCGCAAGTGGCGTGGTGGGGCCTGTCATTGGCGTCGAACATGGTGAGATCACTCGAACCACTCTTGATGGAGTGTCCATTTCGGTAGAGTAAGTCTTGCCCATACCTTGCATCTGTGCTTCACGCTTCACTTCCAAATTCTACAAAAACAATAATCATATTTTAACATAGGTAATAATTTATACAATAATAGGAGTTTTAAATCACTTGAGTTCCTAAAAAATTACTCGGTATTCAAGGATTAAAAAAAATGCAAATTTGTCAATAAATTTGTCTTGTATCTCTAATAACGTGCTTCTTATTAGTGCCTAAGTACAAACTTAAATATATGGCAAACTCAACAACCACACCTCACACTATTAACTTAAGCTTAACTGACTGAATGAATGATTATTATAATTAAGATACTATAACTATAATTGTTAACGATTAGTTACTACGTGTATTTTCTACAGCAATTTAAGAATTGATGAATTATATAGAAAACCTTTTATGTTTACCTTAGCGTGTTTATTAGATCCTGATTCAAGATTTGTAGATAAAATGAAGATTATTATTTTTAAAGTGGGCTAGTGTAATGGATTTGACCCAAATCTAAACTTAAGCATTTTAAATTTAGAGTTATCATGAAGATTTTCATTTTTTTAAAGAAACTTTAGAGAGAAGAATAGATGAATGAAATATCATTTTTCATCAATGTGACTAGTGTTGAGGTCAACTGATTTGTTTTTAAAACAAAATAGTTTTACCTTGAGGAAAAGTGCAGTCATTATGCAACCTAATGTTTCAAGCAGAAAAGATGAAAATTGAAGACGAGATGCAAATGGCTTTCTACTATGTTCAGCTTGTGATTGAATGTTATAAATTCACAAATGTTTCAGTACAGTATTTTTTAATTTTTTTTGTAAAACTCCCCAGTGCACAAAAAAATCACTGTCTCCCAAGTGAGTGGCAACACTTTAATACAACAACACTTTAACTATAAATACCAAACACGAGAATCAGAAAAAATTATATTTATAGGTCAGAGGGCAAACCTGTTAAACTACCCATTTTATTTACAGCTCACCAGAAATCAAACTAGGATCCTTTAGGATGTGTTCCTAATCCCTATGTCATAGAGAATAATAATATATAGAGCGCTAAAAAAAATAAAAAAAGTAGCTATCAAGTCTGACTTGTTTACAGTTAAACAAACAGAGAAACTAAAATGACCCAATTTAAACTGTAAAATGTATATTATTACATGATCAAATAAGACAGTATGGTGTCCACGTGATATGTTGTATTAACTTCAAAAATTGGCCAGCACTGAAAATGATCTTAATATGAAAGCTTAAAACTAATAGCTATGACTATCAATTCTAACAAAGCTGTAATAGTAAAAACAAACTGTTATGTTCAAGTAAAAGACTTCCTTAGTTAGTAAAAAATTTGGATTTGCTTCAAAAGCCAATCAATTCATGATTATTTAAACTAAAAAGATATGAATTAACTCGCCATGTCACCATTGATGACTGTATTTCTAGAAGCTTGGTAATACATACAATTTAATAAAAGGTGTGTGAAGCTTCGAAGTGTCGAAGTTAGAGGTCAAATAGCGTTTGTTCCGAGTTCGACACCTTCCATCTTTCGCACCTTCGAAACATTTTGAAGGAAAAGTAAACTTTGATGTATAAGATTATAAATATACTGTATATGAGATAGGATCTCAATAGTCTTTAGAAATAAAACATGGTTTCAACATATTATAATTTTAATAACAGCTAATAAAAAGTATTTAACCAGGGCTATGGAGTCGGTATGTCAAACATTCGGGTCTGACTCCTCTATTTTTCTAATGTCTGACTCCTACTCCATAGCCTAAATAGTTAAATTATATTAATAAGTACTACCAATTTACCGCAATAAAATGTTCCATTACAGATTATTTCATGGGAAGCTTCTTTGACCTTTTTTTATGAACATGCATAATTTATTTATTTGGAACAGTGTTTCCATGAGCTTTAATAGCTTGTTGTTAGAAACTATACAGAAAAAATTACATTTGGCAGGATAGTGACTATAACTATACAAGATAAAAATACAATTTTGCGGGATTATAGACAAAAAATAATAAAAAATGAAGGTACAATTGGCAAGAATAGACAAAACTATGACATACAAGATAATATGCAATAGGCATATTATAGACATAAATAATAGGAAAATCATACAACATTAATACCGTACATGATAAGGTATACGGTATACAGATAAAATACAGTATGGTGGCTTGATATACAGTCAATATATAATAATTTAGTGACACACGATGTAATGATATTGGTTTGGATCAATGTAAAATATATGGAGAGTCATGGATGAAGGTGATTTTTCTTTAAAGTGGTATATGTGGAGTGTTTTTTATGATTCATCCATAAATAAACGCGTGCTTCTCAGAAATAATGTGAAAAGGATTTTACCAGTAAAATATATTTTTTATACCATTCTTCCTGTTAAAGGAACAACTACGCACTATTTGGCAAAGACGCCACTTCTCTATACCAATAAGAAGCTAGCCTTCACAACACCTGTCGCCAGGACTCTTTCTATTAGTTAGTTTCTACACTGTTGACGAGGGGAGAAAGATGCAAGGGGTAGTCATATATAAACGGTTTGTGCGTATCAGCAGGCATCCACAAACAAGCCAACACACACGGAAGCCAAACACCCCCGCAGACAGGCACAAGTCAGTCAGAGCCACATACTGGCAGTCACAGTCTAACACAGTATAAAATAACTAACATCGATATAAAGCATTTAATTGGAGTATGTATAAGTAATCAACAGATGTCATTTAAATAAACCGTTGTGAATCAACAGCCATCAACAGTTCTCTTTCTTTATTTTATTAATATACCGATTTAATTAGTGCTCGACCACGGAGCTATAGACAGCTGGTTAAACCATATTTTTTCCGTACAGTGATGATAGGCGCTTGACCACGGAGCTATAGACAGCTGGTTGAACCATATTTTTTCCGTACAGTGATGATAGGCGCTTGACCACGTAGCTATAGACAACCTAAACATCGTCACAGCATTATTATATCTGGGAATTAATCCGTAGTGTTTCAATTGACGCCGAACGCGGCTTGATTTAATTCAATAGTGATACAACGAGGTAAACATTAAGATTACAAAGAAAAAAAAAGAAAAATGAAATGAAATTTAGAGAATTTTTTTTCATAGTATATTCCTAACCTCTTTTTTTAAATTGTAAGAGGTTCTTGACACAGCTCACATGTGTAGGTAAGCTATTTTTTATTTTATTTAACACCACGTCTTACTACCAGTTTGGGTTATACGCTTTAGGTACTAATTACGCTAATGGATTAGGAATTGGGAAGGTTGAATTAGAGGAAGTGACCCGCATTTGCATGGAGGGAGAGTGGAAAACCATTTAAGAAAAACCACCCCTAGTTCACCCGACCGAGATTCGAACCTCGATCTCCCCGTCCTCAGTAGTAGAGCTAAACACGACTAGCGCGTTATCCAACTACGCCGAAGCGGGTTAGGTAAGCTATTATATTTCTTTAGAGCTGCATATTTGAAGCTATTATAGCCATATTTCTTCTCTATTGGATGTAAAGGTGGTATATTTTTTTTTTGGTTTCCAAGGTAAATCTGTTTGGAGGGTGTAGCTTAAATAGAGTTTTAATTGCTCTCTTTTGTGGTATTACCAAATCATTAAACTTTCTTTTATTAGTATTAGACCATATAATAATGAAATAATTTAAATGACATTGTATTAAATAGTAATATAGTTATTTTATGCGAACTTGAGGAACATAATACTTCAGCCTGTGTAGGACCCCTATTGTAGGGTTAATTTTTTTACTATATAATTTATGTGAGGATACCAAGTTAAACTACTATCTATAATCAAACCTAAATACGCCTATGTAACTTGTTCTCCCCTATATATTTCTTTGATATTTATTATAATCTTGCTGGTTGGATCGATAATATTATTGACCTTAGAAAATATAATAAAATTAGTTTTCTCTTCATTTAGCGACATTTTATTTTTACCTAGCCATCTAACTATGATATTTAGATCATTAGGCATATCATTAAGTAATGTCTATGAAACCTTGTGGCACTCCCGTGCTTATATTGTAGATAGCGCACTCATACACGTCCCAATGCTAACATATTGTTTCCTGTCTGTTAGATTGCTATGGAACCAGTCAAGTGCCTTTCCTCTAATAAAAGAGCTCTCTAGATTTTTTAAAAGGATATTATGATCTACCATATCAAATGCTTTCCTAAGATCAATAAATATCTGACATTGTGAATTTACATTTAAATAAATTTGTCAATCCAAATAACAAATATTGTATATAGGCCCTTAAAAGTGCTACCATAAATTGTTATAATTATTAATTTTTATTTTGAAGTCAGAGTCTGTCTGTACATGTTTACCGACTCCGAAGCAACCCAAAGTTGTTTCCAACTCCAACTCCACAGCCATGATTTTATCACAAACTAGTAATTAAATTACATCTATAGTGTAAGCATGGATATAGGTAGTCAGATATGTGAACATCAAATAATATATTGTGATTTGTTTCTTATGTAAGCCTTTCTTTTTACCAAGATTCACTCAATGAATGATTTAAAAACTAGAAGTCGTGCTAGGTCTATGTGACGACAACTAAAACCTTACCTATCTTTAACTTTGTTTCGCTGTCTTACGTTTCGCTTCACATTTAAAAAGTGACCTTCACGCACCTCTACAAATTAATATGATGCTGTGCTTACTACCTGGAATAAAGATTTAGCACCCAGCTTGAAACCAGCCAGGAATTGACGAAGCTTCATGTCGGAGTTCTCGCACACTTGGATGAAATCGTAGGATGTGTTTATCTGGAACACACACTTGTGGCACACTTGAGCGGGTAAACCGTCACCGGGTAGTATCTAGAACAGAGAAACAAATGTTGACGTAGGTCAGTAGAACACAAGACAACAAAACTTCACCCAGATTAAAAGATTCAATGTTTATTAGCAACTTTTATTAGGCTAAGGATTGTAATTAAAAAAAAATAGGTTACTGACTTTGCGCCTATTAATTGTGAGAAACCAAATTCAGTGACTGAATGGTCTAAGGTGTCATTCTCATGTTAGACTGGCCTGCTGATGAAGGGGAGTTTGGGGGTTCAAATCCAGGTCAGGTCTATTGAGGGTGATTTTTCCTATGGTTTCCCACTATTCTTCCCCGCAAATATGGGTATAATACCTCTAGAATGCTTCCTTCCTTGTCCCTACCTCATTAGAGACAAGAGTAGGCCTAATTATCATATTTGGGTACAACCTGAATAAGTAGTAAGTCACAGTGATAAGAAAAATCTTGTGAAGGTATCAGAGTTGTTTTAAGTGGGTCTACATAAATATATTAGGTTTAGAATAATACTTAGCATCGCGTCTTACTACCTGTTTGGGTTATACGCTTAAGTACTAATTACGCTAATGGGTAGGAATGGGAAGAATGAATATAGATTAAGTGAATTGGCAATTGCATGGCGGTAGAGTGTAAAGCCATTTAGGGAAAACCACCCTAAGTTCACTGAAGTGAGATTCGAACCTCAATTTACCCGTCTTCGGCAGTCTAGCTCAACACAAAATTAGCGCATCAGCTAACTACGCCATCGAGGCGGTTTAAGTGTAAACATATCTTTTTGTGGCCAAAATTGATAACATTTTACTATTTTATAGGAAATGATATCTATTAAAAGTGACAGCCGAAGATCACATGACTTGACATGTGAATATCCTTATGTGAAGGTAAATCAAGTGATTTTTTTAGCAGTCAGAAAGTCCCTTTAGGTTTCAATAATTTTAACTCACCTTTAAGAATAAAATAATTGAATAAAGTGTGAGTTTTAGGCACATTTAACGGTCCCACATTTGGCTGCTTTACACTGATATTGTGCATTGTGTGGTTATTGTATTGACTTAGACTTACAAAAGTCCATAGAATCGAGTGACACAAAGAGTTTATAACGTTTTTGTATTTATGATAAACACAACATATTTACTGTGCACAGTCCTCTCAAGTTTCTGTCATCGTGCCCACTATGACATCTTCCCACAATTCTTAGCATTATGACATAATCGCTGAATCGTGTTTACCGACAAAGTTTATTTATTAAATCGAATCTTTAATTTTATATAATTTATTAACACATTAAAGGTTTAGTAAAGCTCGATAGATAGTGTCATAATAATCAAAGGTTAGGTTGAGCTAGGTTGGTATTATGCCATGATACAAAAATATAAATAGTTGTTTTATGCCCATGTAATTATAAATCTTTTTTTTTTCAGGGGTTTTACTTCACTTTCCCATCATGCTTGTGTTGTCATCATCAATATTTTGTTTTATAAGGTTTTACTTTTCTTTATTGAATTTTGTTGCTATGGATACCTATTATAAAACTTTTGTTATAATCGGTTCTACAGCTCTTTATGTTTGGGAGGATGTGAAACTGATGTAGATATTTTCCATATTTAAAAAAAACACGCGGAGAATTGGACCGTTAAGGCGCTACGCACCCTCTAATATAGAGCAGTCAGTGATTTTACCCCTCAAATCTTGTCCCATTACGACCCCTACAAAGAGGAACAATCATTAAATCAAATAGGCTTAGCCCTTGAATTATTAACAGCGATGACATAGGGCCTAGGCCTACAACATGAAATACACTAAAACTAACCTCAATTCTCACAAATGACATAATTCTGCAGGACAAAGGTGTTCTGCAACCAGATTTTTCCTCCTCAAAAAGCGGTAGCATAATTCCTTTATTAGTCATACAAAGACGACAAACATCGGTGAAAGACATATTCGATGTAAATAATAAATAATGATTTGTTGTTCGAGTAAAAATGCTTTTTCTGTTTTAAACAGATTGACAAACACTATTCAAAAAAATTCTAAATATTAATAGAGATCGTCAAGCGCTAGTTATTAAAAAAATACAAGATACACATATAAATACTTATTTAAAAAAATATACTGATACAAAATGCTATATTCTTATAGATTAATATAAATTTGTTTTTTTAATAATAAAATAATTGTAATCCCTTTAGTTTAATTGATTTAACATCTGAAGCCACGTAACAAGTATATGTATAGTTGGATATAAAGTTATGAAAAAAAAGAAAAATTCCCCATCTTTCATTTGTATGACATCAAGTTGTAGCGTTTTTAGCTGTATCATATGATCCTTGATAAAAAAAAATATATTGTCTTACCATACCAGCTTCCACACCCACAGTCCACACACTCTATTGTTGTTATCATTCATGTCAACTTGAACATATTTTATCATGATTTTTCCTCATATTATTTAGTTTTATCTCCATTCTTTTTTCCTGCTCGTCTTTCCTTCTCCTTACCTCCATATAGTACCTTATTGAAGGCTGGATCACCTATAGCTATAAGGAAGGATTATACCATGGGCAGCTAAATGGTTTCATGCACCTCAGTATTATAATGAAATAAATATAAATATAACTTACTGCAAATCCTGCATCAAGAAAAATAGTAATTTTAGGGTGTCTAATTACCAGAAAAAAATAGTAAAAAAGAGAAAAAGAAATAAATGATGCCCTATTCCGCTTCATTATGTAAAAAAATGTATCCCTTTCCATATTTTCTCTTAATATTTACAGAAGTGAGTTGTTAATCAATCTTTTATATATAATATATATATAGTATTAAATTGTTGGGGCATACCTAAGCGCTGTTGGCCTATCCACATTTAACTATACCAATTAGAGTATATAATGTATCTTTATAAGGAAAACCTCTTTTTCGCTTTACGAGGTATTTGTATTATATTTGAAAGAAGATATAGGAAAGGTGGAAATGAAACCTAGGTCAGGGTATATGGTGGTGACAAATCATTTTCTTCAAGAGGCATCCATTACCTCTTTGTCCAATGGCAGCTATGGAAAGTGTGAATTGTGTTCTTTTCATTGTAAAAGCCATATTGTGTTTGTCCCTTTTATATGTTTTTGTCCACCTTTCCTATAATTTCTTCCAAATATAACAATTAGGGTATATAGAGATGAGGAGGGTTGAATCAAACTTTAAATATGCCAACATTTGTGTTAAAATTAACTTTAGTACTCCAGGCAACCTTTAGTTCGTATGTTTATTCACAAACTTTTTTTCCCCCATTTCTTGTCACAAAATAGTATAATTTGACCTCCATTTACTCCACTGATGGTTGGTTAAAACTAGAAGTATAATTGTCACAAGCCAACCTCATTAAAATTTCAGACACAGTACAACATTTCTAAGTAATCAAATAATTTTTTTTAGAAAAATGGTTTTAAATATAGTAGGTGTACACATAAAATGAAAACATAAAATTCATCTGTTGATTATAATTTTATTTAGATAGTGTTTACAGTTTAAGCACCATTAATAATATTTAATAACAACAATTATTTCATCTTTGTCTTGACTAGATTCAACATTTACTCAAATAATGATAATTATTTATAATGCACAATATTTTCAACATAATCTATCAACAGTGGAAATTTGCATATAACCTGAATGGGTAGTAATAACAATATAATAATAAACAGTGAAAATTAATTCTGAAAATTGAAAAATGACACCTGTACACAGGAATCGAACCCGGGACCTTTGGCTTAGTATGCCAATACTCTAACCACGAGTATCCAGGAATGTCCCGTGCCCAGGGCCATTCTTCATTCATATTTTAAGGCAGAGTCTATGAAGGACGTGCGGAAATAATCGGCTACAAATGTGTGATTTATTAAGATCACGAGCTATCAGATAACGCAGCCATCTTTGACTCGGTAGTTGGCTTATGCGCCACTTGTACAATTATTACAATTGTAAGAGATTGCATACTTAAGAATCAAATAGCCAAAGCTTTAATATATGCTTTTAGTGAGGATTACTCTAACTAGATATCATATTCTGAAAATTGAAAAAATTCTGGATAGCTCAGTGGTTAGAGCATTGGCGTATTAGGCCAATGAACTCGGGTTGGATTCCTATGTTCAGGTGTCATTTTTCAATTTTCAGAATATGATATCTAGCTGGAGTAATCCTCACTAAAAGCATAAATAATAGCTTTGGCCATTTGATTCTTAAAAAGTGGAAATTAAGATAAATAAAGTATAACAAAATTAATAAAACAGAAGATTTGATCAAGCAACAGATTCAAAATTAATTTATGAGAATAGTCTAGAAAATTCTTTAAACTATACTGTAGATTTTTTTTGTTATGTTAAGTACAACCCATTTTAATCTCTCCCCCCCCCAACACAAAAAGTTAAATGCTAGATTATGGAATGAGTTAGGGATTTATTTATGGGGGACCAACAGGGTTATAACCACAGTCCCTATATAGGCTACCACAAATATATTTGAATGACTATGCAAAGTTTCAAAACTTACATTTGGCTTTGAAACAAAATATAAGCTTCAGCTTCACTTCGGAAAAAAATTCTGACTTCAAAAATTACGAGGCTTTGACCATAAATTATTTAAAGTTTAGTAAATAGTGAACTGTGTTCTTCTTTTAATTTTAAATTTTTATTTTTGAATATATTACCACCTTTCCTGTACCTTCATTTAAATATGACAAAATGTACCTCTAACAGTGAAAAAAAAAAATTTATGCCAGGATCATGTAACATTCACTTAATGTTCAAGTGAGGTAACGACCCTCCTCATGTTTTTAAATGTAAGCCATCTTGATACAGTTAACTATTAAGTGAGTAGATTCTCAAATGTAAGAGGTATAACGTATTCTCCTCATGTTTTTAAATGTAAGCCATCTTGATACGGTTAAATTAATGTTTACTTAACGTAAGAGTTATCCAGGAGAAAACTTTCACATCATCTGAACATTAAGTGAAGGGTACCACATGTTATAGTTAGCCAATCATGTCGTGAGTCACGTCAATAGGGCTAATTATTACTTCAATTTGTTTGTTTATGGAATGCAGATAACTTTTTCGGTATAGTTTGTTTGCATCTTGCGGATTCTAAAACGTTCTAGCCTCTTGTTACACTTTATGTTGAGTTATGAATCAAACCCCTCTTGTGTGTGTGTGTGTGTGTGTCATTAATCTTTTGGGATGAGGGATGTGATATGTGTACAGCCAATTCGACAAGCCTGATGTTGTGAAAAGTCATTTTTCTCCTGGCTGAGGTGATATTTCTCCAGTTGCCAGGTCGGGATAAAGTTCTGTCACGACCACGTCTAGAAGTGTATATACCAGCTGAAATATACAGAGAGACCTAGAATGTTAGCTATTGTTACACCAATAGGAGTACAAAGGCCTGAGTGAGACTGAAGGGGGAGTGGAGTAATTTATTTGAGGTATTTAACATGCACTTTCTGAACAGACTAGCTATATCGGCGCACGAGAATTTCTATAGAGAGAGCTAAAGGGTCAACCAATTTTGCTGAGAAAGGTAAATTTTCACATATCCTTCCAGAGTTCTTTAACAGGCCACAATCAACTTGAGACCGACAGCTTTAATTCCCCTCAGAAGGAAGTTGTATCACGGATTATTATCGCTCAAGAAAAATCCGTCAACCCCGGCTGGGTTTGAACCCACAATCACTGGGTTCTGATACGAGTGAGCACTTTACCCCAAGACCACTGAGGTCAACAGGAGCAATGTGTTTATTTTATATCTACTCTGCTGCAACTCAACACACCTTATACTCTGCTTTAACTCCTATTTCACTCAGCCTCATTCTTGTATATGGGTCAAAACTTGCAAAATTACCAGGGGAAAATATATATCACGGCACATCAAAGTAAAAATACATTTACGGAGAACAATGAACCGTCTCCTTGGTGAAATAGAGGATTATAATTGGAGATGCATCTTTTGAATATTCAAATCCTTAAGAATGTTTGATGTTCAAAGGTTAAGAAAAAAAATTGACTGAGAAATGACATAACAAAACCTGTTATTATTTATAATTTCTATGTTCGGGTAGCAGGTGGCCTACGGGGGGATACATGAGATGGTATGGACATGTAATGAGGATGGAAAAGGAGAGGATGCCAAAGAGACTGATTGAAACAAAACTTGTATGAAAAAGACACAAGGGGGTCTAAGGAAGAGAGAGGAGGAGTAGATAACAGCAAGTGTGAAAGTGAGAGAAGAAGAATGGAGGAAGAATGGTAGAAGGAAAGAGGAAGATAGAGAGGCATGTTAGTAAACTGATCCAGCAACAGGATGGAAACCAGTGATGGTGATGATGGTGATGATGATGATGGTGGTGGTGATGATGATGGTGATGTGATGATGATGGTGGTGAGTGATGATGGTGATGGTTGATGATGATGGTGTTGTGATGGGGTGATGGGTGGTGATTATGATGATGATTATGGCGGTGATGATGATGTGATGGTGTGATGATGATGATGGCGGTGGTGATGATGATGGTGATGGTGGTGATGATGATGGTGATGGCAGTGATGATGATTGCGGTGGTGATGATGATGGTGATGATGATGAGGCTCTCAAAAAAGTGACTAGAGTTGTAAAGAATATGTGACTCCAAACTAGCCTGTTTATTTAAAGACGGACTCTGCACTGCCGTGAAGATGGTCAAGAGCCCAATCTTGTAGCCTGGTCCCATGAGACGGACCAACCACCCTGGTAGTAAGTTCTGAAGGTGCTCTAAAGCCCTCCCGGCACGGGCCTCCAGCTCATTCGCAGATATGGGTGAACTCCTGGGGTTGAAAACTGCTCCTGATTTAGAAATAAGGAGTTAAAACATCAAATCTCGTCAGGTGCCATTAGCTACCTTAATTGTTGCCATGTACCTAATTAGTAATAAAATTAATAAAGTGGTAAAAATTATAAATAACTTTATCTTTCCAGTATCTTTATCCATACATTTTCAGAAAGAAGGTACATAAAAGAGGAATGAAAACATATAAAAGGAAACAAATAAATATGGTACAATGAAAAGAATAACACAGTCCACACTTTACAGTGATGTCACTGGACAAAGAGGTAATGGGTGTCTATTGATGAAATATTATTTCCCAACCCTTGACCCAAAATACATTCCATCGGAACTCATCAGGAGGGAATGTGAAACAGGAAGTGCAACTTCCAAAAAGAAGAAAGAAAAAAACACAGGAGAATCAAAATGGAGATTAGTATAGAATGATACGACACTTGGACAAGAACCTGTAAATGGAACCAATTGTGAATGTAGGTAAATGCCCCAAGATTGGGTGGCATTTGTAATGTGATTATACTAAACTATTTCAATATATATCATCTGTCCACAAAACTGACACATTCATCATGTATTATCCAAGTGTGGATTATAGGCTGTACAAAGATTTTATAAAGGTTGTTTTTGTGAGAGAAAGGGCGGCTTATTTTCCAATCCTTATGGTAATAATTAACGTGCATTTACCTTACCTCACAATAATTGTTATTAAAAACTCATTATCATAAACTGTTTCCCAGTTTAGTAAAATGCCTCCAGCTTCCTCTTATCTTTCCACCATTCTTCTCCACACACACTTTCTGTTATCTGCTCCTCCCATCTCTTATTTGGCCTCCCTTGCAGTTTTTCCCCCACTTATTTTATCTCCATTATTTTCTTTGGCATCGTCTCCTTCTCGATCCAAATTAAAAATATACTGACATATTTTAGGCACGTTGTGGAATTTGCAATGGGTTAAAAATACTAATTTATTTCAATATTATCGAAGTTTCACAGACCCTTATTAATTTTAGATATTGATGATTAAGGAATGATGATTGATGGATGATGATGCGAGTGGTGGTTAAAACTTACTCTAAATTTTTCCTACCTCGTTCCCCCCAACCCACAAGTGAAAATATGCAAATAGCGCAGACAGGCAGTAAAGACACGAAGCACAAAACCTTGCTTTGCATCGGTGTACTCTGAGGCTGAAGGGTTTGCCTACCTTGAAGGAGGTGAATGAGATGCCCTAGTCTTGGGGGGACCAAAAGTTTCCTCAGCTTCCTGTCCAGGTAGAAGTTGACCAGAGCGTTGATGGTATTCTGTAGGACGGCCCTCGCGGCCATGGCGAGACGCACCACAACTTGTGGGGCCCCAAACACCCGCACCACTTTAACAACCAAAGGTATTTTTATAGTTACAATCATAAACACAAGACATAAAACACTGAGTAATAATTATTCAACCTTCCTCACGTCAGGTTAACTTTAGAAGATTTTTTATTTGAAAAGCAAAGTAGCATATTATGTAAGAAATTATAATTCAAAATTTGAAATAATTATGTACATGATGATATGTATTGGCCTACACGTGTTTGTGTATAAATAGGCGTATATAATATATATAGTTAAAATATAGGTAAATTTATCTTTTCAGCAAATGTATATGTAATGACTAATGACATGTGATGCGCAGGTGTGTGTGCACAGTGAAAGTAATACTGTTGTGTGTGGGATTGAGGAGTTTTATTAGTCAAATGAATGTTGCCGCACACGTACACTTAAGTTGTCTAGTGTACGAGTAGTATAGACTGCTTGTCCGTTACAAGGGTACGAGTAGTATAGATTGCTTGTCCGTTACAAATAAACTGTATAGATTGCTTGTTCGTTACAAATAAACTGTATAGATTGCTTGTTCGTTACAAATAAATAAATATATATATAATATTGTAAGAAGGTATAGGAAAGGTGGATAGAAATATATAAAGGAACGAACACAATATGGCTTTTACAATAAAAAGACGTAAAGATTCACCCCAACAGCGCCGCAAAAAAAGGACAATGATGGGCTACTGACAGTTCTATTTGAAAAAAACTGGACAGATGATGAAAGACTAGCTTGGTACAAGCATATAGTAAGCAGTGAAGTATTTCCAACACCAGATACTGCTTAACCATGGTGTATACCATGTGACTGCTTGGGGGACAATGATGCTATTCATATTTAACATTTTATAAAAATGTAAACTCTGCTTCAACAACTTTTTTATTTTTCAGGATTTAATTTTGTTTTTCTTGTGTTAAATTTTTAAATTTTTAAATTATTAGGTTATTCAAAACTTTAAAAATATCATACTAAGCACATAGAACTGTATTAGATATAGGCATATTATTATTTTTTAAATGTGTTAAAATCATTGAGAGTGGCTCACAATTTATTTATAGCCTTCTCCAAACAGTGATACAAACAAAACCACACACATCTATAAAATGCACCGTACAAAAGCTCACATGTCCACACTGTTCGGGCATAACATCACAAATCCAAACTTTAGTGGCATTTTTTCTCAAAAATACATGCAACATGATTTAAATCCAGTATACTAAATGGTTTAAGACCAATTAAGCTCAATTAGCCTCAAGCCGGTTAGAATTTTCTCCAAGGAAACATAAGAAATGTGTTTTTCTTCAACTCTGAAAAACCTGAGTAGGTTGACCTGTGAGGTTTTGCATGTTACCTCCTCATTGTACTATATATATGTATTACAACATTTTTGAGAAAAGATCAAAAATTTCTACTATTCAATTTTTTTTATTAGAGTTCAATCTACTCAAATTTGACTTGAATTTTCAAATACCGTACTCATATCACTGTACTTAACGAATATAAATCTAGATAAGAGTGGGATAAACAGTGTTGGGTAATCTTGCTGTGGATTCACACATTAGAACTGAACGAGTTCTAAACCAATCACAAGAAATCGGCACAAGCTGGCCTAGGTCCCTAAGCATTAGTAAAAGCAATCTCGGCTTTGTCCCTGATTCTACATAAAATCAGCATGGAGGAACCAATCAAATTTCAAAACCAAATGACTCAATTAGTGCGGGTGCGCCTACAAAGCAATATCAAAGCGGACATCAGAGTCTGCTGTTGTTAAATGATTTGAAATAACTCGTTTAATGGAAAACATTTGATGTTCTTGTTTTGCGTTGATTTGTTTCACTACACAACACAATAATTAGAAAACATTCATCGTTACGATATTCTGAAAGATCTTTTTATCCACTAGACTGCTGAAGAAACCAATTTTATTTTGGCAGCTATTATGGCTCAAATATTGTACACATAAATAATTTTTAAATAACTTTGCCAACTGTCATGGTTCATATATTTTTTAATAATTTTGCTAACTGTCATGGTTCATATATTTTTTAATAATTTTACCAAATATCAAGGTTCATCTATTTTTAAAAAGCTGTGGATATTAACTTAATATATATCGATTTAACATCATGCATATCCTAAAGGTACAAAATTGAGTGTTTATTATCTAAGAGTGCGACTATAGGCCGCAATAGAGTTTTATGAGAGCTGTTTCTTGGAAAAAATTGCGGCTTATTTTCGGGCCAATACGGTAGGTATAGATAAAAAACTGTTTTAAGTTTGTGTCGCAAAGCATTATTGTGTGAGAATAGCTCTACCACTCGAGCAAATTTTAATCTCAATTTTAGGCAAACATGTGAACCAAGCTTTATTCTACGTTGACGTCTTGATCTAAGAAAGTCTTACCCAAGTACAGCACACAGTCAAATATCCCATGGACAGAGACATTGTTGCTGCCTGTGACAAGACTTGGAACTACAGGCAGCGGCTGGTCCGAAGGGATGCCAAAGTTGTCCTTGAACACAGATTTTGTCAGGCAACGAACCCTTTGTTTCCTTTCCGATGCCACGTCTTTCCACTCGTACTTGCTGCATTTAACAACAAACAAGAAGTAGTTACATATGCAGCAGAAATATGGACAATGGACATAAGAAAGACCAGAAAAGTGGAGGCCATGGAATTAAGTTTTTGAGGAGCATATTAGCTGTCACCAGGAGAAACAGGATTAAAAATGAAAATGTTCTGGCATGAGTTGGGGTATAATAAATAACAGAGAAGTAAAACTGAGATGGTATGGACATGTAATGAGGATGTTGGAGTACATGAGATAGTAGAGGAAGCTAGGGTGAGATGGTATGGACATGTAATGAGGATGTTGGAGCACATGAGATGGTAGAGGAAGCAAGACTGAGATGGTATGGACATGTAATGAGGATGTTGGAGTACATGAGATAGTAAAGGAAGCAATACTGAGATGCTATGGCCATGTAATGAGGATGTTGGAGTACATGAGATAGTAGAGGAAGCAAGGATGAGATGGTATGGACATGTAATGAGGATGTTGGAGTACATGAGATAGTAGAGGAAGCAAGGCTATGATGGTATGGTCATGTAATGAGGATGTTGGAGTACATGAGATAGTAGAGAAAGCAAGACTGAGATGGTATGGTCATGTAATAAGGATGTTGGAGTACATGAGATAGTAGAGGAAGCAAGGCTGAGATGGTATGGTCATGTAATGAGGATGTTGGAGTACATGAGATAGTAGAGGAAGCAAGACTGAGATGGTATGGACATGTAATGAGGATGTTGGAGTACATGAGATAGTATAGGAAGCTAGGGGGAGTGGTATGGACATGTAATGAGGATGTTGGAGTACATGAGCTAGTAGAGGAAGCAAGGCTGAGATGCTATGGGCATGTAATAAGGATGTTGGAGTACATGAGATAGTAGAGGAAGCAAGGCTGAGATGGTATGGACATGTAATGAGGATGTTGGAGTACATGAGATGGTAGAGGAAGCAAGACTGAGATGGTATGGACATGTAATGAGGATGTTGGAGTACATGAGATAGTAAAGGAAGCAATACTGAGATGCTATGGCCATGTAATGAGGATGTTGGAGTACATGAGATAGTAGAGGAAGCAAGGGTGAGATGGTATGGGCATGTAATGAGGATGTTGGAGTACATGAGATAGTAGAGGAAGCAAGGATGAGATGGTATGGACATGTAATGAGGATGTTGGAGTACATGAGATAGTAGAGGAAGCAAGGATGAGATGGTATGGACATGTAATGAGGATGTTGGAGTACATGAGATAGTAGAGGAAGCAAGGGTGAGATGGTATGGACATGTAATGAGGATGTTGGAGTACATGAGATAGTAGAGGAAGCAAGGATGAGATGGTATGGACATGTAATGAGGATGTTGGAGTACATGAGATAGTAGAGGAAGCAAGGCTATGATGGTATGGTCATGTAATGAGGATGTTGGAGTACATGAGATAGTAGAGGAAGCAAGACTGAGATGGTATGGACATGTAATGAGGATGTTGGAGTACATGAGATAGTAGAGGAAGCAAGGGGGAGATGGTATGGACATGTAATGAGGATGGAAATGGAAAGAATCCCAAGAAGATGATGGTAGGAGCAGATAACATTAAGTTGCAAGTGACAGGTTAAGAATAGACTCAATCAGAGTAAATGTTGAGATTTATTGTTTATTGAACTAATAATAACATTCATACATCCTCATAATTGGGTTGAATTAAAACACCCCAACAAGAGCTATAAAACAAATCAAATTAAAAGTTTTTTTTTTCCTTCTTAAACTCATCAACAGAAAAATTGTCACCTGGGTTTGGTCTTGCTGGCCTCAGTGGATTGCACAAAGGAACTAAGGAAAGTATCGAGGTGTTGTCCGCGCTCCTTGCGGAGTCGGATGGGCACGGAGCGCCGGATCATCCGCCCCAACCCCTCAGGGACCGCCCCGACTAGACCTGTAGAACTGGCGGGCACAAAGTCTGTCGACGAGCGAAGGAACGCATGGAGCAAGTCACTGCCTCGGAGGTTAGGTTTCTGCAGGAGTCTTTGGAGGAAATCCTCGAAGTTCTGCATGTTTAGAACAATCAAGTTTGGAAAAAGATTTTTTTTTTTGTTTTGTTTCAGTTAAGTCTGTTTGAATCTAAAATTTTCAATTTCAAACCAAATCCAAATCTATGTTTACTTGCTCTAATCGAATCTGAAGTTATAAAATGAAAATGGTTTGAGTTGAATCCAAATAAAGTATTTGAGAATGGAAATGGTTTGAATAAAATATCTTATTATTAAAAAGATTTGTATCTGAAACAAATATGAGTTCAATTAAAAAGAAAGGTCAATAAACCATGTTCAGTTCATACAAAATTTTTTTTAAATATAAGATTACCCGCCTCAGTGCCGTAGGACGGGGAGATCGAGGTTCGAATCTCGGTCGGATGAACTGGGGGTGGTTTTTCCTAAATGGTTTTCCACTCTCCCTCCACACAAATGCGGGTTCACTTCCTCTAATTCAACCTTCCCAATTCCTAAATCCATTAGCGTAATTAGTACTTAAAGCGTATAACCCAAACGGTAGTAAGACGCGGGGTTAAATATTATTATTATTATTAAAATACAATATTCGCAAGTCTATGTAGTCAAGTCATAAAATGGATCCTTACAAATTTTTTTTTAAAGTTAATTATCAAAATGTTTACTTCCAGATTCAAATTCCGAATTAAATTCTATCAAATCAAAATCTGGGATCTATTTGGATTTAAAATTTTGAAACAAAAACAAACTAACAATATTAAGATTTGAATTTGAAATTTTAAAAGCTTTGCATGAGCTTAGTTTCAGTTCAAATGTCAGTATTGGATTCTTACTTATTTATTTAAAACTATTTAATATAAGAGAACAGTATCAGCGTGGTGAATAGTTCCAGTGAACACAAATGTTCATTACCCATGTCAATAGTAGTGCAGCCTGAGTTAAGCCTACAAGAGACTATATTGCTAGTGATGGGAAGACAGTCAGGTGTTATGACAATGTTTTTTTTAATGGTTTCCCCCTCTCTTGACACAAATATAGGTGCATTTATTCTAGAACTCAACTTTCCTCATCCCAACCATATTGGTTTAAATATTAATTCTTGCATGGCATCATTTTTACTAAGGATGTCGAATATGATTCCTCGATCTCTTCATTCTTACTTGTATCAGAAAAAATTGAGACTCAATCCTAATATCATAATTTTCGATGCTACGACTCGTTACTGTGAAATCCTAGGAAATGAATGTTTTGGTACTTACAACAAAACAGAAATATTAAAAATTGGGTTATTTTTAGAGAGAGACCCATGAATTCGAGAAACTCAAGATTTAAGCAATTTGTTTGGCCATGTTGAGAGGATAGTGTGGATCGAGCGATGAAGAAAATATATGAAGGTAGAGTGTGTGGATCAAAGGGAAGGAGTAGACCATGTAAGACGTGGCTAAATGATGAATGTGCGAAAAAGAGAAACATTTAAGAGTTTTAAGAATAAAAGAGCATGTATGACTCGTGTTTGAATGTTGTTGAAGCGAAGGGAGTATACAAGGATAGGGAAGTGTGGATTAAGTTGAAGTATGTAGAAAAAAAAAACTTTAGGAGAGACCAAGAAGGAGACGGTAGGAGCATATAACATCAAGTGTGCGAGTGAGAGGAGAAGAATGGAAGAAATTTAAGGACGAAGAAAGGTAAAAGGATAGAAGAAGGTGGAGGCATTTTACTAAACTGACCCGGCCACAGGCTGGAAACAGTTGATGATGATGAATTATGATAATTTGTTGTTTTGCATTACATTATAGTACAATATAAAAATAGATTAATCGGATTGGAGATCCAAAAAATTTGAAGTTAACATTTTAGAGTCAAAACAAAAAAATCGAAATTGTGACATTTTTAATTTTTACACTTTCGGTGTTCAAAATATTATTTTAAATTGGATTGGTCATATCGCAGGGCAAAACACTTCAAGTATCTCGACCATATCTGGGTTTCCATCAACTCATCACAAAAATAATTGAGCCATGGGAGGGCTTTGAAAACGTTGATGTTGTTTTGAATATTCATCACTTTAACTTTGATTCGGAAGTAAAATTCAGGATTCGACAATCAAATATTTAAAATTAAAATACACATTTGTTAAATTTTTTGAAGTTCATGCTGTCATGTACATCACAATTAATTATAATTTTCACGACAAAAATCTAGAATAATTGAACTCACATATTTAGAATCATAATCTTCATTTTACTTTGAATCTGAATTCAAGCTTGAATCAAGGAAATAGAAATATAATAAAATAATAGAAAATAGGTGTTAAACATTTGTACATTCAGTTAAGAGTAAATTAATAGTCTAGTTGTTAAGTATTTCTTATAATTATGATGGGGCTGAACCATCAAGAAGCAATATTAAAGCTCTTAAAAAAATAAAATTTATTATAATTCTAATAATTTATTATGAATCTCAAATCAGATATTTTCCTCGGTTCCTCAAATTTGGAATATGCTTAGGGGCTTGAGGGTCCCATCCCTATGTTGAATTAAATGTTGTGATAATAACTTAATTTATCAACTTAGGACAAAACATGTTAAACATATTTGCAAAATAATAAATTTTTTATTATTTTCAATGCAGAAAATTATATAGTTATGTCGCATATAATTTTTTTTACCGAAATTCAATATGTATACTTTTTTAATATTAAAACTTCCAATCGATTTCTGGAATATTTCATATTAGGAGTGTGCGAACCTTTGAAACAAACACAACTTTGAATTCACTTCAAAAAACATTTTGGCTTCAAAGCTTCATCAATAAAAATATTGACAGTTAAAATAATCAATTTATGTTCAATCAATTCCATTCTGAGCAGTTTAATATGGATCAGTGATTCTTAACCTTTTATTGCTCGCAGCCTCCTAAATATCCTAAAATATTTTTGCGGCCCCCTAGATTTTACTAACATAAGAATCATTAAGATTTATTCTAAAATAGTAACAAACAAATATATAAAAACAGAAATCAATTTAGCTAAATGTATTTAATGGACCTATGCTGTTGAACGCTTTCCACTAATTTGTCTATTCTTGTTCAATTGCATTATTTAATGCTATTTGCATACGGGAGTTGATTTGGAGGAGATTTCGCTGTTTCGTTTTAATATTTACCATTGTGGAAAATACCATTTCATATAAATAAGTGGAAACAAAAGGCAGCAAGTTTTGAATGGCGGTGGTAAACAGAGTTGTACTATCTGTGATTTCTATTATTCGTGCTTCCCCTCCCCTCCATTACCCCGGAAAATCGAGAGTCTACTGTACTTACATGCTTTCGATCATCAAATTCTTTATTCTAAAACATAAAATTCAAGATGATTGACTTCAGTAGAAAGCTAATAACATTTTAACTTATTTTTTGGAGCCCCCCCAAAAAAGCCTTTTGTGGCTCCTCAGAATCGATGATAACATTAGAAAACTATATTCATATGAAAGAAATATGAAGTAATTAAATTATAAATAGTGATACTCGTTTTATCAGATTAAAACAAAATAGTATAAACAATTGTGCAATAAAACACCATCCAAGTAATTTTAGTGCATTAAGTTTTATATATATATAAAACCACAGTATAATAGTTTTTCAAGTCTAAAAAAGCTAATTTTTTTTCAAACTTCGATTTGGCTTTGAGAATATTTAATTTATTTGATTTGAGTTTACTTTGAATTTAAAAAGTTGTCTTTGCACACCCCTATTTTATATTATTCAATTTGCCTTCACTTCAAATTGAAAAAGTGTACTTTGTACACCCCTAAAATAGTAATCATAATAAAAAATAGTCCACAAACTTGTCGTTTTGTCTCCATGAACTCAACCCCTCTGGGCCCAAACAAGATCCTCTTGGGGGGAGGTGGGTATCAGTGAACTCCCCGTGGAACTCGGTCAGTTTGGACTCGAGGCGTAGAAGTCGTTGTACTTCCTGTCCACCGTCCAATGGTAGCGCTCGGGGTCTTCTGAACAACGGAAACAAGTCTCTCGGGGTTATCACACATTCACTTATGACACATATCAAAACCAAATTTTTGTTTATTTTAGTAGCACCACTCATTCGGGATGGATACATTTGTAGTAATTACGGTAATGTGCTAGATTTGAAAAAGATTGGATTTGATAAAAACTGTGCTCATATTTACATAGAGAGAGTGGAAAATCACTTAGGAAAAACCACTCTCAGTATACCTGTCAGGGATACAAACCCCAATATATCTTCAACACTATTCTTAGACTAAATATATGTTTTTCTGTGTAAAGATTGGACTGCTGAACAAATAAAATTGCAGTCAGACCTTTCGTATGACCCAACTATTCTATAAATTAAATACATTTAATATATTTATTAGTCCGACGGCTTAGCTCAGTCGTAGTGTGCCTACCTACTAAGAAGCAAGGGTCCTAGGTTTGATTACAGGCATGGCCGAAGAATTTACTATTGGGGAAATGATGGTTTTCTCTTTCACAGCGATGAAATAATGAGGCTGTATGTTGTGTCCGTTCTAGATTTAAGTTAGTTTGTAAGTTGTGTGCAGTTCAGAAAGTGGACGTTTGTACAAATGATAGAACCAATACTTGCCCTCTGTGTTGATATCTATTCTCTGGACGTTGATGTTGAACACTGGGTAAGTCTTGTTGTTGATGTCAAACCGCGTGTCCACAGAAGGAATGGAGACACGCCACGCGTTCAGATCACGCTGGGTTGACAGCTCTGACAGGTGAAGATCCTCCGCCTGAAATTACACGTTTATAGTTGTTGTTTTTTTGAAAATTTCATGCAGGAAGTTAGTTTTTCATACAGGCAAAGGGGGAAACAAAGTCTGATGTTTGGATTCAAATATTAATTGTTTACTTTTAGGTGTGACGCAATGGCTACATGTCAATTTTGTTTAGTATTGCGTCTTACTACCAATTTGGGTTGTACACCTATGTACTTAATGTGTTAGGAATGAGGAAGGTTGAATTTAAAGAGAGTGTACCCACATTTGCATGGAGGGAGAGGGTGGAAAACTATTTGGGAAAAATTACTCTCGGTATACCCGACTAGGATCGAGCCCCGATCTCCCTGTCATCTGCAGTCCAGTCTATTGCGAGAGTGGTACCATAAACCGTGCGACCACCGAAGCGGGTACTACATGTCAAAATTACCTAATTTTATTTTACGGTGATGGGCAGGTGAGGGTTTGAATCCCGAGTGTAGTGAGGTTAGTTTTTTCCAAACAGTTTTCCAGTCTTCCTCAATGTAAATGTGGATGCATTTCCTCTAAATTATACCTTTGCTGTCCCTATTCCAGTAATGTAATTAAATATGTATACTTAATTGTGTGCAAATGCAAGATTTTCAATTTAAAATCAAATCCGAATCTTTGCTTACTAATTTTAATTAATTCAAATCTTTGCTTACTAACTTGAATCAAATTCTAATATCAAACCCAAATCAAATATTTGATATCAAAAATTGTTTGAATATAATCTAAATTGACTATTTATATTGAAAATATTTTGAATCAAATATTTTGTAATGAAATGTTATCCTTAAATTCATATAGAATTTTGAACTAAATTATATATGTGTTTCAATCGAGTCCGATAAAAAAATATGGTTGAAAAACTGTGTCCAAATAATGACTAGATTTTAAATATTACTAGATTCACAAGTTATATGTCAGTCAAATAATGACTATATGCTAACTTCTTTAAAAAGTTTAATTAGTCAAATGTTTGACTTTTGAATTCAAATTTCAAAGCTAATTCCACTGAATTAGAATCTGGGATATATTTGGAATTGAATCATTGTCCGCCCGTTGGTTCGACGTTCATTCATCGGTCGTCCGACGTTCATTCGTCAGTCGTCTGATGTCAGTCTGTCGGTCATCCATTGCCCATTGTCGTCTATTTATTTTTTCAAATTTTTAAAGCATGTTTTATGTGTTATTTGTGTATCTCTTTCAATGAAAAGGGAATGTTTCTTAAAATTTAAAAACAATGTGTGATTGTGAAAGTGTGAAAAGGGTAAGAAATTAAGAGGAAGTGTGTTTGTCCCTATCTATGCCTAGCCTAACTATCCTTTCATATTGCCTTCCATCACTACCACTTAATTTACATTATTGTAAAAAGTTTCTACATTAGCTAATTATAAACATTAAAACTTAAACTTTCAAATATAATACAAATCCTAATAAGATAATTATTCAGATTTGAAATTTTAAAGCTTTGTACAGGCTTACATATATCCTGGATTAGCAAGACGCAGTGGGAGGGGAAAAAACTGTCTTGTTAGTTGATTGTGGAATGGAAATATCAAATACAAATTTTGCTACTTACAAACTCCGTCTCGCCAAGATCCAACGTGCTATCCGAGTCGAACGTATGTCCTTCAACCGGCTGAGAGCGCAAGGCTCCCTTAATCTTGTTGAGTTTGTTGCTGATTCTCGCCACAGCACCACTGTCACTCCATTTCTTGTTAACTCTGTTTAAAAAAAACAGGGGTTTAAGCGAATCGAACCACCTGTGCGGCACAGGTTTGTCAATATCATGGGTGTGCAAAGCTTTTATGGCTTTAACTTAGCTTCAAATATTTGTCAACTTCGACTTAATTCAAAAGTAAATTATAGATTCAACAATTACAAAGCTACATCAATAAAAAATATTTAAAGTTAAATATATATGTTCAACTCTTGCCATTTTGTGCTGTTATGTAAGTCACCAATTAATTTTCACATGACAGAAATATAAAACAATTAAATTACATGTTGTGATCCTGGGCAATAGTTGGGGTACATGAGAACAGGAGAACATGAGATAGTGGAGCAAGAAAAGCTGAGATGGTATGGACATGTAATGAGGATGTTGTATAAACCCCCCCTTTATCAACACTCTGAAATATCAGTCGGGGAAGGGACCAAGAGAGTTATTTTATTCAGATTATAAATTACATACAACTCAATGAGAAAGTGAGACAACATAAAGCGTTAGGCGTCCGTCAAAATAAATATATATATATATATATATATATATTAGAGGCAAACAATAATTTAATTGGCCCAAAATACATCACACACTGTGAGGCGAATAGTAAAAGGTAATATAGTCTCATTTAATAAAGTTCCTCCCGAATGAGTATCAGAATATTAGAATCTATTCACAAAGGTCACAATATTGAAAACTACACCACCTAATGGCTTTCAAAATAAAAATATTAGTAAATAAAGCCAAGACTGCGATATTGCCTCACCGACTTGTGGCCCCTTCTTTGACTAACACTACATAAACTTTTAACATTTTCAACAATGATAAATAGTGTTTTAATAAATAACAAGATGAATATAAATCCTAAAATATTAAAATAAGAAGACCTGGCAAACAACGCTATCAGGTTTAAATGACCGTCCCAAGTGGCGGTACCCAAAGGGTAAAAAAGTCCATCCATTAAGTGGATAAGAAAAGTTTCAAACTAAGACACAGGAACCAAGGGTCCCCCATAGGGATTGTAATAAAAAGTGAACAAATGGTTTGAAATCACCGCCCAAAGATATTAAATATTATCATGGCTTTAAGCACCCAAAATATACCAAGTCCATATAGTGCCAATAATAAGTTTTAAGATTACTAGTCCAGAACAATACTTTTGAATAGTTTAAAACATTTTAAGCCAAAAGGGAATTTTGAATAACCTAATGTTTAAATCAACCTCTGGCAATGTCACTCACCTTGTAGCCAGTAAGTAATGTGTGTCTACAACACAGACACACCATCATTATATACCCTAAAAATATGCCACGTGCTCTAGAGGCGCAACCATGCGTCTAGAATATACTGTAACATGCTCCAAGTCACCAGACACACATGGAAGAACAGTTTTACGATTTGGCCGAGTGTGGCTGATAGAGCGCAGTGAGCTCACGCATATCACACTTTTTTTTTCTGTGGACGCGGCTCGGCACTGGCGTCGAGAAATGAACCTCGGGCCGCTTCAGTCCAATGTTAGACAGTGCCGCGATGTGTTGTAGAGTTATAGGTTGTTTTTTTTGCTGAGACAGGGTCAACTGGGGCCAGGATGGTGAGTGAGACAACCTTTTAATGTTTATATGTTTCAGTTTACAGTTGGAGCACATGAGATAGTAGAGGAAGCAAGACAGATGGTATGGGCATGTAATGATGTAAAAGGAAAGGATACCAAAGTTAATGAAGGACATGAAGTATGCAGGAAATATACAAGGGAGACCAAATAAAAGAGACAAGAGGAGCAGATACCATCAAATGTGCAAGTGAAAGGAGAGAAAGAGAAGCAAATAAAGGAGGAAGAATGGTGGAAAGAAATAGGAAGATGGAGGAGCCATTTTACTAAATAAATGAACCAGCCACATAGGCTGGAAACAGTTGATGATGATAATGATAAGATAACGCAATTTATCAGCTTAGAACAGGATATGTTAAACATGTTTGCAACATAACATTTTATCAGTTATATTTAATAGTGTAAGTTTTGAATAATTATAAAACATATATCGTTTGTTAACATTAATTTTTTTTAAATATTCGAACTTCAATTTGGTTTCAGGAATAATTCATATTTATTGATTCGACTTTGCTCCAAATTAAAAAAGTGGCCTTTGCACACCCCTGGTAAGCATCAAACCTTATGTAACTAAATGACTCAAGACACTTTTTTATAAATATTTTTAAAACATAATTGTTTATGAACAGAAGACTATCAATAAAACCACTTTAGTACACTCATCCAGGATATAAACCCTTATGACTTTAGACTGATACTGGCGTTGAGCTAGTAATGTCGAGCTAGAATTTAACTGCCATGACAATTAGTTTAATCATAAGAATTAAGAGAAGTTATTTCAATTAATATTAAGTACTTACCGTCCTTTAGCAGGTGATCCTTGCAGCATGGGGGAACTGAAGGAAATTAGAGCGAATTGTAAATAGAGAAACATGCAAGATCTTTTAATTTAACCGTACTGTAAACATATCAAACAAACGCAAGCTATATGTAATATTAACATACTGAAAAAAACTAAATCTGTGAAAACCCAAGATTTTGAATTTCTAATCTGATTCAATCTTTGTTTCCAAAATTAATATTTTATAACAAAACCAAAATGTTTCGAATTGAGTAATTTTAATTAAATTATTTTGAGTCAAATCTATTTTATTTTTTTAATCAAGTTCGATAAGAAAAATAAGGTTATCACATTTAAATAATGAACGAGTTATTAATATACCACCTTTATATGATCCTATCAAATGATAAATCCCTGCAAATTTTTATAAAAAGTTTTAATTTTTTTTTTAATTTTGAGTGAATTAAATTCCATTTAATACAAATTTATGTTCTATTTGTTTTTGAAATTTTGATTTTAATACTAATTTTTAATAATTCAAGATTCACTTTGAATTGAATACAAATCAAAATTAAGTTCAGATTTTAATACATAGTTAAAGATGCTTCATCGATCCTAGCTAAAATAACAAGCAAACTTCCTCTTAAGGTTGCCAATAATACAAGATGAACTTTAAATATTTAGTGTCTATCACTGGGAATTTAATAAGTCAAACATTAATTGTCAAAATTCAAGTTCCCAGTGCCGTAACTAGGGTTGGTGTCATCCTCATGAACCGCCTCCCATATAGAATGCTTAATAATGTTTTTTGTAATAATGTTACTCATAAAACTTAATACCCATATCTCACTGAAAGTAATGGCAATAGTAGCAACATAAACCACTAATGAAATTACAACCAAGCCTTTATATTAAAATATCATATGCGTAACCAAAATATATTTACATAGTTTCACGTGGTTGAAGTGAAAATTCTGTAGGAAAACAATAGAATTGGTAGTAAAAAAATATGTTAATTTTTAACTCACTAAACTTGACTGTTAATGAGATACATTTATGGATTAGATTTGCATAATCAATAATGGCCCAAAATAATGTAGAAGTTGTAGACAAATGCATATTGCAATATACTCAAAAATATTATAGCTAAAATGCCAGAAAATTTGACAAAATCGATTTCTGTAAAAACACCAGTGGCAACGAAAACATCATCGTGTGAGGACAAAATTCAATGTGTCATTATAACTGAGTAGTAACTGAAAAAAAAAGCTTTCACAGCACAGGTGCATTAGAAAGTTCCAAACGTGCATATGCAGTGTTGTCTTTGTACGTATATTGATGAAGTATAAGTATGCTCTGCTTACGTAAAAGTTTTTGTGGTTATAGTTAACTACAGAGATATATTTAATAATAGTTTCTGCCGATATACTACACAAAACATGTAGACAGTCACTTTAGTGTCACGCTCTTAGATGGTGCCACACGGTGCGGTCTGCACCCCTTAGTGACGCCACTGTAAGTTCCTTCCATAAAAACTTCACGACGTGAGCCCGTGAGTGAGCTATATCAGCAGAGTGGTAAAAGGTTTGCAAATTAATAATCACAGGGAGGTGGATTTTTTAGGAAATGTACCAGAATTTGCCACAGTAAAGGCATGTAAAATGAGAAGAAAAAAAACGCCCAGTCAAGTGAGCAGTAAAAAATGCTAGCTTGTACATCAAGCACTGCCATTCCCTGTAATGTAATTAAAATAAATATTTGTAGAATGTATATAATAACAAGCATATAAGAAATATAAAGTTGTTTGTTTAAGAAATATCTGAAGTTAAATAAAATCAATTGTAAAGTTTTGTTCCAACTTGTCTTAAATTAATTCTGAAATGTGTTGAATCAGTTCTGTGGACGTGAGAGAAAAAGAGAAAATCCACCATGAATTACTAACTATACACCCAAATACAGGATATACTCGCCTTGAGCCACTCTTGCTGTAACCGCTGGGCAGCCTTTGTCCACACAACAACATATAGTACTGCCAACAAAACAAATCACATAATCTTAAATCAATGGTAAAATGACTAAATGAGTTTGAAATTCAATGATGCTGGTCAGTGATCAAAATTACGGATGGGACTCTTGAATCCTTAAGGATATTTGAGATTCGAGGATTTGAACAAATTTAAGATTCATGACTCAAATCTAGAATTTTTTTTTTTCTTTTTTCAATTTTTCCAAGTGAACTTTGTTTTAGAGTTTTAATACTGCTTATTGATGGTTCAGAACCATTTATAATTATAGGATGAACTCAGCAACCAGGCCCCAGACCAGTAATTTTAATGCTTACTGAATGTATGAATGTTATAATGAATAGATCATAAGAAATAATGTTAATATTTAGATACTATTTGTATTTTCTATTATTCTTGTATATTTATATTTCCTCTTATGTTCATAATTTTTACAAAATTTAGATTCTGATTTGGGATTTGAAAGTAAATTAGCAATTCGGATTCAAAATTTGGTTCATAATATATTGAATTTGACCCAATTCTAATCAAAATAATAAATAAAATAAAATCTCGTTCAACTCACATCATCGCTCTGGTGGAACAAAGGCACAAGTTGTTCTCAAGAAGGCTGTAAGCGTACTCGTACGCCTGGAAAAGAGGCGGCGTCGTGCGGAGTTTCACGATGTTCTCAGGAGGCTCCTGGAGGATCCTCCTCATCCCCTCCACCACAGCGGGGCTGAACAGTATGCGGTCAGGGCTCACGGGGCTAAAGTACACTGAGAACAGGTCCCACGCTTCGCGATACAGGTTCTCAAGGTCGAGCTTGCCAAGGTCGGGGTCAACATCTTGCGGTTGAACTCCTCTGAACAGTCGAAACGGTTTGACAACAAAGTTAGGACAGGTAGTTTTTAGGGCATCAACGATAGGAGAGGTGGTGACAACAGAAGAATATTCTTTATTGCCAACATTGGCTGAAAGTAACTATCGTCAACCTATTCAAAAGACGAGATCGAGATTTTTTTCTTTTTCTCATATGATCTGAGATATTTTCAAGTCACGCACATCCTTAGTGTGGATATATTTGGATAGTCCGGGTGTGGAGAGAAAAAAAGTGTAATGTACAGATGACACAAATAAAACAGCACTGACCTACGTCAAGACAAAACTGCAGAACGTTGACAGAACCCTCGCTCTTCAGGAACTGCATGAAAGGGTACAACAGCTGCTGGTTCTTAAGGACACTTGAGAGATCCAGGTGCAGCGCCTGAGAACAAAACAACAATCTATTGATTTCCTATTAACTAGGAATGAGTTGATTACTTTTTTTTTCTAGTCTTTCTTCTAGAGGTTTCACTTAGTATCAGACATCCGCTTTGGTGGTTGAATAGTCTAAGACGTCTCTCTTGCAATATACTGGACTGCCAATGACAAGGAGATTGGGGTTCGAATCCTGGTCAGATATTGTGTTGTTTTTTTTGCCCTAAATGGTATTACTCTACTTCCACACAAATTGGAGTATACTTCCTCTAAATTCAACCTTCCTCATACCTAGCACATCAACGTAATTAGTGCGTATACCTATAGCCTGAACAAGTAGTCAGATACAGTGCAAAAAAACTTAGCAACGGAAAATTGTTAATATTCTCAACATGAGTTCTGTGCCCAAGTGTTCTAGCTCAAATCCAATATGTCTGTTTTGTTTACGTATTTTTACTACTTTTCTACTTTTAGATATATATATATATTTTTTTTTTTTTGGCATAGACATTAATAATAATAATATTTAGCACCGCGTCTTACTACCCGTTCGGGTTATACGCTTTAAGTACTAATTATTATTATTATTATTATTATTATTATTAGCACCGCATCTTACTACCCGTTTGGGTTATACGCACTTACACTAATGTGTAATGGTAGGGTGATTGTGAGATGAAATGGAGGACCTACAGTTTAACGTGGGATCCGAACCACGGTGGAGGCCTGGTAAGTACTAATTACGCTAATGGATTAGGAATTGGGAAGTTTTAATTAGATGAAGTGAACCCGCATTTGCGTGGAGAGAGAGTAGAAAACCATTTAGGAAAAACCACCCCAGTTCACACGACCGAGATTCGAACCTCAATCTCCCCGTCCGCAGTCGAGCTAAACACGACAAGCGCGTTTGACAACTACGCCACCGAGGCGGGTGGCATGGACATTAAAATGGGGTGTGTATACATATAGAAAAATCTATATTTGTAATGCAAGGCTGGATGCATGGGAAAGAATTGAAATTGTAAATGTATGGAATCAAATCGAGAAAAACAGGAATCGCAGCACCTTTAGTTACAACATATGTAAGTGTGCACCAGGAACTTTTGAGAGCACTCACAGAGCCCCTGGCTGCCGGAACGCTCGACACAAATCTATCGAGGAACTCGACGGTGACTGGAGGTTTGTCCGGGTACTGTGTGAGTGTGTGTTTCTCCAGAAGGAGCAAAAGGAGGCTGTTGACGATGGCCGGATCAGCGAGGACGTCTGCGAGGGGAAGCAGAACCCAGCCCGAGAGGATCTCCCTTATCAGCACTTGGTAGTTGCTGGAGAAATATAAGTCATAATTCAGCCTTTTTTTATTTACTATGTCACACCCTATTAGTGAAACTGCCAATGTCATGAATTGGTTCAAATTTGTGCTAATTCAATTAAATGTATTATTCTTTTGCTCAATTCATGAACATAAAGGCAAATGGCACAAAATAACTGTATTAAATTAAACATTGAAAGGAGGATAAAAAGGCAAGGCCTACTCACTTACCAGAAAACTGTAAGCCTCTAAGATCACAATTAAAAACACAACAAAACATATAATTATGTAATTTTTGAGATACATCAGTCCCCTTCTTTGGCAGAAGAGAGTAAAACACAGAATGGACTATGGTACCATAATTAGAGGTAGATCATGGTCAATTAGATACTGTTGTTGCCTGTTTCTTGATTCACAAAAAGGGTTTAGGGCTTATTTATACAGTCGTTTCATGACACACGACTCGGTGAAACGCGTTCTCTAAATACACAGGAAACAATGAGTGCTTTTATACACCACTGTGCATCATTTATGCTGTCGCGATCCGAAAAGTGTGTTGTCATAACCTAGATAATTCCACGTCAAAAACGACGAAGACGATCCAAGATACATTATATTCATTGGGGCATTTTATACAGGCGTCATCTTTCGTATCGCCGTGTTGGTGAAATTGCAGGGCAGCCAACCTCCACGCCACCTGTTTTGGAACCTCAAGTGTATTTCAATACTAGTATCAGTGTATATCTGTAGCAGGTAGTGTATTTAGTATTTGCGGTTAGGTATCTAATGTCTACCAATTTATTTGTTCCTGAAATGGCAACACTATGAGGAAGCTAACGCATGGATCCACGAGTGGTAAAAGAGACTGGCAACCTGGGCTTTTTTTTTTTTTTTCCTCTCACCCTTTTCATAACACCCAGCATACGTTGCTTGTATGAAACCAAACACCTATGATGCGTGTAAAGCTTGTCACATGTCATGACTCGCATGTATAAAAGGGGCCTTAAGCTTGGGTTCTACAGTTGCCTGTTCAAACTTGTGTCTTTACTCTTGGTAGATGGATAGAATGTTGTATTTATATTATTTAGTTATTAAATAATATTACCTATTGTTGTTTGTATAGAAATTACTGATTGGTGTGAGTATGCCTGCTTGGAAGAAAGGAGAGAAGGTTATCAAAGATTGAGACTAGGGGGTGTCTGTATTGGGTAATATATTGGTGAGCAAGTTCCCACCTATGAAACTGGGAAGTGTTGCAACTATTGGGGAGGGGGGTCTACTATAACACGAGTCAAAATCTGAATTATGTGTTTGGGCATGAAGTTCTGATGGTTTGTCAGGGTTGTTGTGGTCGAGGTAGTTTGAAGCCCAATGAGGCCTTTGTGTCCTATCTTTGTCTGATGTGCTATTAAAGAATCCAGGCTAGTTTCAAATATGGTTCCTGTATGTATGTTAAGTACCTTTAACGCCAATAGGTGTTTTTTGTTTTTTTGCATTGCGTCTCATTACCTGTCTTGGATATTTAAGTCAAAACGATGAACATTCATCCGTTGTTTGAGGGATCCTGTTGTGAGGTCGATGTATTCAGCAACGCAGTTGTTGCAAGGGTAGGAACCTTTGGACTGATGTTGTTTGTGGCTGGGTCAGGCAATTTAGGGTAGACCAGGATGTTGTGGAGATTAAGAGGGGGGGGGGGGGGGGGGTGAATGTGATTCTTGGAGCACGGTTGAGAAGATTTTATGTGAGAGGTGATGAGGTCAGGATATTTATTGTAACCTGTGTTTAGGATAAATCTGAGTTTGTCTAGTCCTTCATAATACTAGGTGAGCGGTATGTCATTAGAAGGTTGTTTCTTGAGAGGCTCTTGATTGGCTAGGGCTCTGTTTATTTGACTGTTGGCAATGGGTTTAGGGTATACTCGGGTTGGGAAAGCCTTGAAGAAGAGTTGACATTGCTTGTTAAGATCTTCCTCCGAACATGTACGTTTGGCTCTGGTACAGTAGCCCCATGATTTCTTTGGTGCTAACTGACAGCTGACGGCTTTGAAAAGTTACTAGACCAAATTATGTATCCTTACGCCAAACCATATGATCTGCAAAAACATGTGTTTAGTAGCTGTCCCTTTTGACTGTCAAAATTTAAGTATATACCTAAATTTTGACTGTCAGAAGTGACAGCTGCTAGCTGTCAGTCAGCGCCAAAGAAGCCACGGGGCTAATGTAGTTAAGCTATAGGATAGAGAGTGTTTTATATGAAAAGGATGGTTGCTTTGTAAATTGAGGTACTGTTGATGGTTGGTGGCTTTGGTTTGGACTGTGGTTTTCAGGTCCAGTTCCAGATCCAAGAATACAGCATGGTTTTGTGAAATGTTCCAGATAAATCTGATGATATGGTTATTTAACCTGTTAAGCTAATATCATGCAATGGAAATGATTGTCATATCTACTAAAAGTTTAACTGAAATTCATTTTCAGGGTCAAAAACTTGTCCAGTTGGCTAGTGCTTGGAACTGCCCAGGCTGTGAACTAGCCAGTCCATGAAATGGGAAGCACTAGAACTGCTCAATTCATGAACCGGACAAGCTTTTGCCCAATCTGTGTAATGGACAAGTGAAGAAGCCAGTTCACAGAATGAGCAGAAGTTCGCCCAATTCACGAAATGGCCAATTTTACTTTTGGGGTGTAAAATATATATATATATATATATTATATGTAAGACTGTGCGTATGCCTACCACCACTTGGTTATGGCACAGTCGGTTAAGTCTATGATCAACCACCCTTACATAAAAACAAGTTGTGTAGGTCAGGAATATCTCTGCTCCTCCCTCGGTTACCTGCAGGCGAGTTGGCTCGGAGGCAACAGCTGGGGCAGCAACATGGAGACCAGTTGTCTCAAGTAGTTCAGCTCACGCTCCCTGTTCTTGACTGCCGGGTGGAGCCTCGAGCCCAGAAACTGGACTGTTGCCCTGTCTAAGGTCAGCTTCTGCCTGGCGGCAAGCCGTAGGGACCCCAGGTAGTCGTCCATGTGGCCTAGTCCCGCCGGGATCAGCTTGGAGGTGATGAGGTTCGCCAAGTCCACCTTGGGGCGAGATGAGAGTGGTTACACATTATGAGGTACATCACACCTTGGCCATTTTCAAGAGCGCCGGCTGAGGTATCATTATTCAGAAAAACAGCCCCATCTTAGAGACTTTAGTTTGAAGCCCAAGGAGGCTTATTCAATTCAAACTGTATGCACAATCTTCGTCTGATATGCTATTAGAGAATCAGATTAGTTTCAAATGTGGTTCCTCAATACAACCAGCAGTGATTCAAACCACAGCCTTTCAGTCAATGGCAAACCGAACTATATGAGCTTGAGGTTTAGTTTGCATTCCCATCAATGTGAATAAAATCAAAAGTAAAATAAATGGTAAGGCGCACTGCAGCCCACTTTTATTTTAAAATAGACAAAAAAAACTCATAATATTTGTGAAACAAAATAATAGGTCTATACATTGTTGTAGAAACACTTCAACAAAGATCATAAACGAAATAATAAACACTCTTGTTTACTCCATGGCATTAAGAACGAGGACACTGTTACAGAAAAATTGAGAAAAGAGAAACATCTTTGTCCACCAAAGAACATAAGAATCAAATTAATTTTCAAAGACCTGAATTAAAAGTATAAATATTTGCTTATAGCTCAGAAATTAATGGTTATATAAAAAAAGTTCAAATTAAAGATTTTTATCTTTGATAGTACTACAACTTTAGAATGATAAGTTATTTTGTATCTCAAATAGTTTCGGAGAAATAATGAAAATTAGAAAATTTCCCCCTTGTACAGTAACCTCAAAGGCAATTTCATGAGAAAATGAGAATTTACATCTTGTTTATAATAATAATCAGTGTGTAGATATAAAATTTAATCAAAATTGTTAGAACAAATTTTGAGAATTTTTTATTTTATTTTTTTGTCTTCTTTAAACTACCCTTAATTTTAGGATCAGATGTCTAATTCTAAAAACATTTAGGGGATACTTTATGAAAACCCCAGATACCAAGTTTGAGCACAATCCGTAAAATAGTTTTGGCTCTAGTCCAAGGTATGGACAGATGACATCGTGAAAACCACTTTTTTGGTTTCAGGGGGTTATGAAACGTAGACATTTATCAAAATCTTAAGTTTGATTTTTTTTTTTTTTACAATCACAATACTTTCTCCCTGATGTGTTGAGATAAAGTAAACATGTCTAAAAAAACATATCTTTATGAGATTTTACTATATTTGGAAAAAGTTATAGGAAAGGTGCATAGAAACATATAGAAGGGACGAACACTATGGCTTTTACAATGAAGAGCACAGTTCACACTTTACACTGCTGCCACTGGACAAAGAGGTAATAGCTGCCTCTTGAAGAACATCATTAATTACCGCCCAATCTCCTGACCTTGGTTTCATTCTATCAGAATTAATTAGGAAGAAGTGTGAAAGGCGCAACACAATACCTATCCTAAAAGTGGAAACCAAATAACACAAAAGGGAGAAAAGGGAAATTTGTAAATAATGCTAAGACACTTAGATAAGAACATGTATAAGGAATAACATGAGGATTTTAAGGAGAGAAAGGTGTCAAATGAAGAAAGTATCTTTAAATTTCCATTATTATTAAATCTGATTAGCTCATTTTCCTAATTTTCTTTGGTTTAGAGTAGAAGCGGATATAAAACAGCATGGCAAAGAACAAATGATGAAAATAGAACCCAAAATCAATTAAAGAAATGTAGTTTGAAATCTGTTACAATAATACAATCCTTTGAAAAGTGAACAAGATCAACCATGTATATAAGTGTAAGTGTAATATTAGTACCAATTACTCAATTAGTATGTAAAGGGTGACCTGGTGGTCTAGGGGTAAGGTATCAGAGTTATGCACTGGGGGTTCAGGGTTCAATCCTCGGTCCCAGCACAGATTTATCTGATTACCAAACCCTTCCTTCACCTCTGACAAGACATCTTGTGAATGTGGGGAATGCCAGGCCTCCACCGTGGTTCGGATCCCACGTTAAACTGTAGGTCCTTCATTTCATCTCACAATCACCCTACCATTGCACATTAGCGTAAGTGCGTACAACCTGAATGGGTAGTAGGACGCAGTGATGATGATGATAATAATAATAATAATAAGAAGAAGAAGAAGTAGTTAAGATCACACATTTAACTTCGGACCGAAAAAAAATAATTCTAGGGAAATTACTTTTAAAAATCCGGAGTGATCTGACATTCACTTGTTTTCAAAGAGATGGTAACAGTGGAAGTTTCATTGAAAGTGTGTACAGCCATAAAATGAAATTTTATTTCAATAGTTTATATATGCATGTATTATTAAGGTGGGTTTATTCAATGTTACATATTTTGTAGGTTAATACTACATTAAAATCTAGGCTCTAGTTACGACAACTAGTTTTATGCTACTTGGTTGGGTTTTTTTTGGTCATTTGTTTGAGGTATTTAACTGCACTTTCTGAACTAACTACTAAAGGGGTAAGGTGTATTAACGGGGTAGTGACACGCAATACAAGGAACCTACCTAGTGGGTTCCACTCAGCCTCTTCTACTCAACCCTGAGCTCACCCCCAAGAGGAGATGATGGGAATAAAGTCTGTGAGCAGCATGTTAGCTGTCACGAGGAGAAACAGGATTAGGAAAGAAGTGGGGTACAGGTAGTACATGAGATAGTAGAGGAAGCAAGACTGAGATGGTATGGACATGTAATGAGGATGTTGGAGTACATGAGATGGTAGAGGAAGCAAGACTGAGATGGTATGGACATGTAATGAGGATGTTGGAGTACATGAGATGGTAGAGGAAGCAAGACTGAGATGGTATGGACATGTAATGAGGATGTTGGAGTACATGAGATAGTAGAGGAAGCAAGACTGAGATGGTATGGACATGTAATGAGGATGTTGGAGTACATGAGATGGTAGAGGAAGCAAGACTGAGATGGTATTGACATGTAATGAGGATGTTGGTTACTTGAGATAGTAGAGGAAGCAAGACTGAGATGGTATGGTCATGTAATGAGGATGTTGGAGTACATGAGATAGTAGAGAAAGCAAGACTGAGATGGTATGGACATGTAATGAGGATGTTGGAGTACATGAGATGGTAGAGGAAGCAAGACTGAGATGGTATGGACATGTAATGAGGATGTTGGAGTACATGAGATGGTAGAGGAAGCAAGACTGAGATGGTATGGACATGTAATGAGGATGTTGGAGTACATGAGATAGTAGAGAAAGCAAGACTGAGATGGTATGGACATGTAATGAGGATGTTGGAGTACATGAGATGGTAGAGGAAGCAAGACTGAGATGGTATGGACATGTAATGAGGATGTTGGAGTACATGAGATGGTAGAGGAAGCAAGACTGAGATGGTATGGACATGTAATGAGGATGTTGGAGTACATGAGATAGTAGAGGAAGCAAGACTGAGATGGTATGGACATGTAATGAGGATGTTGGAGTACATGAGATGGTAGAGGAAGCAAGACTGAGATGGTATTGACATGTAATGAGGATGTTGGTTACTTGAGATAGTAGAGGAAGCAAGACTGAGATGGTATGGTCATGTAATGAGGATGTTGGAGTACATGAGATAGTAGAGAAAGCAAGACTGAGATGGTATGGACATGTAATGAGGATGTTGGAGTACATGAGATGGTAGAGGAAGCAAGACTGAGATGGTATGGACATGTAATGAGGATGTTGGAGTACATGAGATGGTAGAGGAAGCAAGACTGAGATGGTATGGACATGTAATGAGGATGTTGGAGTACATGAGATAGTAGAGAAAGCAAGACTGAGATGGTATGGACATGTAATGAGGATGTTGGAGTACATGAGATGGTAGAGGAAGCAAGACTGAGATGGTATGAACATGTAATGAGGATGTTGGAGTACATGAGATGGTAGAGGAAGCAAGACTGAGATGGTATGGACATGTAATGAGGATGTTGGAGTACATGAGATAGTAGAGGAAGCAAGGGTGAGATGGTATGGACATGTAATGAGGATGTTGGAGTACATGAGATGGTAGAGGAAGCAAGACTGAGATGGTATGGACATGTAATGAGGATTTGGAGTACATGAATAGTAGAGGAAGCAAGGTGAGATGGTAATGGACTGTAGAGTGTTGGAGACTGAGATGTAGAGGAAGCAATACTGAGATGGTATGACATGTAATATAATGAAAATGATGAAATGTATGTAGTTAATAAGACGAAGGGAGGCCAAGAAAGTAGAATGCATTAAGAAAATGTGCAAGTGAGAGGAAGAATGGAATCAATTAAAGGTAGGAAGTGGTGAATATGGAGAAGATGGAGGCACTTTTACTAAATGACCCGGCCAGAGCTGGAAACAGTTTGGATGACTCTGAACCGATTGATCGTATAAGTAACGAGAATTTCTATGAGTGAGAGTGAAGGGCTCCCAATTGCAGGAAAGGTATTTTACATAACCTATCAAGTAATATTAATTCTAAAATCATATGGATTGACACCTTTATTTTCCTTTCAAGAAAGTTCTACTAGATTTTATGCTAAGAAAAATCCATTGACCTCGCTGAGTCTTGAACCATTAACATCAGCTCGTGAGTGACATTACCCGAGACAACCATATCGACTTCTATTAGTACTGTAGTTTGTCTCGAAACGCTGGCGGCGTAACGTATGCTGTGCCTCAGCTCTTGACAAACTCTCATCTCCCGACAAGTCGCTGTACCACGAGTACACAAATCGCTGAGGTTTTGTTCAGAAACTGCAATGAATAAATCAACACAAAGAGTGTTAGATTAAAAAAAACAGTAATTTCATTTTAAATGGTAGTAGTAACATAGATTATTAAAATAAATAATATTTTAAAACAATTCAAATATACTTGTTCTTTTTTAATGTTTTTTGTAATCAATACTTTAAATCATCATTTTCTAGGACCACTATACAGAGCGTACTTTGTACCCGTACTTACTTATGAGGCAGATACAAGGATATTAGATGTAAGAGAGACTAGGAAATTAGGAATCCATGAGAATGAAGACTTTAAGGAGCATGTTAGCGGCCACGAGAAGCAATATTATTATTCAGAATGAAAATGTTTGGGCAAGAGTTGGGATACAAGGAGGATATTAGGGGGATATGAGATAGTGGTGGAGGCAAGAGTGAAATGGTATGGTCATGTAATGAGGAGGTTAGGAAGAATCCCAAGGAGAATGATGGAAATGATGTATGTAGAACAAAGACCACAAGGAAAACCTAGATATAATTGGGAGGAGCAGATAACAGCAATTGTGTGAGTACAAGAAGACATAATGGAAGCAAAGAAATAAAAGTGGCAGAGTGGTTAAAGGACAGAGGACATTAAAGGCATTTTAATAAACTGATGATGATGATTATTATTATTATTTTCTAAGCTGATAAATATATAAATTACATTTTTATAAAAACTGGAACATTGTTTTGATGCTCCTTATTTCACACTCCGTCTGGGCTATCCGCATTTAATTACGTTAAAGAGGTGTAAAGAGGAAGGTAGAATTTATATGCACTGTAATGTACCCACATTTGTGTGGAGGGAAAGTGGAAAGCAATTTATAATAAATAGATCAACACACCTGTCTGAGATTCAAATCCCAACCTACCTGTTACCAGCAAACCAGACTCGACCAGTCTGTTATTTAGTTTGTTTACCCACTGGTGTGGGAACATGGACATTGGAGTAAAAAGAAAAAAAAGCTTTAATTCCTATGAGCACTCAACCAACAGAACTAATCCAGTGACCTGTCAGGAAATAACAGGCGGAGTTTGAAGGCAGACAGCCTGAATGGTTATTAAAATATGAAACATGGAAAATTAATTTTCCTAGAAAAACCTATTAGGTTTGGTTAACATTCATTAACTAAGTTTAAAACATATGTGTGTGTGTGTGTGTATTATATATATAACGAGAATTATGGTACAAAGCCAAAAATTACCTAAAACTTATAAAAACTTGGATAAAAGAGAGGACGACTGAACTTCTTAAATACTGCACAACAGTGTTCTCCTTGGAAAATGTTTCCATCGAGGTGGCCTTATAACCTAGCCGCGCGGCCAGTGAAATCAGTCCGGTAGATAAATTCTGGGGCAAACACCGCAGAATATTAAAATATGTTTAGAGCTATTTGAACAAAAAAAGGTTGGGAATCTCTGCTGTAACACATCGTTTAGAAAATGTTGATATATGTCTTGCATAGTATGTTTATTAAAAAAAAAAAGGTTTTTTTCCTTGGCATGCCTCTTAATTCTGGTTCGGGTTAGACGCTTATGTACTAATTACGCTAATGGTTTTAGGGGTTATGAAGTTATATTTATATGAAGTGTACCCACATTTATGTGGAGGGAGAGTGGAAAACCACTTTGTAAAAACCACCCTCAGTACACACCGACCGAGATTCGAACCTCGATCTCCTTGTCATCGGCAGTCTAGTCTACTGGGAGAGTATCGCGTTAGACCCCGCGGTCACCGAAGCGGGTACAAAGACAGTAAATTAGGAATATTAAAGCTTTGAATGGAAAGGAGCCACCCACGTCTTCGATAGCTTCGTCCACCTCGACAGGAATGTCCAGGCCAACCCAGGGCTGCCGCATGTACGAGGTCGGCTTGTGCCTGGTACAGCTGTCATCCCCACACACGCTGCAGGACTTGTGTTGGAAGATGTATGTAGTCCCCCTGTGGCGGCCAGTCAACAAGGAGAGCAGGTTGGGGGCTTCTGATCTGTGCCTGCATTCACACTCAATGAATTAGGTCCTGCCAAGAACTGAGAGCACTTGGGGTCTTCAGGGGACTACTGTTGATAGAGTGACTGAATGAAGACTTCAAGGTAAGGATGGACCCCCCCCTCCCCCTCTCGAATCCTTGAACCCTTAAGAATATTCAAGATTCGAGAAAAAAAATTATTTGAGATTCAAATACTTTAAAAAAAAAATCTATTAGAGCTCTAATACTGCTTTTAAGTGTTAAGAACCAATTATAATAATAGGAGGAACTTAACAACCAGACCCCAGACCAGTAATTTAACACTTAACGAATGTATGAATATTATAATGAATGGATTACAAGAAAGAATGTTAACATTTAGGAGGCCTAACTATTTTTATTTTCTACTATTCTATTATATTTCCTCTTATGTTCATAATTTTGTCCAAGCTTTGAATTCAGGATTTGTAGGTAAATTTGAGATTCGGATTTGTAAAATAATCTACTTTAGGGTGAGATTAAGGTTCTCACTATGATAGAATCAGGAAGTCCCAGGTGTTTGCTTAGAACAATCCTTTCCTCAAGTTTTTTATTTGTTTTTATAATAATAATATTCAATTTTAAGTCGATGCATATTTTTTTCAAAATAATATGTACATTCCTGACAAGAAGTGTACTTGTAGAAAACAGGATGTTCGTGGGTGAAATTGTCGCAGCTATTTCTTAATCCTGAACATGTCGATGACTCACCTAAAGATTGAGTTGAACGCAACAAAGCCTCCAATGTAGGAAACCAGTATGAGTGCTCCCGTGAAAAAACTGAAAGAATAATTAGGTCAGGCCAAGTTAGTTTAAGATATCAGTCCATATAATAATTATTACTGTTATTGAAGTTTTGGAGCAGATTAACACAATGGCGTTAATAATTATAAATATGCTATATTTTAATTGAGCTAAGTGCAGGTATTGAAGGTATAGTATGCAAAGAGGGTGGGATTCTTTAATCATTAATTATTATTATTTTTAAAATCACCGCGTCTTACTACCCATTCGGTTATACGCACTGACACTAATGTGTAATGGTAGGGTGATTGTGAGATGAAATGGAGGACCTACAGTTTAACGTGGGATCCGAACCACGGTGGAGGTCTGGCATTCCTCACATTCACAAGTTGTGATTAATACACGTCTTGTCAGAGGTGAAGGAAGGGTTTGGTAATCAGATAAATCTGTGCCGGGACTGAGGATTTAACCCCGGACCCCAGCACAGAAGTCTGACACTTTACCTCTAGACTGCCAGGTCACTGGAATCTTTAATATTGTTTTATATGCCATACTATAAGAAGTCTTACATATTTTTACTACCCCCCATACCAGTGATTCTCAACCTTTTTTAGCTGGCGCCACCCTTGGTAGGTAATCAAATTCACACCGTTTCCCCACAATTTTTGGGATATTTATAAAATTTAAATGGTTCTAGTCTATTTTTTATTTCATACAAAAATCAATATAACCGTGGCAGGAGAGTTGGTAGGAAAAAAAAACCACTATGTTCTGATGGTTATCGTAATGGCTGATAGGCCTACTGTTTGGTTTTCATCGGTTCTTGAATATTGGGTTTGATGTTTGACAGAGCACATCGTAAATAGTTTTCCACTTTCAAGTTGATAGCACTGTTTAGTTTTTATGAGAGTCAAAGTTGAAGATTCGTTGGTGTTAATCATGGCCATAATGGTAGCTTAAGGCAGAGATTTTCAACAGCCGGTGGCTCCATTAAGGAAAATTTTAGAATATTCTTTATTTATTTTTCACATTATGAAATGGTATCAGTAGTTAGAATTGCCAATTTTTTTTTTTTTTATCTTTCAAATATTAATAAAGGACATTTGCCAAAGGTGCAGCCAGAATCCAGAATATGTGAGATTTTTCATCTGTCGTAAACTTTTCTACTTGTAAAAGTTAATTGTCGCTATTGAAAGTTTATAATATTAGTGTAAAAATTGCTATGAGGGCTCTAGCTTGTATTTCTTCTAATCCAAGGGCTCCTTCGATCTACAAAGTTTGGGAACCTATGATTTAGGGGGAGAGTTGAGATAACAGGTGGGCGAATCGAAGGTTGCGAGCTTGAAAATAAACACATGCATGCACACTTTTGGATAGTCACCAAATTAATTAAAACTGGTAGGCAGTGCTGCCAATGCCGCAAGACATAATTATCTTAATTAGGTCTAATTTGAAAAAGCTGTTTGAATAAAAAAATCTTTAATTTCATATGATTTTCCACGTTATTTCCTAATTGCTCCATGCACCCCCTCGCCCTATGTAATTTACGTGGGTTTGTGGGGGCCCCTACATGCAAATTCGGCAGTGTATAAATGGTAAAAAAAAGAAGTTAAATTTGTCATAATGACATAAAAACAAAATAAAGAGCTCCGCCCTTTTTGCATAATATTCCACGGTGTTTCTTGTACAAACCTAAGAGAAACGCTTAAAAATAAAGATAATATTAAAATCAATAAAAATGATGTGCGAGTCAGCTTGTCACTCCATATCAGGAAAATATAGTTCTTCACTTCATTTTCATCCATCGCAATGTTGAAAATCGTATTACTGACTAAATAAACATATTATTCAAATATTCGAAGAATTGAAACAAATGTTTTGACTGCACTTCTGCTGCAATAAGATCCATTTTTCCTTTTAATTTTCAAGAAAGAACTTTGTTTATTTACAACTGCGTTCAGAGAGTATTTTGTTCTTGATTCGTCTGTTAAAAACAAAACAACAAACGCACATTACAGCTTAGTACTACCAACTTTGCCAGAAGAAAGAGTATTGTGCTTTGAGATCAAGGCGATAGGGAATTACCACTGCAGCCGCAGAGTTAAAACTGTGGATTCTTTTTTCTTATTTGCTCACCATTTTATTTTTTGTTTATTTTTTGATATTCTACTTTATTTTTAAATTATTTACTAGGGGCATCTGGAAAAACATATAAAAATCCCATAATATTCTTAACTTCTTTTTTTTCTTAAAGAAGAATTTTGTTCAATGTCTGAAATGAAACATCCTTAAGGATCTGTGAAAAATTTTCTATCACAAATAAAAAAGGCTCGAAAATAAACTGTGTGGTTAGATTACATTGTGTTTCTGCTTCAATCATAATAATCTCTGGCTTCAGGGTGGGCACCATTACATCGCAAGTCCATTACATCGCGTTTTAGGAACAAATACATTGCAGGTCCATCACGTCGCATTTCCCCCACCTCTCTATACACAGCTAACCCTACTCTGACGTACAGCCAATAGGATTGAAGGGGCGTATATATACAATTACATCGCATGTCCATTACATCGCATTTCTCCACCTCTCTACACACAGCTAACCATATTGGCCAACACGATCCCAACAAGTTGTGTTACAAACGTACTCCCAACTTGTTGGGGATGTTAGCCAACATGTGTGTTGGGCGAGCTGGTCAGAGCCAACAAGTTGTGTTGGGTTGTGTTGGAACATTTGTTAGAGATAATAAACGACCAACCCAACATGTTGGCCGAGTCGAGCGGTTCTGTGCATAAGCTATCGAGTTGAATAAGTGTCTAGCCTAATCAACTTTGCCAACAAGGGGAGTCAGGCACATAATCCTTTGAACCAAACCTACCTTTATAGTGAGAGTGAAGCCTCGTTTATTATGTAACAAGTTGGATCCAACATGTTAGAAGACAATTCATGTGGAAAAAGTAAGATGTGTTTATTCTAGCCAACTTGTTGGATCAACATCCTGGTTCCTCCACCTTTTTTTAATCAGTCTACAAATTTCTAGCCATGGATAACGACGTATTACTTGCCGTTTCTTCATTTATTGTGATGACAGGAAGTGTACTCTTGAAGAAGAACCAAAACTTAAGAAACGGTAGGGCGTTCAAAGGTTTTTTTTTGTTTTTTTCTGCTGGACGTCGAATTGAAGGTGTTTATATGGTAATAATGAGTTACCTACATTTGTAAAGTGGAGTTTATAGCTTTGTACACATGAAACATCACAAATAACAACATACTTTTGATATAGATCAATTAAGAATTTAGTAGCCGAAGCTATTATTATTTATTCTTTTTAGTGAGGAACTCTCCATCTCCATCAATTCTGAAAATTGAAAAAAATGACACCTGAACACGGTCCCGAGTTCGATTCACGTGTCTAGGTGTAATTTATCCATTTTCAGAATTTAAATCAATTAGTTTAACTGTATTAGCCTTGTTCCATTCCATGATCACAAAATTATACTAGCCCCGATTTTAAAAGTTAAACTAATCGGAAAATAAAACACGTGCTTCACCAAGGTAAGACACTCATTCAACTCGATAGTGCATGCGCAGAACCTCCCAACTCGGTCAACATGTTGGGTTGGTCGTTTATTATCTCTAACAAATGATCCAACACAAGCCAACACAACTTGTTGGCTCTGACCAGCTCGCCCAATACACATGTTGGCCAACATCCCCAACAAGTTGGGAGTACGTTTATATTGTAACACAACTTGTTGGCATCGTGTTGGCCAATATGGTTAGCTGTGTGTAGAGAGGTGGAGAAATGCGACGTGTTGGACCTGCGATGTAATGGACATGCGATGTAATTGTATATATACGCCCCTTTAATCCAATTGGTTGTACGTCAGAGTAGGGTTAGCTGTGTATAGAGAGGTGGGGGAAATGCGACGTGATGGACCTGCAATGTATTTGTTCCTAAAACGCGACGTAATGGATATGCGATGTAATGGACTTGCGATGTAATGGTATACACCCCTGGCTTCAATGTAATAGTTGTACATTGTCCCACTGGCAAGTGCTGCTTGTCGTGTAGAATAATTGTTTTAGTTGAATATAGCTCACGTACGTGCTAACACTATGGAGATTTTTTTTACTTGATAATCTATTTTACCGCTATATTTCATTAGTGGGTCCAGTGGGGAATTCAGAAATCTAGGTACTTTGGGGTAAATAAAGGCAGTAGCCAATATGGAAATTTTAAATGAAGGAATGGGGTGCCTAGCCCCCCAAATCACGGAGCTATGGTCCATTATTTCTGCTCAGTCGGTAGCGTGTCTGTCTATTGAGCTAGGGGTTCCGCTTTGATTCCTGGCATGGCTGAAAAATCTATCATTTGTGAAATGTGAGTTTACCCTCTAACAGTGATGAATTAACGGGAGGGAAGGGGGTGGTGTGTCTGTTATGTATTTAAGTTGGTTTATAAGTCGTGTACAAATATAATCTTTCGCCCTGTCATCGGTTCAGAAACTGCCTGTTAAATACCTCATAAATTAATTTATGGAAGTATTAATATAAAATGTATCTAAGACACTAACTGCATGTTTTATGTTAACTAAAGGCAAGTGGTTATAATAATGGGTGTTTTTCTTACTTTTAATATTTTTCTCGAATATGCTAAATTTATTAAAAAAAACAATTTGGGCCATTAATTGATTCTAAATAAAATTTGGTAAAAAATCTTAAAATCCTTTTTTTATTTCAAAGACTTGGTTTGCGGCACCCCCAGTTTCCTGCCTCACTGACACCTCCCTTCCCCTACAAAAAAGTTAAAAGTTAAATACGTGTAGTAATAATAATAAATAATAGAATCCATGTTTTTATCCATATAAGGGTTGGTTTTCCCCTTATCCTTTATTCAATAATTTTCTTTTCAAACGAACTTGATCTGTATATAGGTACAAAAAGCAACTGTGCCAAGTTTAAATTAAATCGGTTAATGCGTTCAAAAGTTACCGCGGAAATCTACCTCAGACCAAACAAATGCAATTGGTGTAATTAAAACAGAGAACTCGCTTTACTCTTTCAATAAATAAAACCTCATGATTATGTTTTAAATTCTTTTTACACTCCGTCAATATTTGCTAGATCGTTCATACAGGGAGTCTACTATACGAAATTTCTCAACCCTACTTGCTTTTCTCCTCTTGTCATCTAAGCAAGCGCGGGACAATCCCTTCCCAAATCGCGAGGCCCACTGTGGCCGCACCGTTCGCATACCCCTAAGGTCGACCCTGATTCTGAAGTATCCATAAGTGTGGTCTCAGGTGTAAATATTCCTTACTTAGCTTGTGTCTCGAGAGTCTTAAAAGCATCTAAGATGCATACTCAGAATGGTATATGTTCTATTAGTTTTGGATGTTCCCTTTATTTTGATATGGTTTAAAGTTTAAACATGCGTATAGGCCGAGTAAAACGCGGCGTTAAAAAATAAATAGATAGTAAACAAGGCAGTATTAATTTATTTAGCAAGTTTTGAGGGTATTTGAGCTCCCTCTACCCTAAGCTTCAGCTTTAACAAATAATATATATAATATATGCTATACCTTTTCAATATTAAGTCGTAAGTTGGATCTTGAAATTTATCCAACTAATTCTAAATATACTTTGTGCTCATTATTCTTAGTTTTACTTAATATAATTTAGGATTTATTGAATTTATTTTCCACCTTAAGGATGGCAAATCCCCCCAATCTTTTTTTTTTTTTTTTTTGTGCATACCACCTTTCTAAAAAATTCTAGACAATCGTCTATTTCATCTTAGTCTGATCTAAAAGGTTGAAATTTGAATTTGAATGCCTTTGTTGAAAGGGTAATTCAACAGATAATTCGGTTTTCTGTAATCCTTTTTACTATAATATTATGCTGGTTCGATTTCTTTAAATTCTCCCTCCAGCACTCTTACCGTATTTCTTTAAACTAAGTATCTAAACATTTTGTTATATAATACTAGCTCTATTCCACCCCCAGTCCCCCTTAGCCTTTTCTTTTATGCAGGAGAATAAAATCCATCATCTACAGAAATGCCTATTTCCTTTGATTACATATTTAAATAACTGGTAGCCGTGCTGGCTCTAGAACTCGCCAATTCAAAACTATATAACCCCTTTGCTTTTTGTTTTTAACACGCCACTGCATATTAAAACGGGGCTTACTATCTCATCTGCGCAAACCTAAACCAGGCAGGATTACGTAATTTGTGGAACAATAAAAATATTAGTATTGACAAGTTGGATTATCTCGTAACCATCAGTAGGCTTATATATATACTGTGGTATACTTTTAGTACAAAGTTGAAACAACAAAATAGGAAAAAAAGAAAGAAGAGACACCCCCTTGTTTTATGCTTCTTTTGCTATCTTCTTTCACATTATCATCAGTCACTTGTTTGGTGTTCTGTTGGAACGACTCTACAGCGCTTGCGTAGAATGGATGGAACGGACGAATCGTACATAGTAACCGGTGAGTTAAATAAAAAAGTTAAACATATAAGTAAAGACTGGCATTATTTTAAAACCGTGTTTACTTAGCCAAAGTTAGTTTATTTACCGCCAAATATAATCTTGCACCAAAACGTTTAAATCAGCGAGCTATTCATTTATAGAACTTTTTTTTTAATATAATAGAATTTGAATTCAATGTATATTAAGTATTTATCATTAAAATAATCGTATCTTCACCATGACCATTTTACACTAATTTATAAACTTGTTTGTATATAAAACTGCTTGTAATTGTTGCATTGTTGAAAATAAGCCTCCTATGTTACCTTTGTCGCCTGTCTAACTTTTCGTATATTGATGCTCTATGTCTGACCGATAACTTTACGATATTAAAAGATATTTATTGTTTTGGTTGTTCATTACGTCCTTAGTATATAAATATTATTTTTATTGTTTTATTACTCAACGGGATAACGTTTCATCATGAAGTTTCTTTGATGATTCACTGTACAGTGAACGAAGGAAGGCAAGTTTATAGTTCAATTCTTGCTCTTTTGCTACCGGCGTGTTTAAATATTCAACATTTGGTTCAAATAATGTTAAAACAACGCAATAAAATTAAAGTTTAAAGTTACGGTCAAAAGTGACAGCTGCAGATCACTTGACCTGACGTATGAATAAATGAAGTAGATCTAATATATTTTATAGATGTCGTATATGGCTTTTCTTATAAAGATTGGACTGTATCTAATTATTGTCAAGTCCAAGAAACCAATAAACGCAAGGGCGATACTACATTGTCAAATTTATTTGATCAAACAAATATTTTTCTATGATAAAATAAAAAAAATCTTTGATTAAAGATCTGACGCCGTCTTTGATCAAAGATGTGTTATTACACTATACACTACATACAATTTCTTTCAAAGTATATTATTGCAAAAAATAACTCCAATGGTTTAATTTCATATGCAGCGACTGTTGAGCACGAATGTGATCTCATTGATGCTCAAAAAAACAAAACAAAAAACGCGTGAAATGATTATGGGTTGGACCATGGGTTAGTAGACGCGAAGGTTTTATATTTTGTCAATCTCTTATCGCGGTCCTTGTAGCTTACACAATTAGTATCATACAAGAAAGTATTCTGTTCTCTACGTATTTATAATATTTAACTGTCTCGCACGACCATGTTATTTTTTCAGTCGTCATTTTCTTTGATCAAATCTTGAAACATGTTCTATAACCCAAATCTTTAATTAAAGATTTGTAAAATATTTCCTGTGACAAAAGATCTTTGACGAGTCGTCAAAGACTCATCACATTTATTTTATCAAATAAATTTGACAGTGTAATATCGCGCTAATATTGACATATTATTCTTATTGTGGTAATGAGCTATGTTTGTAAGTGTTGTGTTTTGTTTTTGTTATTAAAAACCTTTTCTAAAAGTGGACAAAGCTCAATCTCTTTAAGTTCGCGTGTTCGATTGACTTTATTTAAAGTAGTTTTGGAAATTGAATACAAGCATGTATAAAAGATTAAATTAATGAAGTTGAGGGAAGTTGGTGGAGGGTAGGTGGAGGACAGAAGGTATTCTGGTCCACTCAGCACTCAATGTTGAGGAGGAAAAACAAATGACTTGCAGCAATTGAATAGATAGTTCCGTCTAGTATGATTTTTAATGTTCCGTCGTTTCCAAATAAGTATTTCTGTTCTGCGTGACTTACCACCCGTCCGGGCTGTTAGAATACACTAAAGCCAGTAGAGTTATTTTAGTGATTTGTACCCGCATTTGCGTGGAGAGTAGGGAACAATTCAAAGATACAAATAACCCGGTACTTCCACCCCGGTTTCGAATTCCGACCTTTCTGTCACCGGGTAAATAAGACTAGATGAGCCTGGCAATTAGTACCCGTGCTCACCTTAATGGATTGTACAGTCCTAGTCACAAAAAATGGCACTATTTGTGTAGTTTGTGATTTTTTTTCATGACTGTAACTGTACGTACAATCTTTAACACACGTTCTAGTGACATACAACGTTGACAATATTTATTTGCTTAGTAATTATTTAGTTATGAAACGCAATGTTATGTTAGTTTTTTTTTTAGTCTTGATTCTTGGAAATACATATTTGCGGTTAACGTGACGGTATAATTCAAGGCACATTAATCCACCATGCTGAAGAAACACTAAAATGGAAACAAAAAGCCAAGTAACCTTTCTCTATGATGAAAATAAATTCCACTGTAACTGAACACTACCAAGGTCATATATTAAGACGTGTCATTCTCTCCTTTTTCCGACACCTTAGTGTGTCTGTCTGCTCAGTTAAAGAGTCCCGATTTCAATCCCTGTCATGGTCAACAAATTCATCATTGGTGAAATGTCGGGTTCCAATTCTAAGTGAGGAATTAAAGGCAGGGAGGTTGATTGTCCTGTCTCTTCTAAATTTAAGTCAGTTTATAAGTCGTGTACTGATATAATCAGTCGGTTCAGAAAATGCACATTAAATGCCTCAAATAAAAAATAATTAAAACGTTATTTCCTACACAATATTTTTCTGTCTTCTGAAAGACGAGATAAATAAATTTTTTTTGTCACCGCGTGTTACTACCAGTTCGGGTTATACGCTTATGTGCTAATTACGCTAATGGTTTTAGGGATTATGAAGGTTATATTTAAATGACATGTACCCGCATTTGCGTGGAGGGAGAGTGGAAAACCATTTAGGAAAAAACCCTCAGTACAACCAACGCGAATCAAACACCGATATCCCCATCATCGGCAGTCAAGTCTATTGCGAGAGTGACGCCTTAGACCATGTGACCACTGAAGTGGGTCAGTTTAAAATAAATATTTTGAATCGAAGTGGTTTATTTTTACAAGACTTGGTTTCGGGATATTCGCAAATATTTATGCTAATGGGGAGAATATGAAGAATATTGAATTTAGAATAAATGTACCCGCATTTGAGTGTAGGAGTGATGGGAAATAATTTAAGTAATATACACACCTTGCAAGGATTTGAACCCGATATTCCGCGTCATTGACCGACCAAACCAGACTAGCCTGACGCCATTGCCTGCGTGGTTAACCCAACTTTACCATCAGTCCTAAGTCCAACAGTAAAAGTAGGTCCTAAAGCTCTAGTAAGCCACTACTGAAGGAGCAAACAGATAAAATAACAACCTACTTCTCTTCAAGACACTGCGCTCAGTAATACAGTAACCCGGGATTAAAGTTTGATAACGTTTATATTAGTTAATTGAGAAATACACGCCCGTGCTTAACAGTCAAGGCAAAACTTGTTGCTGGGTCGAGTCAATTCATGTTCATAGAAAGGACCTTAAAATAGAACTACCATTATCACGATCCTGCAAAAAAAAAGAACACATTTTAAAAATAATACCCGGAGATAAGGTGGGTTGTAAGGGGTCATGAAAAAAAAGTCCAGTGTTTTTGCAGTTTTTATGGCAATACCATTTTTTTGGACAAAATAAATCAAATATTGCACCAGTGCAAACATAGAGTTTAATTTTCTTCACATATTATTATTATTATTATTAGCACCGCGTCTTACTACCCGTTCGGGTTATACGGACTTACACTAATATGTAATGGTAGGGTGGTTGTGAGATGAAATGGAAGACCTACAGTTTAACGTGGAATCCGAGCCACAGTAGAGGCCTGGCATTCCACACATTCACAAGATGTCTTGTCAGAGGTGTAGGAAGGGTTTGGAAATCAGATAAATCTGTGCCGGTACCGAGGATTTCTTCACATGTTGATATCAACAGTGAATATCCATAATAAAACATGGCGGCATTATCTAACAAACTTTTTGAACGAAGAGAAAAAGTTCTCATTAAATTCTTGAACATCCTTAATAAATATTAAATAAATTTTGAAGTCAACATATGAAGACAGTTATATCCCATATTTGTACTGGAGCAATATTTTATTTATTTTGGAAAAGAAAAAAAAGTGTAGCCATTAGAACTCCAAAAACAGTGTCTTTTTTTTTCGCGTTCCCTTCCGTAACAAATAAAACGAGTGAGGAAGCGGGTATGAATTTTTTCACAATTTTACTAATATGAGCGCAAATATCCCATCAATCACTTAACTTAGGCCTATTATTTATATATGTGGCCACAGAAAGGAAAAATATGAAAAAACCTGGAAAATGTCAGGGAATTATACCTGTATATTCAATCAGGGAAATATCAGGGAATTATACCTGTATATTCAATCAGGGGAAATGTCAGGGAATTATACCTGTATATTCAATCAGGGGAAATGTCAGGGAATTATAGCTATATTCAATCAGGGAAATGTCAGGGAATTATACCTGTATATTCAATCAGGGAAATGTCAGGGAATTATACCTGTATATTCAATCAGGAGAAATGTCAGGGAATTATACCTGTATATTCAATCAGGGAATTATACCTGTATATTCAATCAGAGGAAATGTCAGGGAATTATACCTGTATATTCAATCAGGAGAAATGTCAGGGAATTATACCTGTATATTCAATCAGGGAAATATCAGGGAATTATACCTGTATATTCAATCAGGGAAATGTCAGGGAATTATACCTGTATATTCAATCAGGGAAATGTCAGGGAATTATACCTGTATATTCAATCAGGGAAACGTCAGGGAATTATACCTGTATATTCAATCAGGGAAATGTCAGGGAATTATACCTGTATATTCAATCAGGGAAATGTCAGGGAATTATACCTGTATATTCAATCAGGGAAAATGTCAGGGAATTATACCTGTATATTCAATCAGGGAAATGTCAGGGAATTATACCTGTATATTCAATCAGGGAAATGTCAGGGAATTATAGCTGTATATTCAATCAGGGAAATTGGCGGTAGAGAAAATCTTAATTGCATTCTATTCAAACACTGCTTCTAGTAGGCAGCTTACCATATAAAATGTTGCATATTAGTAACTAAAACATTCACTAAACAGGGATCATTAGTAACTTTATTAATATAATAGATAATACTACGACGCACAGCCTTGTTTGTCATTTGGGAGTGCATAGAGAGTATAAATGTAGAAACCTTTTCTTTTATCAAGAGAGTGCAGACGTTATCATTAAACTGTTTCTGTCACTAGTCAAACCACTGTAAAACAATGATTAGTAATGAGACACACAAATAAAACTTGTATTAAAATAATTTCGGTCATTGACTCTTTTTAGATCGACAATTTTATCCATTAAAAGACAATTAATAATCAATTAAGCAAGTATTGGAGAAATTTAAAGCTCAGGGCAAATAGGTTCTTGTAAATCCCTCAAAAAAAGCATTGCAATTAAATCTTTCACCAGAATATGTGTTTTGGTAAATTAAAACATAAATCTATAGTGTACTCCCACATTTCTATACATACACTATTCCGAGTCTGAAGAGCTGTCCCATCCACATTTTGAAAAACAGACTACCCGTCCTGAGGAATGAACCACTGACGCTATACGACCGTGATGTCACACGGTCACAGAGCCATCTGGTGCCGATTCTCGTGTACTTCAGCTGTCACGTCGTGACGTACATGGTGCAATCAATCAAAACAATGCTATGAATTGGTCTGGACTTCAATCAAGCAATTTTTCTTTGCCATATACAATAATAATTGTTTCTCCCAAAGGCTCGGCTGATTTTTCTGACCACGCGGTCAGAATCAATCATCAAATCTACACCCCCCCCCCCCTTCCCGGCTACTTCATAATGTCACCCGGGAGGCATCATTTTCTGGTGAGAACACTCATTCATTTACTAGGAAAAGTTTTTTAAAAAAAAGTACATTTGGCCACAATAAATGAAAGCTAAGTAACCAAGCTGTGTTACCACTTAAAAAAGGGTAGATGCACTCTTAAGAGAGGGTAGATGCACTTCTTAAAAGAGTGTAGATGCACTCTTAAAAGAGTACGGTTGGTAACTCTAACCTTAACTGACAGCTAAAAAAGTTACAAGATCTAATTTCACTTAGTCATACGTCAAGTCGTGGGATCTGCATGTCGCTTTCGATAGATATATATCATCTTCTCTAAATGACTTTTTTTTACATTTCATTTTTCAGCACCGCGTCTTACTACCCGTTCGGGTTATACGCACTTACGCTAATGTGTAATGGTAGGGTGATTGTGAGATGAAATGGAGGACCTACAGTTTAACGTGGGATCCGAACCACGGTGGAGGCCTGGCATTCCCCACATTCACAAGATGTCTTGTCAGAGGTGAAGGAAGGGTTTGGTAATCAGATAAATCTGTGCCGGGACCGAGGATTGAACCCCGGACCTCCAGCACAGAAGTCTGACACCTTACCCTTAGACTGTCAGGTCACCAATTACACTAATGGCTTAGGGATTGAGAAGGTTTTTAATTGAGAGGAAGTGCATCCGCATTTGTGTGAGTAGAGAATGGAAAACCATTTAGGGAAAACCATCCTCAGTGAACCCGACCGGGATTGAACCCCAATTTCCCTATCTCGGTCAGTTTAATCTAACACGAGAGTAGAGCGTTAGATCATGTGGCCACCGAAGCGTATACTAGCATTATTAATATGGTAAAATAATATAAGTTTTGACCGCAAAAAAATTGAAATAGTATTAAAAAATTTATATATGTTTGTATTTGTTTTGTATAAAAATTGGGACTATATATTTAATAGTACTCGTTGATATTATGATATTACGTCTTATTGGCTCAGTGGTTAGCGTGGCTGACCACTTCAACAGATAAAACGCGCTATCGAATAAGCTGAGCTATCGGAGAGGTTCGGTTGAAATCCCATTGAAGCCATGTGCTAGAGTTTCTTATTGCTTGTCATGTCAGAAAATGAGAGAGAATTGAAATAGTGTCATTTGTTCTTCTCCACAGTCAGCCCTAGTAAACATTTAATTAATATCAACATGAGTGAAAATAGCAAAAAAGTTGTTTCTTTCGATACTAGAGTGTGAGTACTAATATCAGTAAAAGTATCGAGTAAAAATATTAGTATCGATACTTTTTCACATTCTTGCACATATCCGCAACCCTTGCACTCCCACCTTAACGTTGTCAAATGATTAAGACACGGCCATTGCAGCCGACTTAACGCTTATCGTTAAACTGCAAACCCAGCTTACGTTGAGATACTTTGCTGACGTGGTTCAACAGACCTTGGGTTTTTCTTACACGCGTCATATGGCGTTCCTCATAAATTATTATCATAAGTCTGACACCTTAGCTTACACGGTAGCGTGTCTATCTACTGAGCTAAGGGTCCCGGTTTCAATCCCTGACATGGTCGACAAATTTATCATTGGTCAAGTGTGTATTTCCTCTTTCACATTGATAAATTAACGACCAGGGGGGGCTATACGTTGTGTATTTTCTAGATTTAAGCTAGTTTATAAGTCGTGTGCCGATATTATAATCAGTCCGTTTAGAAAGTGCCCGTTAAATACTTCAAATAAATTAAATGAAGAATATTATCGGAAGGTACTTTTCATTATTTTTATGTTTTGGCCATAAATCCAATGCAATATTTGGCTTCAGCGTTGGTCAGGCAGTCTAAGGTGTCGGGGTTCGAAGTTTGGTCAGTCGCGATAGAGATGGCTTTCCATGCGAGATTTCTTACTTTGTTTTCGTATTCTCTCAGCACACTAATGCGGACACATTTACTAGAAGCTACTCTCCTCTTCACCGTTCCTTAGAAAAGTATTTAACTTACGTTTATAAAATTAATTATTTGAACTTGTGAATTAAAAAAAAAAACCAAATGGTTATCAACGAGTAATTAATCTTCGTGTTAAGGAGAGCTTAGAGGAAATGCACTCGTATTAGCGTGAGAAGAGGATAAGAAAACCTCAACGATATATTTTTTTTTTTGCAACGCGGAGTATCCGCATTTGCGTGAAGGGAGAATGGGGCGCAGTTTTGGGATAAATACATACGTAGGCCTACATCCGGTTGACCTCCCCGTCATCGTCAAACCAGACTATACGAGCTTGACGTTTAGTCGGCGTGACCACCCGACCAGGATTCAATCCCCTATCTTTCTATCCAAGACGACCAAGAGAGGTTCGAAGTTGCTTGGTCAGCGAGAACAGGTCGAGACGAGCTGACTCAAATGATATTTTACGAGCTGTCAGCGCGTCTCACTACCCGTGCGGGTTCAACGCAACTAATTACTATAATAATAATAATAATAATAATAATAATAATAATAATAATAATAATAATAATAATAATAATATGGGTGACCTGGTGGTCTAGGGGAATACTGTGGGAATACTGTGCTGGCGGCCGGGGTTCAATCCTCGGTCCCGGCATAGACTTATCTGATTACCAAACCCTTCCTTCACCTCTGACAAGACATCTTGCGAATGTGGGGAATGCCAGGGCTCCACCGTGGTTCGGATTCCACGTTAAACTGTAGGTCCTTCATTTCATCTCACAATCACCCTACCATTACACATTAGCGTAAGTGTGTATAACCCGAACGAGTAGTAAGACGCGGTGATGATAATAATAATAATAATATGCTAGGGACGAGGAAGGTTTAATATAGAGGAAGTGTGCCCGCACTCGTGCGGAGGCTGGATGGAAAATCATTCAATGAAAAACCATACCTCATTATACCCGACCGAGATTTGAACCTTGATCTCTCCGTCATGGACAGTCCAGTTTATTGCGAGAGTGACGCCTTAAACCGTGCAAACACCGAAGCTGGGTCATAACAAACGTTGTCTGGAACATTTATAAACAAAAGTCACTTTATTTGGTGTCTTTCAAAACTCTGTTTTAAAATGGATTACTTAGATTTATACATAAATATATCCTTACCCGTTTCGGTGGCCACATGGTCTAAGGCGCTACTCTTACAATAAACTAGACTGCCGATGACGGGGAGATTGAGGTTCGAATCTCGGTCGGGTGGTTTTTCCAAAATTGGTTATCAACTCTCCCACCACGCAAATTCGGGCACATTTCCTTGAAATATAACCTTCATAATCCCTAAAACCATCAGCGTAATTAGTACACAGGTGTATAAACCGAACAGGTAGTAAGACGTAGTGCTTAAAAACCCTGTTTTGTTTGGATCGTTAGCTAAAGCGTCAAATTCGTCTGGTCTGGTTCGTCGATTATGTCTAAGCCAGGGTTTGAATCCAGAGCGGATGTATTGAGAGTTTTAAAAAAATTCCCCAATGTATCTAGGCAAATGCGGGCGCATTTGTTATAAATTCTTCCATCCTTGTACCTAACCTCACGAATAACCCGGACTGGTCGTAACGCGGGGGAAAAAAAGAATGGTACAACATAATCGCATATCCTTGTTCATATTCTCTTAAGAAATATTTCAAAAATCAGAAATCACCATACTATCCTCAAATATATTTTTCTGTTAAATAATAAAAAGTAAACAATGCTATTTATCATGTAAAAAAATTCCCAGATACTAATTTTGAACAAAATCGTTACGGCCATTTTCACACAAGTTCAATTTTTTTTTAAAATCGGTCTTTAAGGGGCTGCCTAGGTATTTGAGATATCGCCAATAAGACGTTGATAATAATAATGGCCTTTATTTATCTGGTGAAGTTAAGGCGTTAGCTTTCTCTTCCACTTAACCAGTGTTGAATACAACATACACTATTACATTTATTGAAATACAAACTAATTTTGATAAAGGAACATTCAAATAAGTAGAAAAACATTCGAACGCTCATTCATACACTGTTATAGGAGCGTAGAATGGATCTTTGTGAATAGAATGAGGTCATTTAATAGGAGGGTCACAACAAACTGTTATAGGAGCGTAAAATGGATCTTTGGGAATAGAATGATGTCATTTAATATGAGGGTCACAACACACTGTTATAGGAGCGTAGAATGGATCTTTGGGAATAGAATGATGTCATTTAATAGTCACAACACACTGTTCTAGGAGCGTAGAATGAATCTTTGTGAATAGAATGATGTCATTTAATAGGAGGGTCACAACACACTGTTATAGGAGCGTAGAATGGATCTTTGTGAATAAAATGATGTCATTTAATAGTCACAACACACTGTTCTAGGAGCGTAGAATGGAGCTTTGTGAATAGAATGATGTCATTTAATAGGAGGGTCACAACACACTGTTATAGGAGCGTAGAATGGATCTTTGTTAATAGAATGATGTCATTTAATAGTCACAAACACTGCTATTGGAGCGTAGAATGGATCTTTGAGAATAGAATGATGTCATTTAATAGTTACAACACACTGGAATAGGAGAGTAGAATGGATCTTTGTGAATAGAATGATGTCATTTAATAGTCACAACACACTGTTATAGGAGCGTAGAATGGATCTTTGGGAATAGAATGATGTCATTTAATAGTCACAACACACTGTTATAGGAGCGTAGAGTGGATCTTTGGGAATATAATGATGTCATTTAATAGTCACATCACACTGTTATAGGAGTGTAGAACGGATCTTTGAGAATAGAATGATGTCATTTAATAGTCACAACACACTGTTATAGGAGTGTATAATGGATCTTTGTGAATAGAATGATGTCATTTAATAGTCACAACACACTGGTATAGGAGAGTAGAATGGATCTTTGAGAATAGAATGATGTCATTTAATAGTTACAACACACTGGTATAGGAGAGTAGAATGGATCTTTGAGAATAGAATTATGTCATTTAATAGTTACAACACACTGGTATAGGAGCGTAGAATGGATCTTTGTGGATAGAATGATGTCATTTAATAGGAGGGTCACAACACACTGGTATAGGAGCGTAGAATGGATCTTTGTGAATAGAATGATGTCATTTAATAGTCACAACTCACTGCTATAGGAGCGTAGAATGAATCTTTGTGAATAGAATGTCATTTAATAGGAGGGTCACAACACACTGTTATAGGAGCGTAGAATGGATCTTTGAGATAGAATGATGTCATTTAATAGGAGGGTCACAACACACTGTATTAGGAGGTAGAATGGATCTTTGAGAATAGAATGATGTCATTTAATAGTTACACACACTGTATAGGAGCGTAGAATGATCTTGGAATAGAATGATGCATTAATAGTCACAACATGTTATAGGAGCGTAGAATGGATCTTTGGAGAATAGAATGATGTCATTTAATAGAGGTCACAACACATAAGGAGTAATGATGAGATTTATGGGTCAAATTATAGGAGAGTAGAATGGATCTTTGAGAATAGAATGATGTCATTTAATAGTCACAACACACTGTTATAGGAGCGTAGAATGGATCTTTGAGAATAGAATGATGTCATTTAATAGTCACAACACACTGTTATAGGAGGTAGAATGGATCTTTGAGAATAGAATGATGTCATTTAATAGTCACAACACACTGTTATAGGAGAGTAGAATGGATCTTTGAGAATAGAATGATGTCATTTAATAGTACAACACTGTATAGGAGAGTAGAATGGATCTTTGGAATAGAATGATGTCATTTAATAGTCACAACACACTGGTATAGGAGAGTAGAATGGATCTTTGAGAATAGAATGATGTCATTTAATAGTCACAAACACTGGTATAGGAGAGTAGAATGGATCTTTGAGAATAGAATGATGTCATTTAATAGTCACAATACACTGGTATAGGAGAGTAGAATGGATCTTTGGAATAGAATGATGTCATTTAATAGTTTACAACACACTGGTATAGGAGAGTAGAATGGATCTTTGAGAATAGAATGATGTCATTTAATAGTCACAACACACTGGTATAGGAGAGTAGAATGGATCTTTGAGAATAGAATGATGTCATTTAATAGTCACAACACACTGGTATAGGAGATAGAAGGATCTTTGAGAATAGAATGATGTCATTTATGGTCACAACACACTGTTATAGGACGTAGAATGGATCTTGGATAGAATATGTCATTTAATAGTCACAAACACATGTATATGGAGACGTACTATGGATCTTTGGGATAGAATGATGTCATTTAATAGTTACAACACACTGGTATAGGAGAGTAGAATGGATCTTTGAGAATAGAATGATGTCATTTAATAGTCACAACACACTGTTATAGGAGCGTAGAATGGATCTTTGGGAATAGAATGATGTCATTTAATAGAGTGCTCACAAGACACATTGTATTGCATTTTGTATTTTCCTCCTCTCCTGTTTGTTCTCGTACTGCCGGTCAGCTCCACCCAGGAACGCTATAAAACCACTTTTTTTTTGCGTTTTGGAATTTTTGATAAAATATTATACCTTCATAATGTTAGTATATGTTATGCAGGGTTGAACTAACATATTTACAGTCAAACATAGCATCTATTTTATTAATTTTAGATGCGTATAACCCGAACGGGTAGTAAGATGCGGCGCTAATAATAATAATAATAATAATAATAAAGTTTAGACCACTTTACAGTTGGTCATTGTAAATAATACGTTTTAAAGTATTCTCATTATATATTATTATGTAAACGACAACTCATTTTTAGTTTAAAAATAACAACAGGACTATCCGCCGAGCTACTTGATATTACAATCTTCCGCTTTCAAATTATTTCTCTTGTTTGCTCAATGGCGGGTAGATAAAGGTAGGAATATATCCATTGTTGTGGATGCACGGTAAACAAAGTGTGTGCAGTGGTTTGGTAACTTCGGAAGTGGTGATTATAGGCTAACTTGACTGGACGGACGTTACGGGACAACGACTCGATGAATATTAATTGAAAAAAAAAAAAAAAATCTAGAGACAAAATAAAGTAAAAAGAAAAGTATCGTGTTCAAAAGCTACCCACTGATATCAGTGACGCCCCCAGAAATTTACCTGGGGTGGGGGGTGAGGGTGCATACAATTTAATGATGCTATTATTTTTCAATGTTTTTACGATTTGGCATTTTAAGCATACTTTTTTATACCTTAACATTATTCTTATACCTTTAGACTCGAATGTAAAGGACTGTAGTATACTCATGAGTACGGGATTTTTAGGCTTGTCTTTATAATTCTCTATGCTCGTGTGTATAGATAGGTCTTTAGGCTCGTTTGTATAATTCTCTTGGTTCGTATGTGCAGGTCTTTAGGCTCGTTTATATAATTATCTAGGTTCGTGTGTGCAGGTCTTTAGGCTCGTTTATATAATTCTCTATGTTCGTGTGTACAGGTCTTTATGCTCGTTTATATAATTCTTTGGGTTCGTGTGTACAGGTCTTTAGGCTCGTTTATATAATTCTTTGGGTTCGTGTGTACGGGTATTTAGGCTCGTTTATACAATTATCTAGGTTCTTGTGTGCAGGTCTTTAGGATCGTTTATATAATTCTCTAGATTCCTGTGTATAGGTCTTTAGGCTCGTGTGTACATGTCTTCACGTGAACCAACAACGAAACTGAAATTTGGTCCTGACAGTGATAATTCGGAGCATAAAAGAACAAAACCTACGAACAACGCCGTGTTACGTGATAAACCAGTTCAGTGATTCCAGAATACTGGTCCTCCCTTGACATACCAGACCCAGACACACAACCTTCGTTCAAACCTCACAAATTGTCACGTCCTTCTGGTGTGACGTCACTTTCGAGTACACTACGAGTAGCTTCAGACAGAACTAGGAACCAGTGGCGGCTTGTAGCTAAAATTAGTGGAGGTGCTGCTCCAGAAATTTTTAACCTTTGTTTTAAAATTGTGTAAAAGGAAAACAACATGTATGAAAAGAAAATTTATTCAGGAACTTGATAAAATCTTAACAAAAAAAACAAACTTTTTTACTTACTTTAACTTAAATTGTTACAGTTCAAGCTTGATCTATTCATTTACAAATGAAATACATTCTTCTTGTTTTAATTAACGTAAAAAATTCAATAATTTTCTCCTTGATCTCTGGATCACAAGAGGACATTTTTCTCAATTGAAAGTACTGCAAGCGCATTTAGTTTATGTTAAATAAAAGCACCGAAAAAAAATGAATCAAATAGAATAGCTGGAAGCAGAATAATAATCTAATTCTACACTCTTCTACACTTTATCACATTCAAGAATATGGTACATGGGTTTTAAGCACAACACACGCTGAGTAACAAAAAAACTTCCACCATCACACCAGAGCCGGCACTGCGAGAGCAACAGTGCTTTCTCTACATGGCAGTCTCACCTTCCTCCCCAAACCCCTCCTATGTGCGCATGCGCACAACAGTCAAACACCACGTCGCTGGCACTGTGAAGTGCACAGTTCCATACAAAGATGTTTGTATATTTTTCATAAACTGGGGAATAGCTACTGAAGTACTGTCATTATGCTTAATGAATATATATTGCACTACAAACATAAATAAAGAATTATAGAAAAAAGGACTCATTACATTAAATGTTATCGATAATATCAAGTGGAAATAGGGGTGCTGCAGTTCCGCAGTGTCTATACACGAGCCGCTCACTGCTAGGAACAGAAAGGAACCGGACTACGCGACAAGGAAAAATATTGTTTTAGTTTTTGACATCATGGGAACTTTTTAAATATGTTAACAATTAAACATAGTAATATAGATACTAGATTTTTGAGCCTACTCATTTTTTTAAGGGATAGGGAAGGGGGAGGGAGGGATCATACTTGTGGTGACTTGTGATAAAGACAAAAAAAAAATGAAGGATCTGTTTTTTAATATTGACACCCTCTTGAAGCAATTTAAAGTTTTAATTGAAGCTTATAGTTTTTGTGCCGGTGCAAGAATTAGGCGGCTGTGTCGTTTTCTGGAACTACACGCTCGTCTCTACTTGGACTAATAACGTTTGGTGGCAGCACTGTACAGGCAGCCATTTTCCTGGTCTTGAGCGCGCAGAAGAAAGTGCGATAGATTACATTGTTGGATTCATTCTATATCCTACCACCTATAAGTTCGTTACACAAGCGATAAGGCATCGAATAAGACACAAAAAATTTATTTTCTCACTTAAAATAGTCTTAAACACAAGTTCAGTCGGAAATTGCGTCTGCCACCTAAGTTCGATCCCTGGAAGGACCGAAAAACAAAATTTTGATGTTTAAATGGATCTTCAGCTTTTATCGGCAAAGCGAGTGGCTGTTGTATTTTATTATTATTATTTTAGCACCGCGTCTTACTTCTCGTTAGGGTTATATGCTTATGAACTAATTACGTTGATGTTTTAGTGATTAATAAGGTTATACTTTAGGAATAATTACCCGTATTTGCGTAGAAGGAGAATGGAAAACAATTTTTGTAAAAATAATCATTAGTGCACCCGAGTTACAGGGTGATTTAGGAGGCTTTTTTTTTTGTCAACATGGCTTAGGGTGAACAGATTATCTTTTGAGTGTCACAAAAACTAAATATATGAAATTATCAATCAAGTCTAAACAACATAGAAATGAAAATATTGATATAAAAATAAATGGAGGGAAAAATAAATCGTGTAAATTGCGTTAAATACCCGGGCATGACTTTAGACGATAACCTAAAATAGGTCTCACACATCAGGTCTCGGAGCAAAACTCTCTTTAAATAATTATATTGGTATTATCTCTAGGCTAGGACATATTTTCCCACTATCGATAATAATAAATTTGTACTTCCCATTTGTCTACTCCCACCTTACCTTCTTTACGGGATTGAAATTTGGGGACTTACAAACCATCTTCAACCAGTATTAATAATGGAAAAAAAAAAGGTCAGAATGATAACTTTTCAGATGTCAAAGCACACAGTACACCAGTGTTTAGATTACTTGGATTCTTAAATAAGAGACCACTAATTAAATATAAGATGTTAATAACTATGTATGATATCAAACATGCTATAAATACTTCAATTTGCTTAATTTTAAATATGTTAATCAAAACTTATCGACCAGAAATAAAACTACAAAAAAAAAAACTAATAGTGCCAAAATCTAAAACTAATTATTTTATCAAATCAAGCTTTCATGGAATGATGTAAAGACTTGGAATTCATTGGTCCAAAATATTAGATATTCATAAAAATTCAAATTTAGATCAGCCTTATATTATATTATTCTTGGCGATCCAGAAGTCAGCTAATAGTATTAGTGATAGTAATAATAATAATCGTCTTAAGACTATTAATATAGATAACATCAGAAGAATATCCCTATTATTAGTTTGTTTGGTACTATCATCTAGTTATAAAAGTATACTTTAGTCTAGGTGTAACAATATATTCAAATAAAAATACTCATTGTTTCAGATTAACACCTTATTTATATAGTAAACAGTTTATTTAAAAAAAACAGCCTATCATTAGCTATGTAATTTATATATGTTTACCTTATTTATCTAAAATGTTGCGCCTTCAGCTCTATACTCTATATACACATTAACAGGCGCATTAACCAGATTTTCTGTATTGCCTCTAGAATAGTAATAATAATGAAATTAATATATAAATTGCAATAGTCTGTAATTTGTATTATATGGTATTGTATTATTAATTAATAATATAATAATAATAATAAATTCTCTCTCCCTAGCTTCGAACCTCGACCCCTCTGTCATCGGCAGTCCAATCTACTGCGAGAGTAGCGCTTTAGACAGCGCGGCCACCGAAGCGGTTTGTTTGGCCTATTCTAGAGTCAATCTGTTACCTAGGTCGGGTGTTAATAAACACGAACGTGAATGTCTGCTATTGTTACTATTCGAACTATGGAGTTAATTTTTTTGTTTTTGTTTTTGTTTCACGTGTTAAACCATGTGACTGTACCAAGATGAATGTGTGCTTAATGTGATGTTCTGTCCTGTGGTTGGTGGTGGGACAATGTCTTGTAGGGCTCTTGCAACAGCAACAGCAACAGGGGAAACATCAACAACCGCCTCATGAGATCCTACCGGGAGCCCTCGCCCCTTTGCTTGGTGACACCTTCTCGTCAGGTGAGATTTGAAGGGGGATTCACGGCCTCTTGGGGGCTGACTAACGAATTTCCATGTGTTTTTTTTTCTGTGTGTGGAGTTACTTATCTGTACAATCATTATTTGTTGACTTCTCCATGGAAACCATGATTTGTATATCTATATTAGTAAAATGTTTAGTCTGTCTGTCTGTCATGAGCGTTGCGCGATATCCACCACAAGCAAAGGACTGACATTTTAAAAATAAATAACCTATGTACCCGCCTCGGTGGCGTAGTTGGCTAACGCGCTAGTCGTGTTGAGCTAGACTGCCGAGGACGGGGAGATTGAGGTTCGAATCTCGGTCGTGTGAACTGGGGGTGGTTTTTCCTAAATGGTTTTCCACTCTCCTCCACGCAAATGCGGGTTCACTTCCTTTAATTCAACCTTCCCAATTCCTAATCCATTAGCGTAATTAGTACTTAAAGTGTATAACCCGAACGGGTAGTAAGACGCGGTGATAAATAATAATAATGATAATAATAATAATAATAATAATAATAATAGTAATAATAACCTATGTACACGAACATATATGCGACTTAAAGCTGGACTTTTAAATTTTTGGTTGGATTCTTTTAAAATTAAATAAAAACTGGATCGGAATAGATAAAATAAAGTGTTTTTTTAAGCAAAGAAAAACATTTCCCGGGTAGGGTACGGCCAGACTGAGCGCGCGAGCGAGCGAGCGAGCGCGCGAGCGACTAAAATATAAAATAGAACACATTGGTTGTAATGGGGGTGGCCACACTGGAGCGAGCGAGCGAGCGAGCGCGCGAGCGACTGAGCGCGCGCGCTTGAAAGATAGAACTGGTTCTATTTTTCAAGCGCGCGCGCTCGACCCGGTACAGTCTAGTTTACAGGCGCTAGGCAATATTATTGTATGTTGGTTCATTGAGTGCTGGGAAACTTCTCATTTTGACATGATATTTGACTTTTTCTATCAGTGATAGTTTACATACTTGCTATTAATGCCCGTGACTGGCGGTCATAGGGTAAGGTGTCAGACTTCTGTGCTGGCAGCCGGGGTTCAATCGGTCCGGCACAGATTTATCTTATTTCCAAGCCCTTCCTTCACCTCTGACAGACGTGTATTAATCACATCTTGAATGTGGGGAAGCCAGCCTCACCGTGTTCGGATTCCACGTTAACTGTAGCCCTTTCATTCATCTCACAATCACCCTCCATTACACATTAGCGTAAGTGCATTACCGAACGGGAAGTAAATGCGGTGCTAATAATAATATAATAATAATAATAATAATAATAATGCCTCATTTAATTGGTAAGACCATAAATGTATAATGTATATATGTAAACCGATATTGTAAAATAATTCAATATTATATCAAGTAGCTTTACAAATAGAATCACCATTAGTTTGAGGAGTATGAAAACCACAACAATAAATAGGTTTAAATCACCTTCATTTCACTGAGCCAAGATTCGAACCTTTGCCTCTAGTCAAAAGCTATCGATGCAACGCACATTCGCCACTGGTGCTGCTAACTGATTTTAAAACACTTACAGTACAGTACCATACGCATTTCTCAATTTATTAATTGGATGCAACTTCACATTTTTCTTTTATAAATACACAATATTTTCTGTAAGAATTTTCGAGGAGCAGAGATGTACTAAGTGTTTTGACAGATACATCTCTCTAACTAGGGGGGGGGGGGGGGCGGTGACCTATGTCTAGGTAAGGTGTCCAGACTTCTGTGCTGCACCGGGGTTCAATCCTCGTCCCGCACAGATTTAATCTTATTTCCAATCCTTCCATTCACCTTTGACTAGAACTGTGAATGTGGAATGCCAGGTCGCCACCGTGTTCGGATTCACGTATAAACTGTAGGTCCTTCATTCATCTCACAATAACCTACCATTACAATTAGCGTAAGTGCGTATAACCGAACGGTATAAGAACGCGGTGCTAATAATAATAACTATGGGTCCGCTAATTACGCGCTCGCTCAGCTCGCGCGCTCGCCATTTTGGCCACCCATCGTCTTGCGCGCTCGCATCGCATCGCTCGCTCGCAGCGCTCGCTCGCACGCTTGGCAGTCTGGCCGAACCCGTAACCACACAATCCATTGCGTGGTTACTCCGGAAAACGTCGGCTACTTCTGATAGTCGCTAAATAATTATTTTTTTTTGTTGGTAATATTAAAAACTCATTCAAGGGGTATGGTACAACAAATTGATTTAAAAAGATTGTGAGGGATAGTTTTACCTCATTGTAGTGTAAAGGGGAACAATATTAGGGGTGTGCAAGTTGACATTTTCACTTCGAGTCGACATCGAATGAAACCATCGAGATTTTTATTTTAGTTCGAGTAATATATTTGTACTATCAATATTTTATGTTGAATTTCTGTAATATATCCATGCATAAATCATAAATACATACAAATATATTATTTTTAGAATTAAAAAAAAAATTATAATCACTCAAATTCTAATTTTAAAATAAATTTAATATAATTGTACATTATTTTTTATTAGACAGAAGAAAATATTGAGGGACTCTATTTCCTATGAAATTATATCTTAGAATTTAATATAATAATAGAACTTTTCCCAATAAAAAGTTTTGAAAACATTTTAGCCGATAATCTGCAGCCATTGCTGCAACGGTAAACTAGGATAATATAATTTTGTAATCATATATTATTAATATTACTAACATATCAAATATTTCCTTTGTATTAACACCAAGGTGATAAGCGACGAGATCAGAACCCCCCAGCAGAAGCAACATCTCCTTGACACACTGGCTGAAGAACAGAGGGAGGAAGATCTTCTCCCGGAAGTTCCTGTACCGGAAATTACCCATAGCAAAATGGCTGCTCTCTCTCCCGTCTCGGGGACTTACCTCACGACCTGTTGGCTGGAATCACCGTTGCTCTGACGGCCATTCCTCAGGGTATCGCCTACGCCATTGTAGCAGGACTTGGCCCTCAGGTAACTAGCCTACTATCAACCTAGTATTACCAAGTTAATGAAATAGTATAACGCCTTCCCTGGGGATTTAAACTAGTTACTAAAATGATTCCAATGAAAGTTTCTGATTGTATGGTCTAAGATAAATACGGTTTGATTTTCATAGGAACCTCGTTATTTGAAAACCAGAAACGTATGTTGCCATATTTGCAGAAAAAATAATATTACAATACCTTCTTTGTCCGTTTAATTAAAGAGGCGAGGAGAAATTATTAAGTACTCTATAATTAAGTATTATTAGAAGCTCTTGATATCTTATTTTTAGATGAACTTTATTACTAAGACATCAACAACTGTTTCCAGCCTGTGGCCGGGTCAGTTTATTAAAATTCCTCCATATTCCTCTATACCTCCACCATTCTTCATCCTTAATTGCTTCCATTATTCTCTTAACTTCACATTTCTGCCTCTGCTCCTTCTATCTCTTTTTTGGCCTCACTTGCAGTAATTTCCCTACATACTTACTTTCAATCATTCTCTCAACCCCCAAGATGGAAGACCACACCTGTCGGCTGTCCGCGACATTTATTCTTAGCTACTCTTTATATCTGAAGGCCGTACCCTCTATCCGCAGTCTGAGGACGCCCTGTGACGTGGATGGTAGGGGACCCACGAAACAGCCAAATTTACTGTTTTATGTTATTTTTTATTAAAAAATCAAAATGATATGTTTGGGATGTATCTGCAATTTGCTACTAACAACTTTGAATTATTAATATCCGGGCTAACAGATATAAAAATGATAAAATTTTGATTTCCTCCCATTCTTTCTTCAACAGCTTTCTTTTTCAATGGGTTCAGATACAGTTACATTTTTATTTTTTGTAAATTTTTTAGAAACTTATTTTGTTAAAATTGGCTCATGAAACACACAGCTCAGAATTGTATTCAGATGCTCTAAAATCCCCTCACGCAAGGTTAAATTCCTGAAACTCTCCCTCGAGAAGGGGGATGGATGCCACACCCCCAGTAGATGAGATTCCGATCCTCCCTCCATTTGGGAAACCCCCTTTCTTCCGACCACAAAGCGCCCAGCAATTGACGCATCGCGGAGAGCCGGCTTAGCTAGTCCTATAAGACAGCCCTAAACATTTTAAACGCCTCGTATCACTCATTTGTTTCCAGTATGGCCTCTACTCTTGCTTCATGTCGTCGTTCGTATACATATTCTTCGGTAGCTGTAAAGACGTAACTGTCGGACCCACCGCCATTTTGGGTTTACTAACGCAACCTTACGTCATGGAACACACAGAGGACTTCGCTGTTCTCATTTGCTTCATCTCCGGAGTCATAATATTTATTCTAGGAGTGCTGCACTTGGGTGAGCTGTGTATGGTTTTTTATTAGCCGGTTTACCCTGTGCTAAAAATAATAAATAAATGTTAGGGTGCACCGCACAGACTTTCTCCCAATTTTATCTTAAAATAGGCATTTATTAAAAAAAACTTGTAATATTTGTTGTAGAAACACTACAACAAAGATCATAAATGAAATAATAAACACTGTTCCTTACTTACTCTATGGCATTAGTAGCTAGGAACACCGTTACAGAAAAATGGAGAAAAACATCTTTATCCACCAAAGAGCTTAAGAATCAAATACATTTTCAAAGACCTGAATTATAAAGTACATATATTTGCTTATAGCTCAGAAACTATCGGTTTTATAAAAATATATTTCAAATAAAAGATTTTTATCTTTAATAGTACTACAACTTCACAATGATAAGTCTTTTAGTATTTCAAATAGTTGCGGAGAAATTATGAAAATTGGAAAATTTCCCCAATGTAAAGCAGAGGCCTACCCTCAAAATCATTTTCATGATAAAATGAGAGTTGTCATCTTGTTTTGTTTTGTTTTTACAAACAACGTCTAGGTATTCGATTTAATCAAAATCATTAGAACGAGTTTCGAGAAAATGGATTTTTTTTCTTACTTTGCTCTTCAGTAAACTACCCTTAAATTTAGGGTTAGATATCTAATTCCAAAAAGCCCAGATATCAAGTTTTATTCCAATCGGTAGACCAGTTTCGGCTACACCCCTAGGTACAGACAGAGACATGCGTCATTGCGAAAACAACTATTTTAGTTACATTTATCAAAATCTCGAACTAGATTTTTTTTTTACGATCACAATACTTCTTGCTCCGAGGTGTGAAAATAAAATAAAAAGAGAACGAGGACAATATGTGTCCCTGTTAAATGTTTTTACTAACTGATGGAATACGATCAAACTTAAAACATATCAAAGCGAAACAAAAAACGTTCAGGCATAATTTTTAATTTTTTTTTGACCCACTGTTTTGAGGTCAAGAATGTTCAACTCTTACTTTCACGTGACCTATCGAACAGCAAAAGTATTGTGATCGTTAAAAAAAAATCTATTTCAAGATTTTGAAAAATATTGACGTTTCATGATAGTCAGAAACTGAAAAAAGGGGGTTTTCGCGGTAGTGTGAGTCTGTATCGTGGCCTAGAGCCGAAACCACTTTACTGATCGGGCTAAAATTTGGTAACCCTAGAGATGATGTTTTTTAAACTATATGTCTAACCCTAAAATTAAATGTAGTTTACATAAGGAATAAAAAACATAACAGAGAAAAGAGAGTTTTTCTCAAAATTGGTTCTAACAATTTTAACTAAAATTCGTATTCAGGGATTGTTTAACATCACAAACAAATTGGCTTACCTCAATTTCTCATGAACATTACTTTGGGGGTACTTTACATAAGTGGAAATATGTAAATTTGTAGCGCTCTTAAAGTTATAAAACTTTTATTTGAAAGAATATATATAAAAAAATTAAATAAAGCTTTGGAAAACTTTGGAGTTTAAAATACACAGAACAAATAATATGTTTCTGTAACAGTGTATATTATTTCATGTATACTCTTTGATGAAATACGATGTTCTTCTTTTTTTTCCCCCATTATGTTTCTATAGCAATGTATATTATTTCTTACGAGATATAAGTATAATTTAGATAGCACTTTAGTAGCGAGAAAGTCTGTGTGACGCACCATTTACTTATTTAATGAACAAATCTAGGTTTTAGGTGTCTTGAGGTAAAGTCTCTCCACAGGAGATGACAAATAACTGTTAAATAATTTGAAGGGGTGTCTTTAAAAAGGTTGCGACTGACATTTGACATATTTGACCAATTTTTTCTGGAACGTGGGGAAAAACTAATACGCATGACTTCAGTTTTTAAAAAAATCAGCTAATTTATGTTACCACGTGATATACCAGATTATTAGGAATTTTTTAGTATCGAGACGTAACTTACTGAAATGTCGTCACTTGGAACGTTTTTAGAGGCACCCCTTCAATTATTATTTATTCGTCCTTGAAATGTTTTAAAGTTAAAAAAAACCTTAAGATTGAAGATATAGTGAATATTTTTTAATACTCCAATAAAATTGTAGCTTGGACATTGAGGAAAAAATAAAGTGTACATTAATAATATTAAGTTTAAGGGTTGGGATGGAGGTTGATCCCCCAAAACACCCCCCCGTGGTACGGTCCTGAAAGACGGGCATCCCTTCCCCCTTGCTCCCGACGGGAGCGCGTGACGGAAAACCCTAACAGGCTACCTACCATCTTCTGACGAAGGTTTCCTGGTGGACTTCATCTCCATACCGGTGACCGTGGGGTTCACGTCGGCGGCCGCCATCACGATCGGGTCCTCGCAGCTCAAGAGTCTCCTGGGGATACCGGGGAGCGCCGACGGATTCCTCGACACTTGGATCAACTTCTTCAGGAACATCGGTCAGGTGCAGAAGTGGGACAGCATCTTGGGTTTCGGCACCATCGTCGTGCTTCTTGCCATGAGGGTGAGAGAGAAAGAGAGAGAGTCCTTCTGAACTGGCGGCTCAAGGCGTCAGGCTCACAGGCTTGCACTTGGTCACCGTTTACAGTGAGATGAGGGGGTTCTCACATTAGCATGATACGTTTTATTATCGCGTCTCACTAGCTGTTCGAATTCGCACACGAACAAAATTACATTTACGTGTTAGGGACGAGGAAGATTTAATTTAGAGGAATTGTACGCACATTTGCGTGAAGGGACGCTGGAAAACAATTTATGCATACCACCTCCAGGTGTACCCGACCAGGATTTCAACCCCGATCTCCTCGTAATCGGCAGTCCACCCATTTGCGAGAGTGACACCTCAGCGTAGACCCTTAGACAACCGAAATGTGTCGTAGTTATTTCATTCACGTGCAACCCGAATGGGTGACGCGCTGATAGAATAAGATGATGTGGTTTAAGTTGACATTTTGAAGGCAGTAGTTAATTGTATGAGTGTCACATGTTCTGATCGTGTTTCAGAAACTGAAAGATTTCAGCACCGGAAGAAACAACAGCCAGTTAAGTCCGGGCTTACGTCTGTTCCGCACATTTATCTGGCTCTTGTCCTTGGCGAGGAACGCGTTGGTCATCATCATCGGTATCGTGTTGGCCTACACGTTGTCGGACGAGAACGGGGAGAACCCCCCTTTCAGGTTGACTGGTGAGCACTTCTGTCTGCGGATGTCAACGACGTAACGATTTAAGAAATGTATCGATCTATTTACAAATTCATAGGTTACGTTTATTTTGAAGTTTTAGTACCCAATTTATTGGTATATTTCATATATCAGATAACGCTTTAAGGCTCGTGTGAATACATTTTTTTTTCTTTCTATTCTATTAAACTGAATCGATTTTTATTATTTTTATGTTATTTTAAACAGTTGAACAAAACATGAAAAAGTGAAAAAGAAACGAAGAATATCATTACAGAATAGCAATATCTTAATATCACCATTTCATTTCGCACAAACCCATGCGATTCAATACATTGAAAACAATCGATAGATCGATATAATTTGATCGATATTTATTTTACTCTTAGTTCACACTCTTCCCGCTCTCAATGTTAGCGCTTGCCAATAATAAAAATAATTTGCGGGCGCCATTTTGATTCGCCGACATTTGTGATAGGGTCAAACGCTCCAGTGCCCCACAAACCACTGCGATAAAAAAAAAGAGGTTAACATTATTTTCTGTCCTTATCAAGATTAACTAAAACAAACTAAATATATTGTAATGCCATTTTTATTTTAAATAAATCTAATTCATTATTATGATAATATTTCCTTATTTAAATAATATCCTTAACATTGAATTTTAACAGTTAATATTGTAAATAAAAAACAAATATTTTGAAATGTTGTAAATGAAAATATATTTGTTTGATGTCGGGGCCTTAAATTCTTTTTACAGCCCAAGGCCCTGATTGCATACCTTCTATCAATTAATTAAAATCAACCAAAACATGTTACTTCAGTTTCAAAACAATCGTTTATTTATTGGTGGTTTTTTTTCACCTCTAACCTTCCTTTTGCTTTTGTTTCCCAGGTGACGTCAGGGAGGGTCTGCCGCCATTCCAACCCCCTCCATTCAGCACCTCTAGCAACACCACGGAATACACCTTCGGCGACATGGTCAACATCTACGGGACTGCGATAGGAGTGGTCCCTCTCTTATCCATCCTAGGACACATCGCTATAGCAAAGGCTTTTGGTGAGTCCCAGAGAAATATACACTAGAGAGTCGCGACTATCCGGCGCTCGATTATCTGGCCCGGTTCTCGGTGATGCGTTTTTAAACAAACAAACCAGTAAACATCCACTAGTAATTACTAAAAAAAAATACGGCAAACGCCTTACAACTTTTACGTTGGAGAGAACAAAACGTAACTGCTACGCATGTGGTAGGCGTATAATAAAGTACTATTGGGAGGTGTAGATAGCAGCACTGTTTTAATATGGCTGGAAACAGAAGCTGTGTCAAGTGAGGTGTAGATAGCAGCACTGTTTTGATATGGCTGGAAACAGAAGCTGTGTCAAGGGAGAAGTAGATACCAGCACTATTTTGATATGGCTGGAAACAGAAGCTGTGTCAAGGGAGATGTAAATAGCAGCACTGTTTTGATATGGCTGGAAACAGAAGCTGTGTCAAGGGAGGTGTATATAGCAGCACTATTTTGATATGGCTGGAAACAGAAGCTGTGTCAAGGAAGGTGTAGATAGCAGCACTATTTTTATATGGCTGGAAACAGAAGCTGTGTCAATGGAGGCGTAGCTACATGAGACAAACCTATGCTGAAAATTATTTACACACGGATTCCGTATTATCCGGATTTTTTTCCATCCGAAACGGAAGGCCGTCACTTTAAGCCGGGTAGTAGCATCTCTAGTGTGGTTATAACCATCCTGCAATGTGCGCGCGCATCCTTGGTTGCCTTAATATTCATAGCAAAGCTTCTTATTAAGTGAGTTTCTAGACAATATGCTAGTTATACTAGTTAATAACGTTAACTAACAGAGCATGTTAGCTGTCACGAGGAGAAACAAGATTAGGAATGAAGTTATCTGGGAAAGAATGGGGGAACAGGGAGTACATGAGATATGGAAGGAGCAGATAACAGAAAGTGTGCACAGGAGAGAAGAATGGAAGCAATAAAGGAGGAAGAGTGGTGGGAGGATAGAGGAATATGGAGAGATTTTACTAAACTGACCCGGCCACAGGCTGATGATGATGAACTTATAGAGCTATGTGATGTATGAATAATACTCAACCCGATTGTTGGTTGGCTCCTCATCAGTTCCACCGTTAGATGTAAAGCCTAGGCAGCACTGAAGAGGCGTACTAGGGAAATGAGGAGTGAATTACAATGGACAATATCTCATTGTATGGACTAGAGCAAGTTGTTACTTTCAATGATCTGTTTCAGTCCCACTTATGGCTCTGATAAATAGGAAATTGGCAGAGGTATGAACTCTACTAGTATTAACATTCAATAGACACCCAGTCCCTGTGATTAAAGCAGTGAAGGTGGACTTGACAGACTGATGTGCGATAGTACCTTCTGGTTCAGTGAGGAAAGCAACGGACAACTTATCGACACACTGCTTTTACTTGGATGGACGTGTTTAAGAAGTCGAAGTATGGCGAGCGACGAGATTATTCACATTGTGGCTTTCACCTAAACATCGTGAAGTTCTTACTTTGCCAATTAAAAATGTTTGGAACGGTAAAGTCAAAGTATTTTTTTCTATCCATTAACGGTAATATTAAACCCCTGTACTTGCACATAACAATTCCTCCTTGACTGTTATGACGTTTTTGTCTTTCTCGCCCCGCGATGGGCGCCAATTATGACGTTATTGTTCTTCTCGCACCGTGATGGGCGCCAATTATGAAGTTTCGGACTTACGGATACCTGTCTTGGGTCACAATTGATGAGATATTACCGTTTAATTAGCTGATAATTGCCCCGTGGTCGAGCACTAATTGAAGAGTTTACTGATGATTAGAATATTGTATCAATGAATACACACTTATTATGTTGACATGTTTTTATTTCTAAATCTCAGTTTATTCCAGGAGAAAATAGATCATGTCGTCGACGAACTATTTACGCGAACTATAGCACGATCGTAGGGATCGCGGACAGGAGCTGCAGTCCCGAGTACTTCAAGGACTGGACTCCTAGTGCCCTATCATTGCACCATTCTTTGTATATATATATCCATTACTCATGGAAGCTTCTAGAAGGTTGTGTTATAAAAAATTAAAATACAAGACAAAAACATCTCGGTGTTACTAAGAGGTTTGAGAGCCGGAAACTGACTCAAGTTACTTTTTAAAATCTCTATTCGATCATTCGAGAAGAGGAAGTTATTATTTAAAAATCTTATATTGTCAACTTGACTTGACTGGTACACTCTGACGTCACTTATAGTAGCGTGTACCTTCTTGGAAGAAAAAGTGCTTCAAGCGCCATGTCATAGATTATAATTTAAATTAAATAAGATACGTTTATAAAATTAGGACGATATTATTGTCAATGCTCTCACATATTCTTTAGGGGCAAATCAATAACATTACACTGTGCATGGCTAGCAAAGCTCCTTGCAACGGTTTCCCTGTGGTTATGACGTCATATTAGAACATGATGTTGTAGGTTTTATTGCATATTGACTGAAAGATGTTGTATCAGTAAACTAGAAGTAGCGAGAAGGTTATTAAAACGAGCGTGTTTGCAATGTTCGCAGCCAAAGGCAAGCCTGTGGATGCCACCCAGGAGCTGATAGCTCTAGGTCTGTGCAACATGGGCGGCTCCTTTGTCCGGTCCATGCCAGTGACAGGATCTTTCACCCGCACGGCCGTCAACAACGCCTCAGGGGTACGCACCACGCTGGGAGGATTATTTACAGGTGCGTCCCCATCTTGCTTCTTCTGACTAGATACATTGTGTCATCTTTAGCAGGTACTGATAGTAACTTCTACCATTTTGTTTGCAGGAGCTTTCATCATGCTGACCCTCGCCTTTCTGACGTCAACCTTCGCTTTTATACCTCGAGCCAGCCTGGCTGGACTCATCGTCTGCGCCATGATATTCATGGTGGAGTACGACATAGTCCCCTTGTTGTGGAGGACTTCCAGTAAGTCCTCATCACGATATTCTTGGTGGAGTGACATAGTCCCCTTGTTGTGGAGGACTTCCAGTAAGTCCTCATCACGATATTCTTGGTGGAGTGACATAGTCCCCTTGTTGTGGAGGACTTCCAGTAAGTCCTCATCATGATATTCATGGTGGAGTACGACATAGTCCCCTTGTTGTGGAGGACTTCCAGTAAGTCCTCATCACGATATTCATGGTGGAGTACGACATAGTCCCCTTGTTGTGGAGGACTTCCCGTAAGTCCTCATCATGATATTCATGGTGGAGTACGACACAGTCCCCTTGTTGTGGAGGACTTTCAGTAAGTCCTCATCACGATATTCATGGTGGAGTACGACATAGTCCCCTTGTTGTGGAGGACTTCCAGTAAGTCCTCATCACGATATTCATGGTGGAGTGACATAGTCCCCTTGTTGTGAAGGACTTCCAGTAAGTCCTCATCATGATATTCATGGTGGAGTACGACATAGTCCCCTTGTTGTGGAGGACTTCCAGTAAGTCCTCATCATGATATTCATGGTGGAGTGACATAGTCCCCTTGTTGTGGAGGACTTCCAGTAAGTCCTCATCATGATATTCTTGGTGGAGTGACATAGTCCCCTTGTTGTGGAGGACTTCCAGTAAGTCCTCATCACGATATTCTTGGTGGAGTGACATAGTCCCCTTGTTGTGGAGGACTTCCAGTAAGTCCTCATCATGATATTCATGGTGGAGTACGACACAGTCCCCTTGTTGTGGAGGACTTTCAGTAAGTCCTCATCACGATATTCATGGTGGAGTACGACATAGTCCCCTTGTTGTGAAGGACTTCCAGTAAGTCCTCATCATGATATTCATGGTGGAGTACGACATAGTCCCCTTGTTGTGGAGGACTTCCAGTAAGTCCTCATCATGATATTCATGGTGGAGTGACATAGTCCCCTTGTTGTGGAGGACTTCCAGTAAGTCCTCATCATGATATTCTTGGTGGAGTGACATAGTCTCCTTGTTGTGGAGGACTTCCAGTAAGTCCTCATCACGATATTCTTGGTGGAGTGACATAGTCCCCTTGTTGTGGAGGACTTCCAGTAAGTCCTCATCACGATATTCTTGGTGGAGTACGACATAGTCCCCTTGTTGTGGAGGACTTCCAGTAAGTCCTCATCACGATATTCATGGTGGAGTGACATAGTCCCCTTGTTGTGGAGGACTTCCAGTAAGTCCTCATCATGATATTCATGGTGGAGTACGACACAGTCCCCTTGTTGTGTAAGTCCTCCTCACGATAATCTTAGTGGAGTGTGACGTAGTCCTCTCGTCTTAATGTTCATGTAAAGAGGTTTTATTTGTGTTCAGAGGGAGAGGAAACGTCTTTGTCTTTATCAGCAGTTTGGCGGTCAGAGGTCATAGTATCTGCGATAGTATCCATGAATCAATAGCCTATTGTTATACTTGTTATTTTATCAGGCACTGTTCCAAGAGATTTTAAGTCCATGTATTAAGGCTTAAAACTTAACGTCACTGCGATAACTAATTCCCTCTGATAACCTCTCGAAAACTTTGAGGTCGTGTAACATGGGTGTGTTTCAAATAGATGCATTTGCCTTCTTGAATCACTGAATCGCTTGACTAGCCTGCGTAACCATGTATTATTTTATTAGAAGTAAGACACCACCTTTGTAAACCGGTAAAAACAATTACTAAGGGGTAAGCAGTCCCTAGTAGTTTAAGCGTTGAATGTATATATACTACAAGAAGTCGCCAGCCCAGCTAAAAAAACTGACGAGCTTAGATTAGTAGAAAATATCTCGCCGCTAGGATCGCTTGTGTTCTCCAACACCAGAAAGTGTCACTGTAATAGCCTAGGGGTAAACCGGCTAAAATATTCTCTTTCTCTCTTCTCCGTCGCACTCTACAAGAGACTTTGAAGGGTGGGAAGAGCCAGCAGCCCTTTCCTCCCTCCATTCCTAATAATAGCAAACGACCTTGAAGTAAAGCGAGACAAAAATTCATTGTTCCCTGGCCACTTCCCTTTGGTTCTTTTTCAAACCCGCTGACATAATTTGTTTTGAGTTTCACGAGTTGTAGGTGGGCACCTCTGTCTTGCTTCATCCTTTGCTTTATATAGATTAAATAATGTATAGATTTGTATATTTTTGTGTAAAGTTGAGTGATATATATTTTTAAATAATTCATCTAAATTTTTAGAAGAAAGATTTGTTCTATGAAATAATGAATCGAGGACAAAAATGTGCACATCGCGGCTGCTCAATTACACGGTGAACTGATGGTAATTTTTCATAAATGGTTTCCCGCTATTTCCACGCAAACGAGGGTACTTCTCATAATTCTATCTTCCTCATACCTACCTTCTAATTGCTATTAAATGTGGAAAGCATTGACTGGCGTGAAGATACAATGAAAAAACAACACTACTAGAGCTTACTCTATTTACTTGAAAAACATATTTTAGACAGTGAAAATACATCATATTCAAATATAACAAATGTACATTTTTGTATAATTATAATTACATTTAAACTTGGATTACAATTTTTAAGATAAATACTATTCTTGCTATATAAAATGCGGGACTCCTTTAACACAATGACTCAAAAACTATTCATTGTTAACATTATATATATATATATAATCTAAACCTTTTTTTTAATGGGTGTTGAACTAAAAGTTTAGTATCCTTTAATTAAATAAAAACCGATAAATAGAATTTTGATTTTTTTTTTCTCTTTACGAGAAAAAGGGGTATTATAAGTTCATAAAAACCATTGAAATAACTGTCATATTTTATAAATTAATTATATCTATGATAAAATGCCCTTCTCTCACTAAGCGTTTACTTAGAACCAGAGGCGCACCCAAGGGGGTGGGGTAAACTGGGCACCTTCCCCCATGACCTCTAATAATGTCAATAAAAACATAAATCATATACTGTATAACTAAAACATAAGACACAGAAGATGAGTGGGATACATAGGCTCCATTTTAAGACTTTGTATTCAAAACACACGCACACACACATACAGATATTAAAAGTGCCTCTCATATTCTCATTTGAAAAAAGCACAACCATAGTAGCTTCCATACATTGTATACAAGAAAATGTATATAACTAGTAGCCACCATTCTGGTAATTAAGTTCGTTTTAGTTTTTAAGGCTTTTAACACAAGATATGGGTTATTACACCGAGGACCTCGCTTATAGAAACTTCAGAATCACTCGCACCCCACCCAATTTCGGTTAAAGTTAATACTAAAGTTCTTCGAACTGACAAAGCTACCAGAGCGTGTTATTCAACACATTAACATATATTGACTTAGACCAGGGGCTCTCACATTTTAGACCGAAGGAGCCTTTGTACCAGAAAAAATAAATGTTTGAACGCTCATAAAAATGTTCACACTGGTATTATCGGTTTATAACTTAATACTTGAATAAATATAAAAGAAAAACTACACTTCCCCACCACTTTGTGCAAAAAGTTCACATTGAAAAATGCATAATCTAAATCAATATATATTTATTTATTAGTAGCTTGTGTGGCATGTATAATTTATCTAGATTTTAAAAAAAGTTGGCAATCCTAATTAATGATGCTATTTTATAATGTGAAAAACTAAATAACATTATAAAATTGCCCCACGTAGCCTCAGATAACTAAGGCGGAGCCCAGTTTGAAAAATGCTACTTTAGAGGCCTTAAAACATAACATGAAACCGATGATGAATTAAAATTTATTTCAAACAATAATAGTTAATAAAATAACAATTTCCTACCAACTTTAATCTCTGGAAAAATTAGAAAATCCTATACACTTCTGGAAGCTATAATTAGCTATTTATAACGAGCAGATGTTATCAAAATGGTTCTACAGTTCAAAATAACACTATCTTTTAAAGCTATACATTTTCCTCCTCCTTTATTCATAAATAAAAAAAGCAATGGATAAATTTAACAGATTTGAGTTTTTTTTATTATAAATACCTACTATAAACTAAAACATAGTCATTTACAGAAACTATGTTATTTAATAGTTGCCTTTAGTTTTCATGAAAATAAATATATAGGTAATTAATACTAATGCATCTTCCAGAGGTTTGAAGGTGAGGGTGACGCCAAAACCCCCTTTTCCCCTAAATTTTATTCTGGCTATGGCCTTGATTGTATGCCCTACCTAAAGTAAATTTCTGAGTGCGTCACTAGGTGGACACAAACATATATATATATATTTTTTCAAACATTATAGATATCATCTTTAGATTAGAAATAAAATCAAAATATAGTGAAAGTTTCTTCGCGCGATTAAGTTAGATTTAAATAGAAAATTTAAGTTTTTATTTTTGTATATTTAGTGAGCATTATCAGAAGCGACAGGTTATATAACGTGAATTACAAGCTAACTTAATATTAGAACAGACACAATACGCATTCCCGCAAATTTAAATTTCACCATTGGTAAATGTTTTAGTCATGCCGGGATTCGATTCTCGGAACTTCAGTTCTGTGGTGAGAGGTGCTTATAATTGAGATAAGGTGTCAAACTTGGATTAAATTTGTTCAAGATATACATAGCTAGGTTTTTTAATTTATTGAAAGGATGTTGAATAGGTTGAAGTTATAATAAGACGCCCTTAAAATAATTAGTACCCAATGGTATAGTGTTTTATTTTTATGTACACCGCATCTTACTGAAGGTCCGAGCTATCCGACTCTTTACAATAATAAAGTAAATTAGAAAGGTGTATTTAAAAGGAAATGTACACGAATTTGAGTGGAGAAAGAGATAGGAAAATCGTCCCTCAGTACACAAAACAGGAATTCAAGCCCTGACCTCCACGTCACAAAAAACAAGTTATATTTTGAGTGTGATGACTTATGAGACCAGGTAGCTTACAGCGTTAATACCAAGGTACCCGTTTTTATTTGTGTACAGAGGTATCATTTTTATCACGTATCTATAAATGTTTTGTTGACAACACATAAACTGTACTAAATGTTGATTTTAATACATGGTCTGACACTTTAGATCAGTTGGTAGCGTGTTTTCATACTTAGATAAAGGTCCTGGTTTCGATTCCTGGCATGGCCTAAAACATTATCATTGGTGAACTGAACTATGCGTTTTCGCTTTCACAGGGTTGAATCTGTTCTAGATTTAATCTAGTTTATAAGTCGGTTTAGAAAGTGCACGTTAAATGCCCCAAATAAATGAATAAATGAAATGATTTGAATACATGATGTCTAATAAAGTAATGAGGAGGTTATAAGGGAGGACTAAACTTATGTGTGCACCAACTATGATTAAAAATAATAATTTTTTAATACTTTGAATTAAGCGTAAACCCTTTTAAAGATTTTAACTACAATGAAGTCTATAGTTAAAACTATTTTCAAATTGTACAAATGTGTATTTTAGAATTATGTCCATTCTTATAATTGTAACTTATAATTTGTATATGCATACCTTCTTCTATCTTGTCATTGTACAAAATTTAAGTAAGGGCCTCACTTGAATGGGTGATATAGACCACAGTGATAAACGTATATCACTTTAAAAACTCTTGTACTGTTCTCTTAAAGGTATTATATTTTTTAAATCTATATGTAACCTTAAACACTCATTTAATATTTTACAAAATATTATTCTTAAGACAGATTCTTGTAAATTGGTACTTATATCAAAAGCATTTTATGATAATATCTAAACTGGTTTCTATTTTTTTTTACTGTGCATCAAACATGCCCAAAATATTTAAATTTATCTGTCTTGATTTATATTATTAATTTGTTCTTAAGTTGGATATTTCTGTCCTCCAAATGGTGCTCTAAGTCAGCACAAACCACATAAACCTGAAGGGGTTTAGTTAGGGCCTATATCAGATCACTCAAGTTGGCTTCCATACAACCCCCTCAAATTAGATATGGAAATATACCACAATTTGGCACTTTTTTAGTTTTCTAGTCTCAGACCATTGTTATAGGAGGGAGGTGTGTGAGAAAGCAGGTTAAGTGTAGTTCCAATCCTCAATTAATTTTTTATTTTGTTGATGTAAATATTAATATTCTGTTTTGCACCAAGTATGGCCCCATAATATGTTTGCAAGGGAAAAAAATACATAAAAGTGGTGGGTGGTGGGTATGGTTGAGCGTAGCCCCCTCCCTTAAAAACACACATCTACAATTTGTCTCCTTTTAATGTCAATGTAAATGTCTTGTATGGAAACTACTTATGGCGTTTTGCACCGTAATAGCTTTTGAATAACAAATATTTAATATTAAAAATGTTAGAGAGGCAAAGTTAGCGTGTCTCCCTCCCCCACTCAATAATTTTTGATTTTCCTATGCAAATATATATGCAAGGTTTTAAAAACTTTTTCACCCAATAATGGCGTTTTGCATTATTAGTTTAGTCATAAAAAAATGTAATGATGTCTGTGATATGCATGAACATATAAAGTAGAAACATTATAGTGTTTTCAATTTTTTATTATTGAAATGTTTTTCGTGTAAGTACGACGTATTCTACTACCTAGAAGTTTTGCAAGAAAAAATATGTATCATGAAAAAAAAAAATAATAATAAGAGCCAAAGCAATAAAAAAAATAGTTTTTCTCAAATATTTATTATACAGACAAGCTATCCCAACAACAAAACCTAGCTAGCCCACCAAACGTCTACCAATAATTATTAAAGAAAAAGTTGGGTTTGGTTGGTAAGTATTGATGTACAGAAAATTTTCCCATTTCTTCATGACATAGAAAGCTGAAATTTGGAGCAATTATAAGGGAACCATTCAAAAGGTGTGTGAGAATCAGTAAACTAAAAAAATATTGCCTTCGTCAGTGTTTCTCAAACTCACACTAGCCGAAGATTCAGATTCACAAACTTGAGGCGTGTTGAGAACCACGGAATATACAAACATGTTTGATTAAATACATATATTCTATAGGTACTTTTGTTTTTGTAACGCATCTTACCAGCCGTCCTGACTAAGCATATTTTAATAACGCTAGTAAGTAAGGGATGAGGAACATATAATGTGGAGGAAATGTAACTGCATTTGAGAAACGGGAATATACGAGACCATAAATAGGAAAAATCCACCCTCTGTACATCCAGATGGAATTCTAACCCTGTCTTCCCCAACACCAGCTAACTATATCATAATAATCTGACGTTTAATCCGCGTGCCCACTGATGTAACTCTTTAATAGCTATTTGATGCTATGTAATTAAAATATTACATAACTTATATTTTCCAGATATTAATGTGGGTTAGAGAATCACTCAAAGCAGTATTTATTAAAATATGTAAACAAAAATCCCCACAATCCACTATTTAAAAAGTGATAAAAAATAGCGCATTTGAAATGGTTTAAGTGTTTTATATCAATATTATATTCATACTAAAATTAAACTATTATTGTGTGTGTGTGTGTGTGTGTGTCTCTTTGTGTGTGTGTGAGTGAGAGAGAGAGAGAGAGTATTGGTGTAACTGCAGGCCAAATACTTATTTAAAAGCTTTGCAGACAAGCAAGATATGATCCGCGAGCCGTGAATTTGAGAACCCCTGCCTAAGTATACCACGCGTGGCCAATATTGTGAACTCAAAAAGCACCTAGCTTAAGATAGAAAAGTTTTTGTATTAATATAATTGTGATATTTATATTAATAAATAGATCTTTGTATTTAAACTAAATGAAAGTAAAAACTATCATTTATATAACTATTAAAGATTTATTTTCCTCAGAGACTAGCAAACTAAGAAAATAAACATCGTTTGGTTTGAATGCAATGTTATTGAATGACAGGTAAACGACCCCTAAAACCGATTACGGTTAGTTTAGAGTAGACCTTGAGAAAACCTATCTGGTCAGTTTTCTTACAACCTCCCCTAATTCTTACCATCCCTCTTTTACAAGAGAAGTATTCCTCTCTTCTTTTAGACAAAGAGGGAGAGTAATATTCAAAAAGTACCATAACTGGCCGTCAGGATGCGTCACAAGCGTACTAGCGCTTTCTAACGGCGAGATATGTAACTAGTGAAATAAATTGGATGAGCAGCGTAGAGTTTTTCCCTATCCTTCGTTCCCTCTATTAGTATATATACACTCAACGGTTTAAGTGGAGGTAAAACCGTATTCTTTGAATATTACAAATAAAGAAGAAGCAACTAGATCAAAGCTTAACAGACGCATCTCGTGGGCCTAAACTGTTGGGATTGACAAATAAAATAAACATAAACAAATAAAGTCAAAGCTAAATGAACACGTGCTGTGGGCTGGAAATGTTGGCATTGATAAATAAAATAAAGTATAAACAAAGAAATTCAAAGCCAGACAAACACGTGTTGTGGGTTGGAAATGTTGGCATTGATAAATAAAATAAAGTATAAACCAATAAAGTCAAAGCTAAACGGACACGTGTTGTGGGTTGGAAATGATGGCATTATCGGTTTATAACTTAATACTTGAATAAATATAAAAGAAAAACTACACTTCCCCACCACTTTGTGCAAAAAGTTCACATTGAAAAATGCATAATCTAAATCAATATATATTTATTTATTAGTAGCTTGTGTGGCATGTATAATTTATCTAGATTTTAAAAAAAGTTGGCAATCCTAATTAATGATGCTATTTTATAATGTGAAAAACTAAATAACATTATAAAATTGCCCCACGTAGCCTCAGATAACTAAGGCGGAGCCCAGTTTGAAAAATGCTACTTTAGAGGCCTTAAAACATAACATGAAACCGATGATGAATTAAAATTTATTTCAAACAATAATAGTTAATAAAATAACAATTTCCTACCAACTTTAATCTCTGGAAAAATTAGAAAATCCTATACACTTCTGGAAGCTATAATTAGCTATTTATAACGAGCAGATGTTATCAAAATGGTTCTACAGTTCAAAATAACACTATCTTTTAAAGCTATACATTTTCCTCCTCCTTTATTCATAAATAAAAAAAGCAATGGATAAATTTAACAGATTTGAGTTTTTTTTATTATAAATACCTACTATAAACTAAAACATAGTCATTTACAGAAACTATGTTATTTAATAGTTGCCTTTAGTTTTCATGAAAATAAATATATAGGTAATTAATACTAATGCATCTTCCAGAGGTTTGAAGGTGAGGGTGACGCCAAAACCCCCTTTTCCCCTAAATTTTATTCTGGCTATGGCCTTGATTGTATGCCCTACCTAAAGTAAATTTCTGAGTGCGTCACTAGGTGGACACAAACATATATATATATAGTTTTTTCAAACATTATAGATATCATCTTTAGATTAGAAATAAAATCAAAATATAGTGAAAGTTTCTTCGCGCGATTAAGTTAGATTTAAATAGAAAATTTAAGTTTTTATTTTTGTATATTTAGTGAGCATTATCAGAAGCGACAGGTTATATAACGTGAATTACAAGCTAACTTAATATTAGAACAGACACAATACGCATTCCCGCAAATTTAAATTTCACCATTGGTAAATGTTTTAGTCATGCCGGGATTCGATTCTCGGAACTTCAGTTCTGTGGTGAGAGGTGCTTATAATTGAGATAAGGTGTCAAACTTGGATTAAATTTGTTCAAGATATACATAGCTAGGTTTTTTAATTTATTGAAAGGATGTTGAATAGGTTGAAGTTATAATAAGACGCCCTTAAAATAATTAGTACCCAATGGTATAGTGTTTTATTTTTATGTACACCGCATCTTACTGAAGGTCCGAGCTATCCGACTCTTTACAATAATAAAGTAAATTAGAAAGGTGTATTTAAAAGGAAATGTACACGAATTTGAGTGGAGAAAGAGATAGGAAAATCGTCCCTCAGTACACAAAACAGGAATTCAAGCCCTGACCTCCACGTCACAAAAAACAAGTTATATTTTGAGTGTGATGACTTATGAGACCAGGTAGCTTACAGCGTTAATACCAAGGTACCCGTTTTTATTTGTGTACAGAGGTATCATTTTTATCACGTATCTATAAATGTTTTGTTGACAACACATAAACTGTACTAAATGTTGATTTTAATACATGGTCTGACACTTTAGATCAGTTGGTAGCGTGTTTTCATACTTAGATAAAGGTCCTGGTTTCGATTCCTGGCATGGCCTAAAACATTATCATTGGTGAACTGAACTATGCGTTTTCGCTTTCACAGGGTTGAATCTGTTCTAGATTTAATCTAGTTTATAAGTCGGTTTAGAAAGTGCACGTTAAATGCCCCAAATAAATGAATAAATGAAATGATTTGAATACATGATGTCTAATAAAGTAATGAGGAGGTTATAAGGGAGGACTAAACTTATGTGTGCACCAACTATGATTAAAAATAATAATTTTTTAATACTTTGAATTAAGCGTAAACCCTTTTAAAGATTTTAACTACAATGAAGTCTATAGTTAAAACTATTTTCAAATTGTACAAATGTGTATTTTAGAATTATGTCCATTCTTATAATTGTAACTTATAATTTGTATATGCATACCTTCTTCTATCTTGTCATTGTACAAAATTTAAGTAAGGGCCTCACTTGAATGGGTGATATAGACCACAGTGATAAACGTATATCACTTTAAAAACTCTTGTACTGTTCTCTTAAAGGTATTATATTTTTTAAATCTATATGTAACCTTAAACACTCATTTAATATTTTACAAAATATTATTCTTAAGACAGATTCTTGTAAATTGGTACTTATATCAAAAGCATTTTATGATAATATCTAAACTGGTTTCTATTTTTTTTTACTGTGCATCAAACATGCCCAAAATATTTAAATTTATCTGTCTTGATTTATATTATTAATTTGTTCTTAAGTTGGATATTTCTGTCCTCCAAATGGTGCTCTAAGTCAGCACAAACCACATAAACCTGAAGGGGTTTAGTTAGGGCCTATATCAGATCACTCAAGTTGGCTTCCATACAACCCCCTCAAATTAGATATGGAAATATACCACAATTTGGCACTTTTTTAGTTTTCTAGTCTCAGACCATTGTTATAGGAGGGAGGTGTGTGAGAAAGCAGGTTAAGTGTAGTTCCAATCCTCAATTAATTTTTTATTTTGTTGATGTAAATATTAATATTCTGTTTTGCACCAAGTATGGCCCCATAATATGTTTGCAAGGGAAAAAAATACATAAAAGTGGTGGGGTGGTGGGTATGGTTGAGCGTAGCCCCCTCCCTTAAAAACACACATCTACAATTTGTCTCCTTTTAATGTCAATGTAAATGTCTTGTATGGAAACTACTTATGGCGTTTTGCACCGTAATAGCTTTTGAATAACAAATATTTAATATTAAAAATGTTAGAGAGGCAAAGTTAGCGTGTCTCCCTCCCCCACTCAATAATTTTTGATTTTCCTATGCAAATATATATGCAAGGTTTTAAAAACTTTTTCACCCAATAATGGCGTTTTGCATTATTAGTTTAGTCATAAAAAAATGTAATGATGTCTGTGATATGCATGAACATATAAAGTAGAAACATTATAGTGTTTTCAATTTTTTATTATTGAAATGTTTTTCGTGTAAGTACGACGTATTCTACTACCTAGAAGTTTTGCAAGAAAAAATATGTATCATGAAAAAAAAAAAATAATAATAAGAGCCAAAGCAATAAAAAAAATAGTTTTTCTCAAATATTTATTATACAGACAAGCTATCCCAACAACAAAACCTAGCTAGCCCACCAAACGTCTACCAATAATTATTAAAGAAAAAGTTGGGTTTGGTTGGTAAGTATTGATGTACAGAAAATTTTCCCATTTCTTCATGACATAGAAAGCTGAAATTTGGAGCAATTATAAGGGAACCATTCAAAAGGTGTGTGAGAATCAGTAAACTAAAAAAATATTGCCTTCGTCAGTGTTTCTCAAACTCACACTAGCCGAAGATTCAGATTCACAAACTTGAGGCGTGTTGAGAACCACGGAATATACAAACATGTTTGATTAAATACATATATTCTATAGGTACTTTTGTTTTTGTAACGCATCTTACCAGCCGTCCTGACTAAGCATATTTTAATAACGCTAGTAAGTAAGGGATGAGGAACATATAATGTGGAGGAAATGTAACTGCATTTGAGAAACGGGAATATACGAGACCATAAATAGGAAAAATCCACCCTCTGTACATCCAGATGGAATTCTAACCCTGTCTTCCCCAACACCAGCTAACTATATCATAATAATCTGACGTTTAATCCGCGTGCCCACTGATGTAACTCTTTAATAGCTATTTGATGCTATGTAATTAAAATATTACATAACTTATATTTTCCAGATATTAATGTGGGTTAGAGAATCACTCAAAGCAGTATTTATTAAAATATGTAAACAAAAATCCCCACAATCCACTATTTAAAAAGTGATAAAAAATAGCGCATTTGAAATGGTTTAAGTGTTTTATATCAATATTATATTCATACTAAAATTAAACTATTATTGTGTGTGTGTGTGTGTGTGTGTCTCTTTGTGTGTGTGTGAGTGAGAGAGAGAGAGAGAGTATTGGTGTAACTGCAGGCCAAATACTTATTTAAAAGCTTTGCAGACAAGCAAGATATGATCCGCGAGCCGTGAATTTGAGAACCCCTGCCTAAGTATACCACGCGTGGCCAATATTGTGAACTCAAAAAGCACCTAGCTTAAGATAGAAAAGTTTTTGTATTAATATAATTGTGATATTTATATTAATAAATAGATCTTTGTATTTAAACTAAATGAAAGTAAAAACTATCATTTATATAACTATTAAAGATTTATTTTCCTCAGAGACTAGCAAACTAAGAAAATAAACATCGTTTGGTTTGAATGCAATGTTATTGAATGACAGGTAAACGACCCCTAAAACCGATTACGGTTAGTTTAGAGTAGACCTTGAGAAAACCTATCTGGTCAGTTTTCTTACAACCTCCCCTAATTCTTACCATCCCTCTTTTACAAGAGAAGTATTCCTCTCTTCTTTTAGACAAAGAGGGAGAGTAATATTCAAAAAGTACCATAACTGGCCGTCAGGATGCGTCACAAGCGTACTAGCGCTTTCTAACGGCGAGATATGTAACTAGTGAAATAAATTGGATGAGCAGCGTAGAGTTTTTCCCTATCCTTCGTTCCCTCTATTAGTATATATACACTCAACGGTTTAAGTGGAGGTAAAACCGTATTCTTTGAATATTACAAATAAAGAAGAAGCAACTAGATCAAAGCTTAACAGACGCATCTCGTGGGCCTAAACTGTTGGGATTGACAAATAAAATAAACATAAACAAATAAAGTCAAAGCTAAATGAACACGTGCTGTGGGCTGGAAATGTTGGCATTGATAAATAAAATAAAGTATAAACAAAGAAATTCAAAGCCAGACAAACACGTGTTGTGGGTTGGAAATGTTGGCATTGATAAATAAAATAAAGTATAAACCAATAAAGTCAAAGCTAAACGGACACGTGTTGTGGGTTGGAAATGATGGCATTGACAAATAAAAGAAAATATAAACAAAGAAAGTCAAAGCTAAACGGACACGTGTTGTGGGCTGGATATATTGGCATTGACAAATAAAAGAAAATATAAACAAAGAAAGTCAAAGCCAGACAAACACGTGCTATGGGCTGGAAATGTTAGCATTGACAAATGACAAATAAAATAAATATAAACAAAGAAAGTCAAAGCCAGACAAACACGTGCTATGGGCTGGAAATGTTAGCATTGACAAATGACAAATAAAATAAATATAAACAAAGAAAGGCAAAGCCATACAAACACGTGCTATGGGCTGGAAATGTTAGCATTGACAAATGACAAATAAAATAAATATGAACAAATAAAGTCAAAGCCAGACGAGCACGTGATGTTATCTGAAGATGTTGGCATCGACGAATAAATGATAATTTAAATGCTACTTGAATGAAAAAAGTAGCGGCTCCGTCCTAGAAAACTGAGAATAACGGCCGGAGGGTTCAATATCCTGACAACGTGACACACTCTATTTGCAGAAGTGAGCACTATCTTCGCCAACAGATGATGGCTGCTCGGTCGGCATAGCTCAATTGTGGGCTAATTACATGGTTATATTTTTCTAAATTATTTTATTTCAGCTCACAGAATGGTAACTACTCGGTTTAATAAAGGAAAGACCCGCATTGGGAGGGGCACGTGAACGTTAACGTCAGTCACGTCTTTTCTGGGTTCTCCGGTTCGTGTCCAGCCAGGTGTGTTGAGCGGATTTATTTTTATAAATGGCAACTATACTTTCACTTCATGCAAATTTGGGTACATTTAATCGAAGTTATACCTTTCTCAGGTCTATCCCATTAGTTACAACCTGTGGATATCCCGGAGGGGTATTATAAGACAGGACGTTCCAATCTTTTTCAATCCAAGGGCCAAATGTGATTGCCAGTTTTCACCGTGGGCCCAAGATATATTTTGTAATCCCATAAACTTATTACTGGCCTACAAACTAGACTTAATAAACAATCATTTTCAATACTATACAAATTGTATTTCTGGTTGGTAGTCTTTCAAATTTTAGTGCCAAAAATAAGTCTACTAATCTCCCAAAAAATATTATAAAATATGTACACTACGTACACACGCTTTCACAAAACAACTGAACATATTATAATAAACTTAAATATATTTTTAAATCTATACCTATACTAATATTATAAAGAGGAAAGATTTGATTTTTTGTTTTTTTGTTTGTAATGGATAAACTCAAAAACTACTGGACCGATTTTAAAAATTATTTCACCAATATAAAGCTACCTTATCAGCGAGTAACAAAGGCTATATTTTATTTTGAAAATTTAATTTATTCCTCATAAAAATGTCGATAGTATATTATATAGTCGTTGAAAAAAAAAGTCGTTGAAGGGAAAGTGGGGTTGGTGAAAGGGGGGGGGGGTTAGGGGTGAGGAAAGAGAACTAGATGTAGTGACGAGGAACGCAAAAAAAAAAAAAAAAAGATTAAAATAAAATTTGGGAAAATGAGGGGAGTAAATGAAAGGGGAGGAAGCTGAAAAATTAATTTGATTTTAACAATTTGTTTGATTGATGTATACACAATTCCTTTCGCGCCTAGAGCAAACCAAATTATAGAGGAATGAGATGAAAATAAGGGGGAGGATAAAAAAAAGGGAGGGGGCTATATAGTGATGGTAGGACTGTATTTTTTTTTTAAATAAGTAAAAAAGTTTTGTTTTTATATTGACATGATGGATGATTTGAAGCTTTGTTTTCCAGGATTCTTTACAATATTTTTTTTACGGGAAGTAATCTAATAAATGTATAACAAAAGGCAATCATGGCCATTTCGAATACATAGTTTTATTTGAATCATTATAATTCACATCGTTCGCACCAAAGATTTATATTTAATTTTCCTCCAGGAAACTATGAGGTCCACATTTTGCAGTGAGCGTGGGCTGCATTTGGCCCGCGGGCCACAAGCTAGGCCACACTGTATTAAGACGTGGAGCATAGATAAGAAGAGCGAAAGCTAGTTTTATGTTTCTACTCCATTTTCAATTGGAGACCGTCAACGAACTGATGTTAGACCGTTTTTCTCAGCTTCGCTAACTTTGCATTTCGTTGTCAAGTGAGCTGGTGACTTGTAGTTCGTGTTCTTCCCGCATGCAATATTAACATAGCTTGGTGGCGCTGCGGTCGGTAGGTTGGTGACTTTACATGTTCCCGCTTAATTACCTTCTTTCCCTCCTCAAATTACGTTAATCCCACGCAGTGGCGCAGGAACGTTTTTATTTGGGGAGTAAAAATAATCATGTGTTTTTATAGGGGATAACATTTTTGAGATTAAAAAAAGACCACTAAAATGTAATACAGCTGTCCCTCACACTACGCGAGTGATTGGCTCTGATAAAAAAAAAATCGAGTATCACGAAAACGCGTATAAGGGAATTGAATTTAATATGGATGAGATAGGGAATACTCAAAAGGAAAATAAAGTAAATACAAACATAAAACCTGTAAATGAACGCCATTTTTATTAATTTATCTAACTAATACAACGCTATATGTAGCCTACGCCTATTGTCAATCTTCTATCCCCTGAAATTTGTAAACAAACACAATTTTTAATTATTGCATCTAATTAATACAATGCTACAGGTACACTTACTGCTAAGCTTAAACCGTATGATAAATTAACTGGATTTGGCAAATCTGGATTATCACTATCTTGCTCTTGAAAGTAGGCTCTTGCTCTCTTGACGGCCTTTGGATGGAAAGCTCTTGAGCTCTTGAAGACCCTGGGACGCTAAGCTCTTGCTCTCTTGAAGGCCTTGGATCGTAGGCTTTAGCTCTTTTGAAGACCCTTGGATGGTAAGCTCCTGCTCTCTTGAATGACCCTGGGATGGCAAGCAATTGCTGTTATGAAGGCCCTGGGTCGTTAGACTGATGATTTTCAACTTCTTTGATGAAATGTTCAAGACTCAACTGACGGGCAGCATTCTTCCTATCTCTATAGAGTTCTTTGTAGCAAGCCAAGGCACTCTGGATCTCTCTGGCAACTTTGGTGCTTCTATCCATGTCAAGGTCATTCTCTCTAATGATTATAATTGCACTGTCAATATGATTGAAAAATTCAGCAATTTGTTTTGTTGAAAGTTGTTTGAAAGTCTCAATAGTCAACAACAAAGCGCTCTTCCTCTTCATCATTTATGCCACTCTATATTTCCAGAATATTTTCATTGTTGAGTTCCGTTGAGTGGGATTGGAGCAATTCATCCATATTTGCCTGGTTTATGTCCTCAAATCCAACAGATCTTGCTATGTCAACGATCCATATCTTGAATTGGAAAGCTCATGTTCAGGATAAAACTCATGAGAATCAGAAACTTCAGGCCAAATGTTTTTTCCAAACTCTCCTCATACAGGACTGTTTAACTCTTCTGCCTCTGCATCTCCAATGTTGTCAATACCACCCCCCTAACAACAAACTCTACAGTAAAGGTCTTTGTCCTCACTGGAATGTGCACGCCAAGGTCACGCCCCCCACCGTAAAGGGTGACTGCGAAATTACAGCTGGCCATGCATTATTTTTAAAATTTTAATCGCGTTATAGTGAAAACGCGTATAGTGATATCGCACATAACGAGAGATACCTGTATTTAATGGTCCCATTGTGCATTTTTCTCATTGATTTTAGTCATTCCAAACATTAGAATTAACACACACAAAACAAATTAAGAAAAATTATATCTGATGCGGTTCAACTAAAAATTATGAAACATTGAATATTAAAGTAGGTTCCCTTACACCTTTTCCTTACATTTGCTACAGTAGCCCCATGGCTTCTTTGGTGCTGACTGACAGCTCACAGCTGACTTCTGACAGTCAACATTTAAGTATATACCTAGATTTTGACCATCGGAAGTACAGCTGCTAAACACATGTTTTTGCAGATCATATGGTTCGGCGTAGGGATACATAATTTGGTCTGGTAACTTTTTAAAGCTTTTATTTGTCAGCTGTGAGCTGTCAGTCAGCACCAAAGAAGTTGTGAGGCTACTGTACTAGCTATAAAACCACTAACTAGTTTTGAAATTTCAATTTTGTTGAACCTCTCGGGGAATTTAGTCTACGTTGCCTCACCGTGAAACGAAGATAGTTTTTAATGCGTACAAGCATTGAAAAACTTGTTTCTGCAGTAGCTGATATCACTGTCAGAGTTTTCAAAATCTCTTCAGTGTGTGCTCCAAGCACATTTTATTTTTTATATGTTAACTTGGTGTGAACATTGAATCTTGTCTCAATAAGATCTTTACATTATCCAAAAGTTTTACTATATTATTTGGGGAGGGGTGAAAATGATACTTTAACCCCCGTAACTCGCTCCCCCCCCCCCCCCCCCGTTTCTTCGCCACTGGTCCCCGGCTATCTCACGCGAACTTGTTTCAGAGCTCGATCTCCTACCTCTGACGGCGACCTTCCTCTGCTGTCTGCTGATCAGCCTGGAGTATGGTATGATCATCGGCGTGGGGATCAACCTAATCTCCATCTTGTATAAGGCGGCGCGACCTCGGGTCCATATACAGCATCTTTCGGTGAGAGCCGTGTCAATCTGTGACTTGTGTGCTAGATCTATTGGTACCAACTACAGTGTGGTGTGTCAGGCTCGTTAGGAAAAACTAAGACCCAATAGATCGGATTGCTTGTTACAGGCGAGACTTTTAGTTCCTGATTGACCTACTATAAGCCAGTAACCCTCAGTAGACCCCCAATCAGCCTTTTGAACCCCAGTAGACCTCCAATCAGCCTTATGACCCCCAGTAGACCTCCAATCAGCCACTGCCCCTCCCCCTCCCCCCAGTAGACCTCCAATCAGCCACTGACCCCCAGTAGACTTCCAATCAGCCACTGACCCCCAGTAGACCTCCAATCAGCCACTGACCCCCAGTGGACTTCCAGTCAGCCACTGACCCCCAGTAGACCTCCAATCAGCCACTGACACCCAGTAGACCTCCAATCAGCCACTGCCCCTCCCCCCTCCCCCCAGTAGACTTCCAATCAGCCACTGACCCCCAGTAGACCTCCAATCAGCCACTGACCCCAGTAGACTTCCAATCAGCCACTGACCCCCAGTAGACCTCCAATCAGCCACTGACACCCAGTAGACCTCCAATCAGTTTTTTAACCCCCAGTAGACCTCCAATCAGCCACTGACCCCCAGTAGACTTCCAATCAGCCACTGCCCCTCCCCCTCTCCCCAGTAGACCTCCAATCAGCCACTGACCCCCAGTAGACTTCCAATCAGCCACTGACCCCCAGTAGACCTCCAATCAGCCACTGACACCCAGTAGACCTCCAATCAGTTTTTTAACCCCCAGTAGACCTCCAATCAGCCACTGCCCCTCCCCCCTCCCCCCAGTAGACCTCCAATCAGCCACTGACCCCCAGTAGACTTCCAATCAGCCACTGACCCCCAGTAGACTTCCAATCAGCCACTGACCCCCAGTAGACTTCCAATCAGCCACTGACCCCCAGTCGACCTCCAATCCGCCACTGCCCCTCCCCCCTCTCCCCAGTAGACCTCCAATCAGTTTTTTAACCCCCAGTAGACCTCCAACCAGCCACAGACCCCAGCTGGTCCCTCATGATGCTTGCTACTCAGCTGACAGTGGAAGGTGGGCCTGTCCCCAGGTGTGTTCCCGGGAGGTGCTCCTACTCAGGCCCGACAGTGGCCTGTTCTTCCCCGCCGCGGAGAATCTCAGAGAGATCGCCCTCAAGGCGTCCAGTAAGGATCCTCGACCGAACCTCACCGTGGTCATCGACGGCTCCTACGTCCACTCGATAGACGCGACTATGGCTAAGGTGAGTGGATGGATTCTCACAAAGGCACAGAAATGATAGACTCAGGGGGGGGGGGGGTCCTGACTCCCCTCCCCCTGGAGTTCTATGGACGCCCCTAGGGGGGTATATATTCGTATAAAAACTTGTATCGGCCAAAAGATTAGTAAAACTTTCTAGCTGCCCTCCAACTCTCTCGCATGCTTAGTGTCTTACTACCCGTCCGGTCTGCAACCAAGGGCATCCATTTGGGTTTTCCAAATGGAGAGTGCATCGTAATCCCATCTGCCTGGGGTGTGCCACCCACACCCATCCCCCTTCTCGAGAGAAATTTTCAGGAATTTAATCTTGATGGAGTGAATTTTAGAGCATCTGGACTTAATTCTGGGCTATGAGTTTCATAAGCCAATTTTTGCAACAACAACAACAACAAAGTTTACGAAAAATTAACAAAAAATAGAAATTTAGTTGTAGCTGAACCCATTGAAAAGAAACGTAGTATTTTCCACAAGTTTATTGTACAGAACAAAATGAAAATAAAGCTGTTAAAGTAAGAATGTGAGGAAATATAAAGTTTATTATTTTTATCTGTTAACTCGGATAATGATGATTCAAAGTTGTTAAGAAATACCAAATTGCAGCAAAATCATGAATATACAATTTAATCTTTTCATAAAAATTAACCAACAAAAAAATTACAGAGGGATAAGGAGGGTCTGAAGCCGTCCATATCGCCCATTTATGGATGCCCATAGCCCCATCGCATATAGGGTTATGAAAGAGGGTGGGAGAATGTCAGAGGAATTGTGTAAGAATTTGCACGTAGGGAGTGTTTGAAAATATTTTATTATAAAACTAGATTAGTAGAACCAGCCGGGATTCGAGCCCAAACCTGCCACGTGAACCGCAACCTAATTAAACACGTGAGGGACGTCTTTTCACTCTCGTCTGTCAAAAGGAGAGGAATGGGGGGGGGGGGGATGGTGGTAGAGGTGCAATACTAGAGATGTTGAGATGGAAATATTTTAACCTTTTTTTAAAATCTTTTTTCTTTCGTTTTTAAAATCTTTCAATTTTATATCTTTAGAACAAGTTAAATCGAAATGGGCCAAGTTTATTTTTTTTTCTCCAAGATATTCAACACCAGAAACATTATCAAATAAGCAATAACAGAGATTACAGTTCTCTTTAACACTCACGTATAGACTACAGCGCTTGGTGGTTGAACGTGTCACTAACGTAGAGTCTACTGTAGACAAGATATGTTCTTTTTGTTTTTATTACCACGGCGTCTTACTACCCGTTCTGATTATTCTCTTATATATTAATTACATTAATAGTTTCGAGGATTAAAAAAGTTATATTTATAGGATATATACCCACATTTGCGTGGAAAACTATTTTAGAAATCCACCCTCAGTATACCCGACCAAGATTCGAACTTCAATCACCCCGTCATCGGTAGTCTAGTCTACTACGGGAGTAGCGCGTTAGACCACTTGGGTTATTATGCTCTCTAAAACTAGGCATTCTAGATAATATTTTCAATATGGCGGGCCAACTTGAGCTACGTCATTCATATGTTCCTGTTCGCAGAACTTGAAGCTGCTTGTCGACGATCTGAAAGTCAACAAGCGCTCCATAATCTACTGGAACTGGGAGCCGGGCATGGAGAAGTGCTGTCGAGGAGTGGATGACAATCTGGCGGGAAACTTCAGGCGTACCAACACAATTGAGGAAATTTTCCGAGGGGGTACGAATGAATTTACTACAACAAAGTATCATCTTCTGCTATAATGTTTATAATATTGGTTAAAATATGAATATAGGTACCTAGTGGTTTATTTTACTGTTTGGGCACCATACATTGTAATGTTATTGGGTCCTGGGACCTCCTGATTCTAGTGTAGTGTGGACCTTGTCTCAACTCGAAGCCCCCAGTCAGACAGTATAATAGTATTCCAACAAAAAATACTCGGTAGAATTTATTGTACTCTTTAAATGACTCTCATTCCTAAATCTCTTAATGGTGCACACTATAAATAAATAATTGTGATGCACTTGAACAATTTTTATGCTTCAGAGCCGAGTGAAGGAGATTGTAGAAACGCCGGTGACTCCACGTCCACCGTCGACATCAGTACAGAAGCCTCAGATCCTGAACTATCTAAACTCCCAAAATGAATGGCCTCATTGATTTGTACCTTAATTAAACTTGTTCTCAATTTCCTAACCTTAACCTTCCACACCTTTACCCGTTCTTTTTCTTTACACTGTTTAACAGTGGCGGCTCGTAGCTAAAATGAGTGGGGGGTGTTGCTCCAGAAAATGTTTAGCCTTTGTTTTAAAATTGTGTAAAAGGAAGAAAACATGTATAAAAAGAAAATTTATTCAGGAACTTAATAAAATCTTAACAATAAAAAACAAACTTTTTTACTTATTTTATTATTATTATTATTATTATTATTATTATTATTATTATTATTATTATTATTATTAGCACCGCGTCTTACTACCCGTTCGGGTTATACGCACTTACGGTAATGTATAATGGTAGAGAGTTTTTGAGATTAAATGCAGGACCTACAGTTTAACGTGGAATCCGAATCACGGTGGAGGCCTGGTTTACTTATTTTAACTTAAATTGTTACAGTTCAAGCTTGATCTATTCATTTAAAAATGAAATCCATTCTTCTTGTTTTAATTTGCGCAAAAAGTTCAATAATTTTCTCCTTGATCTCTGGATGACGGTTGAGAAAATTTTTCTCCATTGAAAGTACTGCAAGCGCATTTAGTCTTTCTGTTAAATAAAAGAACCAAAAAATTTGAATCAAATAGAATAGCTGTAAGCAGAATAATAATCTAATCCTACACTCTTCTACACTTTATCACATTCAAGAATATGGTACACGGTTTTTAAACACAACACACGCTGAGTAAAAAAAAACTTCCTTCCACCATCACGCCAGAGCCGGCACTGCGAGAGCAACAGTGCTCTTTTTACCTGGCAGTCCTGCCTTCCTCCCCAATCCCCTCCTATGTGCGCATGCGCACAACAGTAAAACACCACGTCAGTGGCACTGTGAAGCGCACAGTTCCATACAAAGATTTTTGTATTTTTTCATAAACGGGGGATGGCTACTGAAGTACTGACATTAAGCTTAAGGAATATATATTGTACTACAAAAATAAAGAAAGAATTAAAGAAAAAAATAACTCATTATATTAAATGTTATCGATAATAGGGGGTGCTGCAGTTCCGCAGTGCTTATACACGAGCTTCCACTGCTGTTTAGTTATATATGTTGTACTTATTTGATAAATGGCCTACGTTGTTTCATGTTGGAAACTCTTAACTGTCAGGTTTACTTGTTTCGGATAGGAGTTGTTCTTAGCTAGACCAAGTAGCGGGATTACCAGGAGACTTTGGTAAAGATAGATGTCGTCCAACAGCCCTCGGGACGCAAGGGTACGAGTCATAGGTGCTGATAACCCAAGTTTTACTGGAGACTGTTAAAACAATATTTAAAAATAAACTACTGTAACATTTAACAAAATATCAGTGGCGTATTCTCTGGGTATGCTAGTCCTACGCCGCATACCCATGATTATATGGACTAGTTTATAAGTTCAATATCGTTTGTGCAAACTGTGTAGATAGTAATGTTTAAATTGTGAATAGATATACATGTATAATATATCTATATATTATTAATTTGTAAACTAATATTTGTTCATAATTCATGAATATTGTGTTTTAAGTAATTATTCCTCCAAAAGGGTATTCTACCTACCCATCTTATGAAGCTCAGGACCTGCTGTTTGGAAACAGCAAGCAAAGCTAGAGAAGTTCTATTGACCTTGACCAATGTCTATGAGATTGCAACACTCCCCCTTGCCCCTCGCCAATAAATATTGGCCAATGAACTAGGCTGTTTACAACCCAGGGCTTGCTGAATACGTATCGCAACAAAACAGTGTGCCAACTGTTGAACAAATATTCAAGAATAAAGATCACAATGATTATTTATTAGGCTAGTATAGCTCAAGTAAAATAAAATAAATGTGAATAATATATGTTAAATAATCGTATAAATAACAAGCTTTAAACTATTGAGTGATTAAATACATATTTGACTATGTTTGAGCATCCTAGGCACATGTATCATCATGTAATTGGCAAGCATATTTACCACCATTCTAGAGTATACACAGGTGAAGTAGGGGAGGGAAGGGGGGAGATGAGGGGCTAATTTAACTGTAGTAGCTAGACAGTGTTTTGGTTTTTTAGTATGAAGTATTTATGTAGTTTTAACCGTGTTCTTTTTGGTTGTTTTGTATAAGTTTATAATTTTTTTTGTAGCATACATTATCTAATTATTAGTCATTATGATTTTATATAATTATACATAAAGGAATCCCAAAAATTGGGAGTGAAATTTCACAGTTTCAAAATGATTGATCAGAAAAAAGGTAAAATAAAATTTATTTTCAGATGTAAAAGTCTTAGCAATAAGCCAATGACGTAGCGATAGAGAAATAGGTCCAATAGGGAAAAAAATCTCCCCTTTGTTACTGTTATCACAGTTTTACGGATCTAAATAGCTTCTGGAGCATAGTTAGGTTTTAAGAGATAGTTTTAGGCTCATAATTATTATTGCAATGTGAGTTGGACAATCCACCTTATTCCTCCCACCATGTTCTGACGGACGCTTGCTTGATATATGTAGTACTCCATTTTACTCTTTTTATACATTTTTTTTATTTTCGTATTGCTACCTGCGACACCTTAGCTCAGTCGGCAGTTTGCCTGCCCACTGAGCTAAGAGTTCCGGGTTTGATTTCCGGAATGACCTAAAAAATATTATTGGTAAAATTTGGATTTCCCCTCTCACTGTGATGAATTAACGGCTGGGGGGCTGGGTGTTGTGTTTATTCTAGATTTAAGTTAAGTCATGTTCTTATTTAATCACTTGACCCAGAAAGTTCACGCTAAATACCTCAAATAAATGTAAAATGAAAATGCTACCTGTGTGTAGTTTTAATTACACTCAACCAATGTATTAGTAAATGTCACGCTTATACAGTCTGGAGTGTGCTCTTAGCTCTTAGCCTTGACATTTTTATTTAAATCTCAGATTATTTAAGTGTTGCGATGAACTGCAGTGTGCCGTGTTTTGATATTCCATTCCAATTTGAGTGGATGATATTTATCAGTAGTTTCACCTTTTGATGTGTTTTAAGCGTATTTCTGGTGTACTTTTATGAAGTCAGAATATGTCATTGGTTGTAAAAGTGGATATTGAAACAAGGATATAAATAAGTCAAAAAAGAGAGACAAGGGGATTTGGAAGGCACGAAGTTTCCCAGGGGAAACATCTCTTTTTCTTCTTGGTCAAAGGTGGTTAAGAGTCTTTGACCCTCAAATCCTCCCTGCAGCTTTTATAGTACAGCATAACAAGTAATTTTCTCAGAATACGCCACTGCAAAATACTGACAGTTTACGCTTGCAGGACAAATAATAAATGTATAGTTAATCTATTGTGTTAAATAAATTGATATTTCTTGACACTAAACGGTACAATGTGTAATGATATTGATTTGGACCTCTCTCTCATATATTAAAAAAAGCCATGGATGAAGTGTATTTTTCTTAAAAGTAATGTATGTAAAATATCCTTTCAATACTTCATCCATGGAGAATCGCGTGCTTTTAAGAAATAACATCAAAGGATTGCACAATTAAAACTTATTTTTCCTTTCAAAAATCAACTCCGCAGTATTTACCAAAGAAGCAAGTGACGCTAGCTCCCTTTACCCAATAGGAAGCTAGCCTTCGTAACACCTGTCGCCAGGATTCTTTCGATTTGTTGGTTCTGACACGGTTTACAAGGGGGTCCAAGGGGTAGGTCATATATAAGCCACTTGTGCGTATGAATACACACGGTGCCAGTAGCATAAATATAGTAAAACAATTAAATTAACAGTGCCGGTAGCATAAGTCTAACAATATAAATTATTAACAGTTCCGGTAGCTAAAATCTACAGAATGATAGTAAATGACAGTGCCACTAACTGAAATCCATAAAGTACACAGAAAATGTTACAGAGAAATAATCTGTAGTTCAACTAAACTGGGAGATAAAATCATTTTAATAAATTGTGTGCAACATTAAAGGTCTTATTACTTCAAATAAAATATCACATAATAATTCCGTATCGTAATAATTGGCGCTCGATCACGGGGCTATAAATACAAATTATCTCACAATACTGAAATACCGTACCACTTTAATTAGTGCTCGATAACGGGGAAATTATCAGCTGATTAAACGGTATCACTTCAATCGGTGCCCATCACGACCAGTAACGTTTTAATCAACGCCCAACGCGGACCGATCAACACGGTATCTTAATAAATGCACTAGAGTCTGGTGAGGAAATACGTTTAGAAGTGAACCCTGAAAAGATTGAGTAAATAATCGTACAGAGAACACAGACTGGGGAAGATAACTTAGAGATTACTGCAAACAACATACCATTTGACAGAGTTAATGTGTTTAAATATTTAGGAAGAGTTTTAACTAGCAATAACGACATTAGATTGGAAATTAGGAAAAGAATACAGTCGGGAAACGCATGCTATTGCTTGGCTAGTAAGTTGTTGACATCTCTCCTGCTGTTTAGGAGTGTGAAATTCAGAATATACAAAACAACTCTTATGTTTTTTCTATAATTTATTTGAGGCATTTAACGTGCACTTTTTGAACCAACCGATTATATCTGCACACGAAAATGTATATGAGTGAGTGTGAAATAACCTACCGATTTTGCCGCCAAAGGTATTCTCACATACCTTAAAGGGTTCTTTTACATGCCACAATAGACATGGGACCGACAGCTTCACTTCCCATTTCGAAGGAAGTTGTACAACGGATTTTTATCGCTCAAGAATAATCCGTCGACCTCAGCTGGATCTAAACCTACGAAAATCAAGTCCTGAGGCAAGAACTTTACCCTTAGACCAGCGAGGTCGACTGTTCTGTATGGGTGCGAAACGTGGTCTCTGACCTTACATGACGAAAATATATTTAGGGTGCTCGAAAACAAGGTGCTTAGGAATATATTTAATCTAAAAAGAGATTGGGCTACTGGGAAGTGGAGGAGGTTACATAATGACGAGTTATATACCCTTAATACATCGTTAAGATAGTAAAATCTTATAAGTTATGGTGAGAAGGACATGCAGCGCGAATGGGAGATTCTGGAACATTGTGCAAGGTACTAACAAGAAAACCCGTTGGGAATACATGACTAGGAATACGTGATGCAGATGGGAGGATAACATTAGAATGGACCTGAAATAAATAGGATGTAATGAAGTGGAATGGATAGAACTAGCTCAAGATATGGATATGGTGTTATGAGGTGGATTAGATAAACCTAGCTTAAGATAGGGATAGGGTGTTATGAGGTAGATTGAATAAACCTAGCTCAAGATAGGGATATAATGTAATGAGGTGGACTGCTGCATATTACTAGCTCAAGATAAGGATAAAGTGTAATGAGGTGTACCGGATAGAACTAGCTCAAGATAGGAATAGGGTGTAATGATTTAGACATGATAGAACTAGCTCATAATAGGGATATAGTGTAATGAGGTAGAGTGGATAGAACTAGCTCAAGATAGGGATAAGTGGCATATGTTTGTAAGTGAGGCAGTGAACATTCGAGTTTCGAATGCCAAAGAGTAGACTAAGTATATTTCTTTGACCCAATTAAATTTCAATTAATCCTTATTCGAACATAATAAATCTTGTAAGATACGTAAGCGTGTGTCAACATTTTATTTTGAAAGAATGCATCTTGTTGCTTTATCAACACTAGTTTCTTTGCTATTCTATGCTAAGAATGCTAACATAATTATTGACTGAAATGTACTTGTAAATTAGGGGAAAAGTTTTATCTTACAACGTTAAAATATCAAAGATCAATCAGTACCATAAATGAAGAAAATTAATAATTAACTTTTCCTGAAAGCTACACACCACCTACAATAAGTTAGACTATTTGAAAACCTCTTCTAAACCGAATCCATTATTATTTTGGTTTTACAATCCACTTTATGTGAGCAATGAAACTGTGCTCATGCTTATAGCCTTGGTCAACAGTATATAATTTATTAACTAGAGGCTTTTCCCTATCTAAACATATCTTTCTCGTCATTAAAGCGGCAATGGATTTGTTTAGATATCCATTTGGTTTGAACGCAGGGATTGCTTTGGTTCTAGTCAACGCTTTGGCTAGAGTATCCGATTGGTTATCATAGCAATGGTTTGGCTGAAAGATCCGTCTGGTCGTAGAGGCCGATTTGGTTTCACGGCTCTGAATCTTCCAGATGTGGTCGACTCGAAGACCAACTCTTCTCAAGATTAATCTACACACTCTTATCGGGGCTATCTCTTAGCCTTTTTATTCCTGAAGTAATGCTTGCCATGCCGATGGAGGAGAGCTGCAAGCCAATATCCTCCTGTTGGGGATATCCCTTTGTGAATGTATCCTCATATTTGTTCAGGGAAGTATTACCTTCCACATACTTAGACGGTTTCTCATTGATCATTTCCATTAATAGCCGTCTTCGAGCAAGGGGGGATTTTTTAATTTGTATATCCCTCATAATATGTTCTAGCCCAGATGTTTCTTCGGTTGATGATTCACTCGAATAGTAAGTGTTTCCAAGGTAACTTGCTTTCCTTAATAAATACGATGAAGATTTTTTTGGTTCACTTGCTTCACTTAAAGAGTAAGATGAAGTTTTTATAGAGTCACTTGATTCACTTAAAGTGCAGGTTTTCTTAGAGGTACCCAATTCTAAGTTTATGTAGTTATCAATCTCACTGTGAGATTTCTTCAGATCCGAATCAATTTCTTGCTGACCAATGGAGCTCTTGCCATTGCTTTGTTTTTTATCATTTTTTTCTGCTAACGAATCAATGATGACTTGTTTGGTTTTTAGAGTAGATACACTTTCATCTCTTTGTCTTGCGAGCTCTATGATGGTCTCCGCAAGGTGCTTCTGAACTCTTCTTGCGTCCCGTAAATGAACATCTGAATAACCATTGTGCTCCTTATTGTCTATATGTTCTAAATTAGGACAATCCTTTTCTTCTCCATTTCCAAACTGTTTGTTTCCAGCTACGTCATTGATCTTGTAACTAATCTTTTTTGGACAGACCTCACCATTTTCACCCTCACATAAACGTGGTTGTTTATCTGCTGATTGTTTATTGCTGTAACATAACTTCTCCGTTTCTAGATTTTGACCATTTAATTGGTCTCTCTTGGGATCACGGCTCACAGCGTCACGTGTTTGAACTCTGGCATCTCCGATGGTCTCAATCAGAGGTTGAGATAGTCGTTCTTTTCGAGCTAAAGATGCGTTAATCTGGTCTATTTCTTTATGATGTGAGGCGATAGCTTTATCGTGCTCAGCTTTATCAACACTAGACATCAGTTGTTCGTGCAGTTGTGCTATGGTTGAATCTTTACTCTTTAATTCAGTTTTGAAGTGGTTTATCTCCTCTTCACTGAGTTTAATTGTTTGAACCACACTGTCAAGTGTTTTATTTAAATCCTCTACAAGTTTCCCTTTCAAGTCATCTATGAGCGAGTCTTTGTCCTGCAAGAGTAGTTCATACTTTTTGTTTTCCTTGGTTAGTAATTCAACAAATCGCTCGTGGTCCAACTTATCTACGGCTCTCTTGAGCTTGTAATTCAAAAATGCTATGTCCGTCTCCTTCTCTTTCAAAAGAGACTTACAAGTGTATCTTTCCTCTGTTATCCCTGCGATGTCGTCATCATACACTGACTTGGGGATTCTTTTTGCCAACTCTTTCTCTTGGGACGCTATTAGAGTTTCTTTATCTTTTAAAATGCTAGCATATCTTTCATTTTCTTTAATAACTAGGTCCACCGCAAGTTGCATGTTGTTGTTTGATATCCCGATAGATTTTTTGAATTCATCGCTTAAGTGTTTCAATGCCAGGTCTTGGTTCTCCAAAAGCTCCCTATACGTGTCCGTATCGTTGTAGATAGACTTAACGGTGGCGTTGAATTCCGATTTTGTAACACTGGACAATACCTTTGCCTTCAATGATGCTAGTTCTAACTCATTACTCTCCAGCATTTTTTTGTATTGGTCTCTATCAACAGTTATTAGCTCCACTCTCTGGTTACATTCTTTCTTCGCTATTTAGCATGTTTTCTTCCAGCTGCCTTTTTAGATATTCTATTTCTGATTCTTTCTGTTTCAGAAGCGCTTTATAATTATTCCTTTCATTCAATCCATTTGTAAAATCTCTTGTTGTTTTGTCTTGCGAGTCTTTTAAATAATCGGTCAAGCGTATATTCAGGTCTCGTATCATAGTCTCCTTCTCATCCAGAATCACTTTGTACTTAACCTTTTCGTTGGTAATCAATTCAATAACTCGATCATGCTTTGACTTTGGTAAACTGTCAGCCAACTTCTTTCTGAGTAATTCGAGCTCAGATACATTTGTTTCGGCAGAAACTTTGTAATCGTTCCTCTCTTTGGTGAGCACCCTAATAGCATGTTCGTGATCCGACTTCGGTATACTTTCATTCAGGTTGGCGTGCAGGGATTCCGTGTAAGCGTCTTTTTCCTTAAGTAGTTCTTTGTATTTGTCAGTTTCCTTTGTGTTATTTTCGATTATCTCTTCAAGTTTTCTCTTTGAACTCTGGTCATCTTTAAAATAATTCCCTTCAAGACGTTCAATATCTGACTTTTGACTCTATTATTTCTTGGTACTTTTCTCTTTCGGTGTTGGTAGATTGGATGGCTCTTTCAAATTGGAACCTCGGGACGCTTTCTAAAAGTTGTTTGGTCAGCCCTTGAATTCTAAATTCTTTTTCTTCCAAACTAGCTTTAATCCGATCTTTCTCCTGTTCCACTATAATTACAGCTTCCGCTCTCACCTCTTCTATCTTTTTATTGCAACTTTCTACTTCTTTGATAAAATGCGTTATCTGCTCTTCCTTTGCTTTCAATATGGTTTCATGTTTTTCCTTCTCCTTATAAAACCAATTGTAAGCATAAACAAGCGCCTCCTGCGTGTTACTCGAAGCTTCCATCAACTCGCGGTGTAAATTACTAATCACCAATTCTTTATCTTCTAGTAGGGACATGTATTTCATTTTTTCTTCAACAAGTGTGTTGATGACTTGTTGATGCTCCGATATTTTTATGAAATCGTTCATTTTGACGTGAAAGGAAGTTATTTCCGAGTTCTTTATTTCTACAACACGCTTGTAGTTATCCCTTTCCTCCGAGATTTTTTCTACCATTTCATTGAATTTTGACTTTGGGACGAATTCTTCCAACTTTGAGTTTATTAACTTTACCAACAAATACTTTTCTTCTAATATACTTTTGAACTTGTTATTAGCCTCTACGATCATTTTATGGGCATTATCTAGGTCTTTTCCCGTTTTCGCCAAAGTTTCCCTGTAGTTTTTTTGAAACTTTTCCAAAGCATACTTCTGTTGCCGTAAAAAGTAATTCAACCTGTCTCTTTCAGTGGTGATGGTTCGTATGGAACGCTGGCATTCTGTTTTAAGTATACTTTCCGATAACTTTGCCTTTAGAGATGATATTAATAATTTGTTATTTTCTATGACAGTATTGTATTGATCCCTCTCACGAGCAATCTTATCTAAAGCTTGTTCTCGTATCTGTTCCACCTTTCTGTCACTTTCTTCCAACTTGTCCTTCAACAACGCTATATAAGCCTCCTTACCGTGGTTATATTTTGACAGTTCCTCCCTTGTACGTTTGTCAAACTCGATTGTTTCGTAGATTGATTTTAACGGCAAACTTAAAGTTTCTGACACTTTCTTTTGGATTATTTTTACCTTGGCATCTTTGTTTTCCAAATGGCGCCGACTATTTTCAAGCATATGATTTAATTTCGATATTTCCGACAAGTGATCTAGGTTGAGCTTTTTAATATTTCCTTCCAGCGATTCAATGGATTCATCCTTTTCTTTCAACTTCTCTCGATAATCCTTGATTTGATCTGTAAGATACTGCAGGCCTTCGTTGTTTTGTGACTTCCGGACGCTGTCTGCCAGCTGCTCCTTCAAAGACGCCACCAGTGCATCTTTTTCTTCCAAAGCAGACATGTACTCTCGTTCTTTTTGAAGGTGCGTCTCGATGGATCGTCCGCGATCTGTTTCTGAGAGTTGGTTCATTTGTTCTCGCATCGCTGCCATCTGCTTCTTCTGGCTGTCGATGGTCTCCAAATCAATGGCTCTTGAGGTGAGGCATCTGTCTCTCTGAGCCGTAATGTACTCTATTGCCTTGATAAGGTTTTCACACTTCATATCGTCGGTGGGTGAGGTCATGGCAAGGGGGGATGACGCGTTAGGCGTCATGGTAGCCCCCTCGTTGGCGGGCTCCGAAAATTTGACTGTTTTTCCATTCTCGACACGTGATTTCGGAAAGGGAACAGTCAGTTTTTCTTCCTGGGATTATGAAAAAAAAAAAAAAAAAACAATTTAAAATGCAATATGTGTTTGAAAATATAAACAAATATTTAATGGGAGGCTGCCTAAGGAAGCCTGAGACGCTTTGTAAAGCGGTCATAAACTCCACATTATTTTATAAGTAGTTTGTTAACGTGAAAACGGGGGTGAATGGTATCATCTTGTCCCTATTTAATATAAACTTTATTTTTAAGCTCTATAATTATAAATAACCAATTAAATGTGAACCTATCTAATTTCTAAGGACGTTTCTCGTTAAATCGTGGCAGTTCTGAGCTCAGAGAAAATGGTTAGAAACACAAATCTAACTTTTCTCAAACAAATAAAGTTATAATTTAATAGGATCCCAACAGACCATTTTAAGACAAATGGGTTCAATTAACGTGTCCAGGTGTCATTTTTCAACCTTATTTAATTTAATTGCCTACTCAGTTGGTCCAATAGTCTAAACTCTAATGGACAGTTTCATAGTCGGACTTATTACCCTCAAGTTCGGCGCTACACTAAATACAACACGACACCTACCTGGACCAGAAGGCGTGCTGCACTAAATACAACACGACACCTACCTGGACCAGAAGGCGCGCTGCACTAAATACAACACGACACCTACCTGGACCAGAAGGCGCGGTTCACTAAATACAACACGACACCTACCTGGACCAGAAGGCGTGCTGCACTAAATACAACACGACACCTACCTGGACCAGAAGGCGTGCTGCACTAAATACAACACGACACCTACCTGGACCAGAAGGCGTGCTGCACTAAATACAACACGACACCTACCTGGACCAGAAGGCATGCTGCACTAAATACAACACACCTACCTGGACCAGAAGGCGTGCTGCACTAAATACAACACGACACCTACCTGGACCAGAAGGCGTGCTGCACTAAATACAACACGACACCTACCTGGACCAGCAGGCGCGCTACACTAAATACAACACGACACCTACCTGGACCAGAAGGCGCGGTTCACTAAATACAACACGACACCTACCTGGACCAGAAGGCGCGCTACACTAAATACAACACGACACCTACCTGGACCAGAAGGCGTGCTGCACTAAATACAACACGACACCTACCTGGACCAGAAGGCGTGCTGCACTAAATACAACACGACACCTACCTGGACCAGAAGGCGTGCTGCACTAAATACAACACGACACCTACCTGGACCAGAAGGCGTGCTGCACTAAATACAACACGACACCTACCTGGACCAGAAGGCGTGCTGCACTAAATACAACACGACACCTACCTGGACCAGAAGGCGCGCTGCACTAAATACAACACGACACCTACCTGGACCAGAAGGCGTGCTACACTAAATACAACACGACACCTACCTGGACCAGAAGGCGTGCTACACTAAATACAACACGACACCTACCTGGACCAGAAGGCGCGCTGCACTAAATACAACACGACACCTACCTGGACCAGAAGGCGTGCTACACTAAATACAACACGACACCTACCTGGACCAGAAGGCGTGCTGCACTAAATACAACACGACACCTACCTGGACCAGAAGGCGTGCTACACTAAATACAACACGACACCTACCTGGACCAGAAGGCGTGCTACACTAAATACAACACGACACCTACCTGGACCAGAAGGCGTGCTGCACTAAATACAACACGACACCTACCTGGACCAGAAGGCGTGCTGCACTAAATACAACACGACACCTACCTGGACCAGCAGGCGTGCTGCACTAAATACAACACGACACCTACCTGGACCAGAAGGCGCGCTACACTAAATACAACACGACACCTACCTGGACCAGAAGGCGTGCTGCACTAAATACAACACGACACCTACCTGGACCAGAAGGCGTGCTGCACTAAATACAACACGACACCTACCTGGACCAGAAGGCGCGCTACACTAAATACAACACGACACCTACCTGGACCAGAAGGCGCGCTACACTAAATACAACACGACACCTACCTGGACCAGAAGGCGTGCTGCACTAAATACAACACGACACCTACCTGGACCAGAAGGCGCGCTGCACTAAATACAACACGACACCTACCTGGACCAGAAGGCGTGCTGCACTAAATACAACACGACACCTACCTGGACCAGAAGGCGTGCTGCACTAAATACAACACGACACCTACCTGGACCAGAAGGCGTGCTGAATCTGACTATGAAACTGGTGATAGGGCCTCACTCTTTCAACATACTCTACTGGAGATGACAGAGAGATCAGGGTACGAATATCGGGCAGGTACATTGATGGTTTTTCACTCTACCTCCACGAAAATGTAGATGTACGTCATCTAAATACAACCTTCCACATCCTTAACATATTTGAATATTTATTACACGCATATAACCCAAAAGAGAAATGACTGTGACGCGGTTACAGAAGATAAAATAATTGTAGATGCTTCTAATAAATGTAAGACTTCAGAGCGGTCATTCCTTTAAGAAATATAGTAATGTTTCAGGGTGGGGATATTTTAGTTCAAGTTACAGAACGGAATAATAATTGTAGTAAATGCAAAACTTCCAAAATATTATGGAAGCAGAAATATTTATTTTCAGGTGCTCTGTTTGTTTAAATTTTATATAAAAATGCGTTGCGTGTAGTAACAACTATCCTATTTACTATATTTATAATTATTTTTTATTTACACATTCGCTGTAAAAACGAGATTAGAGCAGAAATGTAATCACGTGACGAGCTCTAAGCTAATCACAAGATGTCAGCCCGGTCAGCGTAGTCCCCTCGGTGCGACTTGAAATAATTTCAGCTTTATTTTTATGCGCGAAAACATCAACTTAGGAGAACCAATTCAATTTTTTTTTAATGAGTCAATAAGTGCGCATACGCCTGCAAGGTGAGATACTGGCAGACAGCCGCGTTTACTGATGAGAATTTATTTGAAATCATTCGTTAAATAGAAAGCGCATGTATCGGTCCTATTTTGTTTTTTGTATCTATTTCACGACACAATACAATATCGTAATTTGAAAACATCCGTCTTTGAGATCCGTTTATCCAATAAAAACACATTAATATACCAATAATTAGCTGTTTATATTTTTCGTTGCAAAGTAATATGTGCCAACATGGGTTGCTTCAATCGTGTGAATTACTACGACACTCAATCTTATCCCGCTCTCAATGACCGTGTGGTGTGAACTAAGCTTTGGTCCCACGCACAACTTAGTGTGCGTCTCTATTCATAGTTTCGATACAGTATTTTCTACAAATTCTTGTTGCACCTGCTATTAAAAAGACTAGCTCATTACCTTATCAGGTGAACGCCTGCTGTCTTCCAATACGTTGAAACTTAATGATCGGCGTTTTTGTGGCACGGGTGGTGCCTGCTTTGTAGCTGTAGTCTTCTGAAGTCTCTCGACCAGTAATGGGCTACTAGGGGAGGTAACACTTAATGGGGGCAGTCTTGCATCTGGTGTACCAGTGATAGGGCCAACTGTTTCAGCAGTTGTCAGTGGTCTTATTACGTTTGTACCAGTGGTAGGGGTAAGTTTTTCATCAACTGCCCGTCGACTTGTGACGTCTTTAGTACCAGTGGAAGGGGTGAGTTTTTCATCAACTGCCCGTCGACTTATTACGTCTTTAGTACCAGTGGTAGGGGTGAGTTTTTCATCAACTGCCCGTCGACTTATTACGTCTTTAGTACCAGTGGTAGGGGTAAGTTTTTCATCAACTGCCCGTCGACTTATTACGTCTTTAGTACCAGTGGTAGGGGTAAGTTTTTCATCAACTGCCCGTCGACTTGTGACGTCTTTAGTACCAGTGGTAGGGGTAAGATTTTCATCAACTGCCCGTCGACTTATTATGTCTTTAGTACCAGTGGTAGGGGTGAGTTTTTCATCAACTGCCCGTCGACTTGTGGCGTCTTTAGTACCAGTGGTAGGGGTAAGTTTTTCATCAACTGCCCGTCGACTTATTACGTCTTTAGTACCAGTGGCAGGCTTAGTTATATTAATTGTTCGTGACTCCTTTGCATCTGTTGTGGTGTATTGTTGTTGGCCTATTGAATCTGTTGTGGTAGATGGTTGTGTGTCTATTATATCTGATGTGATAGATGGTTTCGGGTCTATTACATCTGTTGTGGTAAATGGATGTGAGTCTATTACATCTGTTGTGGTAAATGGCTGTGGGGCTATTGCACCTGTTGAGGTAGATGGTCGCGGGTTTATTACATCTGTTGTGGTAAATTGTTGCGGGTCTATTACATCTGTGGTGGTAGATGGTTGCGGGTCTATTACATCTGTTGTGGTAGATGGTCGTGGGTCTATTACATTTGTTGTGGTAGATGGTTGCGGGCTTATTACATATTTTGTGTTAGATGGTCGCGGGTCTATTACATCTGTTGTGGTAGATGGTTGCGGGTCTATTACATCTTTTGTGGTAGATGGTTGCGGGTCTATTACATCTGTTGTGGTAGATGGTTGCGGGTCTATTACATATGTTGTGGTAGGTGGTCGCTGGTTTATTAAATCTGTTGTGGTAAATTGTTGCGGGTCTATTACATCTGTTGGGGTAAATTGTTGCAGGTCTATTACATATGTTGTGGTAATTTGTTGCGGGTCTATTACATCTGTTGGGGTAGATGGTCGTGGGTCTATTACTTCTGTCTTGGTAGATGGTCGCGGTAAGTCTGCCGGTTCATCACCCTCCAACAAACTTTCTAGTGTTGACATGATCTTTTCAATGCTCGCTACAGTGACATTTAAGATAAAGAAGAAACTATATTTTTTTTCAATTTATCACCTATTATTGATAAAAAATAATACTTGAAATTTCTCTGTTTTGATGTTAGTTTAGTGGATGGTAGGTTTAACAACGAAACGTCGAGAGGCATTTCCATGGTTACAGTCGAAATCAAACTCAAATTCATTGTATTAAAGTGTTATTTTTTTGTATTTTATGATTTTATTCCTCAAGACACGGCTTCATCGGTGGCCGGGAGGACCGAGGAATTACTGTGATTCACACTTTCACTGAAAAAACAAGAGAAGGACTGAAATGTGGTCATGTGACGATGAGCTCTAAGCCAATCACAAGGAATCATCGCAAACTGCGTTGGTCGCTCTGCGCTAACAGAAACAACTCTCAGCTCTTCCGCGTTCCTCCATAAAATCTACGTGGAAGAACTAATCAGATTTCAAAACCAACCGACTCAACCACTGCGCATGCGTCTAAAAAAAACTGACTCAATACGCGCACGCCCCCTTCGGTGACCGAATAGTCTAAGGCGTCACTCTCATGTTAGACTGGCCTACTTAATATGGGGAGATTGGGGTTCGAATCCCTCTTGGGTCTACTGAGGGTGGTTTTCCTAAATGATTTCCCACTCTATTTCCACGCTAATGCTGGTAGATTACCTCTAAAATTCTTCCTTCCTAATCTCTTACCAATTAGAGTGATTATCATATCTGCGTAAACTTGAACAGGTAGTAATACGCGGCGATAAAAAAAAACTCGCATGTGCTTAAAAAGACGAGAAACAAGCAGACTCTGCGTCTATTGTTGTAAACTGATTTTAAATAATTGGAAAGCTTGTGTGTCGTTCTGGTTTTGTTTGGATGTTTCACAACACAAAACATTAATTAAAATTATCCATCGTACAAAATGTAGAAATATCTATTTATCCAATAGGGGTGTGCGAAGGCCACTTTTGAAATGCGAAGCGAAGTTAAAGGGAATCTTGAAACTTGTGAAGAAAAATCGAAGTCGAAGTCGAAGCTACCTAGGATTTTTGTTGTTGTCACTTAAAAGCTACTTTTAATTTTTAAATTAATTATTTTTCTAGATCCTGTCAGTAACAAGGGGCAGGCAAATTTCCTTATTTGTACCAAAGGACTATATTAATAACTAATGCACACAGGCTTACTGATAAGCTTAGTAACTTATCAATTAAGTTTATTCTGAAAATTTAAAAATGACACCTGGACACGGGAATCGAACCCGGGACTTTTGGCTCGATTTGGGTTCGATTCCCGTGTCCAGTGTCATTTTCATTTTCATAATATGATACTAGATGGAGTAATCCTCACTAAAAAGCAAAATAATAGCTTTGGGTATTTGATTCTTAATAAGTTTTAATTTTTACTACATCGTGAAGTTTATAATATTATTTTGCAAACTTTACACATGCATGTCTTTTTATCTGCATTTCTTGATAATATTATAAATTAAATTTCGTTTTCGTTTCCTACTTTCCGTATCAGCATTTTGAATAATAAAGAAAATGGAAGAAGCTATGAAAAACTTCTGTGTCAAAATCACTTGTAAATTTGTCACAGATAATTCCGAAGAGATAGAATATTAAGGACCAAACATTAGATGATAGCACTAACTAAAGCACTTTCTCTGCTTCATACAGTGACTGGTGTTATTTCCTTATAGGTATTTTTATTTCTTACAAAATTATGTTGGTGATAGTGAATATAATATATTGACATTTACTTATGACCCATGATTACGTAGTGTTGATTAAATTACTAGTCATTGTTAAAATTCTGTTTAGTAATTGTTTTAAAACTAACAAATATTGAAAATGTATATTTAGTAAGATAAAATTAAATCGTTTGATAATTTATCGAAGTTTTATCCTCCTCGAAAATTTTCTAATATGCGAGGTTATTGTAGATGTCGAAGTCGAAGGAAATTTGACCTTCGACTTCGACTTCGACTTTTCGAAGCTTTACACACCATTAGTATCAAATAGAAAACTAAAACTTATGATAATCAAGTTTCTGTTTGTATGGTCAACATAGTTCCTATCTATCGTGTTAACTGCTGGGTCGAACATAGTTCCTACTTCGTGTTAACTGCTGGGTCACATAGTTCCTACTATCGTGTTAACTGTTGGGTCAACATAGTTTCTACTATCGTGTTAACTGCTGGGTAACATAGTTCCTACTATCGTGTTAACTGCTGGGTCAACATAGTTCCTACTATCGTGTTAACTGCTGGGTCAACATAGTTCCTACTATCGTGTTAACTGCTGGGTCAACATAGTTCCTACTATCGTGTTAACTGCTGGGTCAACATAGTTCCTACTATCGTGTTAACTGCTGGTCAACATAGTTCTACTATCGTGTTAACTGCTGGGTCATACATAGTTCCTACTATCGTGTTAACTGCTGGGTCAACATAGTTCCTACTATCGTGTTAACTGCTGGGTCAACATAGTTCCTACTATCGTGTTAACTGCTGTGTCAACATAGTTCCTACTATCGTGTTAACTGCTGGTCAACATAGTTCTACTATCGTGTTAACTGCTGGGTCGAACATAGTTCCTACTATCGTGTTAACTGCTGGGTTCAACACTAGTTCCTATCTACTATCGTGTTAACTGCTGGGTCAACATAGTTCCTACTATCGTGTTAACTGCTGGGTCAACATAGTTCCTACTATCGTGTTAACTGCTGGGTCAACATAGTTCCTACTATCGTGTTAACTGCTGGGTCAACATAGTTCCTACTATCTATCGTGTTAACTGCTGGGTCAACATAGTTCCTACTATCGTGTTAACTGCTGGGTCAACATAGTTCTACTATCTATCGTGTTAACTGCTGGGTCAACATAGTTCCTACTATCGTGTTAACTGCTGGGTCAACATAGTTCCTACTATCGTGTTAACTGCTGGGTCAACATAGTTCCTACTATCGTGTTAACTGCTGGGTCAACATAGTTCCTACTATCGTGTTAACTGCTGGGTCAACATAGTTCCTACTATCGTGTTAACTGCTGGGTCAACATAGTTCCTACTATCGTGTTAACTGCTGGGTCAACATTAGTTCCTACTATCGTGTTAACTGCTGGGTCAACATAGTTCCTACTATCTATCGTGTTAACTGCTGGGTCAACATAGTTCTACTACTATCGTGTTAACTGATGGGTCAACTTAGTTCCTACTATCGTGTTAACTGCTGGGTCAACATAGTTCCTACTATCGTGTTAACTGCTGGGTCAACATAGTTCCTACTATCTATCGTGTTAACTGCTGGGTCAACATAGTTCCTACTATCTATCGTGTTAACTGCTGGGTCAACATAGTTCCTACTATCTATCGTGTTAACTGCTGTGTCGACATAGTTTCTACTATCGTGTTAACTGCTGGGTCAACATAGTTCCTACTATCGTGTTAACTGCTGGGTCAACATAGTTCCTACTATCGTGTTAACTGCTGGGTCAACATAGTTCCTACTATCGTGTTAACTGCTGGGTCAACATAGTTCCTACTATCGTGTTAACTGCTGGGTCAACATAGTTCCTACTATCGTGTTAACTGCTGTGTCAACATAGTTCCTACTATCGTGTTAACTGCTGGGTCAACATAGTTCCTACTATCGTGTTAACTGCTTGGTCGACATAGTTCCTACTATCGTGTTAACTGCTGGGTCAACATAGTTCCTACTATCGTGTTAACTGCTGTGTCAACATAGTTCCTACTATCGTGTTAACTGCTGGGTCAACATAGTTCCTACTATCGTGTTAACTGCTGGGTCGACATAGTTCCTACTATCGTGTTAACTGCTGGGTCAACATAGTTCCTACTATCGTGTTAACTGCTTGGTCGACATAGTTCCTACTATCGTGTTAACTGCTGGGTCAACATAGTTCCTACTATCGTGTTAACTGCTGGGTCAACATAGTTCCTACTATCGTGTTAACTGCTGGGTCAACATAGTTCCTACTATCGTGTTAACTGCTGGGTCAACATAATTCCTACTATCGTGTTAACTGCTGGGTCGACATAGTTCCTACTATCGTCTTAACTGCTGGGTCAACATAGTTCCTACTATCGTGTTAACTGCTGGGTCAACATAGTTCCTACTATCGTGTTAACTGCTGGGTCAACATAATTCCTACTATCGTGTTAACTGCTGGGTCGACATAGTTCCTACTATCGTCTTAACTGCTGGGTCAACATAGTTCCTACTATCGTGTTAACTGCTGGGTGAACATAGTTCCTACTATCGTGTTAACTGCTGGGTCAATCAAGCAGATTATACTCTCAATTTTCGGTGAACGCATGAATTAAACTTTAGACTGGCATTGCACTGGTTCTATAAGGAGATGTACCCAGAATTTTCGTGGGGAGAGAGAGGGAGAGAACAGTAAATCATTCAAGGGGAATCACCCTCAGGATCTACCCAGTCGAGATTCAAATCCTGATCTCTTTGTAGACAGCAAACCAGACTTGTCGAATCTGACATTTAGTCCGCGCGCCCACTAATCTGGGTCACTGTGATTTTGTTTTTTTGTTTTTTTAGCGCCACGTCTTACTAACTGTTCGAGTTACACGTAACTGTGAAAATTGAATCTTAAAAAAAAAAAAGAGTAAAATGCATTGTAACAAGCGTTGAAGGTCAGCACTCCTAACAGAGTTAATTAAAACCATTGTTTTGTTTTTTTGTCAACGTGTCATACTACCCGTTAGGTTTATACGCACATGTACTAATTTCGCTAACGCGTTAGGGATTAAAAGGGTTGATTTTTGGGTAAGTGTACCAAAATTTGCGTCAAACCGTCAAGGAAAAACGCTGGCTTCGGTCATTCATCAATAGGGACGGGTTCGACTCGAAATTGGATCGGTATCGAAGTAAATATAATTTATTTATAATATACAGTAGAATTAGGATAATATGACATTGGATAGTTCGAACCCATCACGACTCCCGTGAAATTCCTATCCAGACCAACGATAATGTAACATGTGTTTGGAATTTTAGAAGGAAAAATTAGGATAGTTTGAAGCCGATACATTGTTAATTTTTTCTCATTTTAAACCTAACTTAATAACGGTAGAACGCTGACAGATTCTTGAAGAAGTTAATAACAGAAATATCCAATACGCCTCTGATGAAGAAGACAGAACAGACATCCAAGAAGAAGAACCAATACCATCCGTTTCTGAAAAACTTACAATTATAGGAAAACTAAGAAGATTCACTGAATCACAACCAGACCTAAAAAAAACAACCTTTTTAACGCAATCGGTGAACTTGAAGATTTCATTTATTGTGTCAAGATTAAGCGATTCACAACAAGCCATAACTTTTATTTTCCAAGTTCTTATATGTTGTGTTTAAATTTTTCTTGTTTTTTCATGTATGTATAGATTGTGCGTGTGTTTTATACAACACATAAATTATAAAATGTGTATGTTCGTATGTAGCATATTTTGAGAATATTTTACATATTTACAATTTTTTCAGATATCCCCTGTACCTAGAACTAAATAAATTCTACTGTATTATGACGTATTTGTCTTAGTTTTGTGATATTTTTAAACCCACATTCTGACAGCCTGATTAAAAGTTTGACTCCTTCGTTCAGAAATGATCTAGACAACTAACCTATTTATAATATTGTGATACATCAGTTTTATTTGTAGTGATTTAATATAAGGTAGAAGATAAAATTACATTCTAATACAAAAGCTGTGTATGGTTTTATTAGATAAGTAAAAATCTCCAAATGAAATAAATAAAAAAAAACATTTTCACACATAAAACCAACAAGAATTCTTTGAGTAAAATTCCTGTTTAATCTTTCGGTATCGATCTTTTTATTTCGATACGAGTAAAGCATCGATACTTTTTTCTTTTGATACTATTAATGAGTAGAGTGTCAATATTTTTTTTTATTTGATACAGAAATGAGTAAAATATCAATACTTTTTTCTTTTGATATCAGAAATGATAATATCGATGCTTTTCTTTCGATATTAGAAATGAATAAAGAATCGATACTTTTGTTTTGATACCATATCCTTAGATACAGCTTTCAGAGTGGTCGGTTTTAATCCTGACCTGTTGAAAGTTCCCTGGACTTTCAGTTTCGAGAAAGTGGGTAAGATTATGAGAGATTCGGAGCTCACTGTTAATGTGTTTCCGCTCAAACTATAGCGACTTACGACCCTTCTTGCAGGCGACTGTCCTTAAATAATCACCCTCCATCTCTTGTTCCCCTAGGCGAGATAGGTTTATTCACCGATAGCCCGTTATGGCACCGGGATAATAATAACCACGAACAAATAGAGTAAAGGCTTCCCAATAAAAGAAGTCGTGAAATGAGAACCAATGACCTTCCAGATCAAGGTCTCGGCTCCTGATCTATTTTAAAATGGGGTTATTTCTGTTTGATTAAAAACACCAATTAAAAACAAAAACACAAACAATACTGAATTGTAAACAAAATATTAAAAGAATGTTGGTTCAACAAGGTCACATCGCGTGTGCTCTTGACAGAGTGGTAAGGGGCTCCGATTGTTTCTTCAGGAGATTCAATTTTATCAATATTATATACATACATATATATATTTAGTATACACATATTATACTCTTATAAAGTCACGTGGCTGACTCACTTACTGACATTAATGTTTACCCACTTCCAGATGAGCTAGAAACTTTAAATTTGGCAAACTTATAGCTTCTAGCCTTTAACCGACGGGAAAATTCCAAAAAGTTAAAAAATAAATTTTTAGCCCCCGAAAATATGAAAAATGGTGAAGAAACTTTAAGGTCGGTGCGGACCTTTCTTTGGAGGATAAATGGTAGGACCTATCATAAAACGGATTGCAACAGCAGTTACGGATTTGGCGAAATAGAGCTATATTTTTTTGATTTTAAGTAAATTTTGCACATTTTTCACACATTTTTTTATTTTCTGACACACTTATGGGACAGTTTGAATCATAAAATTTGGCAGGCATATTGGCACATCCAATTGCCATAAGCGTGCCAAATTTGATGATTGGGAGCTTGGGGGCGGGGCCCCCAACGAGCAAAGCGAGTATATTGCACATAAATGTAAGCATATATACATATATTATATATATACCTTGATATGATATATGTATCCATATACTATTATACAAATATATATATATATAACATAAAACTTATGTATATATAAGTTACATATATATATTATATATATATATATATATATATATATATATATAAGGTTACTACGTCAAGTCATGTGACCTGCATCTGTCTCTTTTGATAGATATTTATAATAATAAAATAAAATGTTATCGCTGTTGGGAGGGAAAACTGTCTAGTCTTCCTCTATCAAATAAAGTCATGTTTTTTACAAGGTCACAATATAACATTTAAAGATAATGTCAAATTGTTTTAGAGAGTTTTATGTAAAATATCACACTTTAAAAAAAAAAAAACTATTCAAACTTAAAATTTAAACTTTTAACTGGTCCGAACCTTCTCATACGTTTTGATGAAAACAAAATATTTATATTTACAGTAATTATATTATCACCGCGTCTCACTAGCTGTCTAGCTTACACACATATGTGATAACTACTCTAATGGAGTAGGGATGGATAAGAAAGCATTTATGAGGTTATATACCCGCATTTGCGTGATAAAAGAGTGGGGAACCATTTAGGAAAAACGACACTCAGTAGAAACACAATATATATTTTTTTATATATAATCCTGGTTTCTAAACGCCTGTAACGCGTCTCAGTGCTGTCCCTTAAATTACAAATATTGCGAAAGACGTGTGTGTGTGTGTTCTCCAATGGATGAGTCGGACATTTAAGTCCGCATGTCCACCTTTTAAGGTGATTTTAAATTGAGAGTAACAATCATATAGTTCTAGCCATTTTATATGTTGTACAAAAACCTGACAACACACAACAACACAACAACAACAACAACAAAAAGTTTCTAAATAAATGACGAGAAGTTTGAAGAGCGGGCGATAGCTAAGTGAGATCAAGGTTTCCGTCAATGCTGGAACGGCAAGGTTACCTGTCAGCGGTAGGTATTAGAAGAGGGAGGGAGTATCTCTAGTTCAGTTGGGAAGCTCGCCATGACTCGGACTGACAAGAGTTTCACTTATCAGTCGTCTTTTGTCTTCTTCACGGCGTGACCCATGTCGACATCGTCTGGTTCGGATCCTCAGGTCAAGACAGCGCACGTGAGTCGAGCTGGCCTCTTAAGATATTTATATTTCTTTAGCACCGCGTCTTACTACCCGTTCGAGTTATACGCTTATGTACTAATTACGCTAATGGTTTTAGGGATTAGGAAGGTTATATTTATAAGAAGTGTACCCTCATTTGAGTGGAAGTAGAGTGTAAAACCATTTTGGAAAAATCACCCCCAGTACATCCGACCAAGATTTGAACCCTTACCTCCCCGTCATCGGCAGCCTGGTCCAACACGATAGTAACGCCTTAAACCATGCGGCCACCGAAGTGGGTGATGTTTATCTAGACTCCAGAGTAAAGTGATCCATTCGTCTCAGAAATAAATATATAATATATCTCGGACGGATTTTGTTCCCGATGTATTTAAATCCATTCAATATAATTTGACTCGCTTTGGTGGTCGAATGGTCTAAAGCGTCACTCTTGAATAATAAATAGACCGGGCCACCGGTGACTAGGGATGGCGAGTTTACCTAATATATCGATACATCGTTTGTTTCCGATGTATTGTTGTTGAATCATGAGATCATGAGATAGTAGAGGAAGCAAGACTGAGGTGGTATGGTCATGTAATGAGGATGTTGGAGTACATGAGATAGTAGAGGAAGCAACACTGAGGTGGTATGGACATGTAATGAGGATGTTGGAGTACATGAGATAGTAAAGGAAGCAAGACTGAGATGGTATGGACATGTAATGAGGATGTTGGAGTAAATGAGATAGTAGAGGAAGCAAGACTGAGATGGTATGGTCATGTAATGAGGATGTTGGAGTACATGAGATAGTAGAGGAGGCAAGACTGAGGTGGTATGGACATGTAATGAGGATGTTGGAGTACATGAGATAGTAGAGGAAGCAAGACTGAGTGGTATGGACATGTAATGAGGATGTTGGAGTACATGAGATAGTAGAGGAAGCAAGACTGAGGTGGTATGGACATGTAATGAGGATGTTGGAGTACATGAGATAGTAAAGGAAGCAAGACTGAGCTGGTATGGACATGTAATGAGGATGTTAGAGTACATGAGATAGTAGAGGAAGCAAGACTGAGATGTATGGTCATGTAATGAGGATGTTGGAGTATATGAGATAGTAGAGGAAGCAAGACTGAGTGGTATGGACATGTAATGAGGATGTTGGAGTACATGAGATAGTAAAGGAAGCAAGACTGAGGTGGTATGGACATGTAATGAGGATGTTGGAGTAAATGAGATAGTAGAGGAAGCAAGGGTGAGATGGTATGGACATGTAATGAGGATGTTGGAGTACATGAGATAGTAGAGGAGGCAAGGTGAATGGTATGGACATGTAATGAGGATGTTGGAGTACATGAGATAGTAGAGGAAGCAAGACTGAGATGGTATGGTCATGTAATGAGGATGTTGGAGTACATGAGATAGTAGAGGAGGCAAGACTGAGGTGGATGGACATGTAATGAGGATGTTGGAGTATATGAGATAGTAAGGAAGCAAGACTGAGGTGGTATGGACATGTAATGAGGATGTTGGAGTACATGAGATAGTAGAGGAAGCAAGACTGAGGTGGTATGGACATGTAATGAGGATGTTGGAGTACATGAGATAGTAGAGGAGGCAAGGGTGAGATGGTATGGACATGTAATGAGGATGTTGGAGTACATGAGATAGTAAAGGAAGCAAGACTGAGATGGTATGGACATGTAATGAGGATGTTGGAGTATATGAGATAGTAGAGGAAGCAAGACTGAGATGGTATGGTCATGTAATGAGGATGTTGGAGTACATGAGATAGTAGAGGAAGCAAGACTGAGATGGTATGGGCATGTAATGAGGATGTTAGAGTACATGAGATAGTAGAGGAAGCAAGACTGAGATGGTATGGACATGTAATGAGGATGTTGGAGTATATGAGATAGTAGAGGAAGCAAGGGTGAGATGGTATGGTCATGTAATGAGGATGTTGGAGTACATGAGATAGTAGAGGAAGCAAGACTGAGATGGTATGATCATGCAATGAGGATGTTGGAGTACATGAGATAGTAGAGGAAGCAAGGGTGAGATGGTATGGTCATGTAATGAGGATGTTGGAGTACATGCAATAGTAGAGGAAGCAAGGGTGAGATGGTATGGTCATGTAATGAGGATGTTGGAGTACATGAGATAGTAGAGGAAGCAAGGGTGAGATGGTATGGACATGTAATGAGGATGTTAGAGTACATGAGATAGTAGAGGAAGCAAGGGTGAGATGGTATGATCATGCAATGAGGATGTTGGAGTACATGAGATAGTAGAGGAAGCAAGAGGGAGATGTTATGGACATGTAATGAGGATGTTGGAGTAAATGAGATAGTAGAGGAAGCAACACTGAGATGGTATGGACATGTAATGAGGATGTTGGAGTACATGCAATAGTAGAGGAAGCAAGGGTGAGATGGTATGGTCATGTAATGAGGATGTTGGAGTACATGAGATAGTAGAGGAAGCAAGGGTGAGATGGTATGGACATGTAATGAGGATGTTAGAGTACATGAGATAGTAGAGGAAGCAAGACTGAGATGGTATGGACATGTAATGAGGATGTTGGAGTATATGAGATAGTAGAGGAAGCAAGGGTGAGATGGTATGGTCATGTAATGAGGATGTTGGAGTACATGAGATAGTAGAGGAAGCAAGGGTGAGATGGTATGATCATGCAATGAGGATGTTGGAGTACATGAGATAGTAGAGGAAGCAAGACTGAGATGGTATGGACATGTAATGAGGATGTTGGAGTACATGAGATAGTAGAGGAAGCAAGAGGGAGATGGTATGGACATGTAATGAGGATGGAGAAGGAGAGGATATAAAAGAAAATGTTGGAAATTAGGTATGCAGGAAAAAGACCGCAAGTGAGGCCAAGAAAGAGATGGGAGGAGCAGATAACAGAAAGTGTTCAAGTGAGAGGAGAAGAATGGAAGAAATTTAAGGAGGAAGAATAGAAGAAGGTGGAGGCATTTTACTAAACTAACTCAGCCACAGGCTGGAAACAAATGACGATGATGATGATGATGATGATTGAATCAGTCATGGTGGACTTTAATGGTGGTATTAAGATAGCTGCTGTCCTTTAATCCTTTTCTTCGCCACTTTTAACTTTTCAAAGTTTTATTAAGATTTTTAAAATAGTAGATAAAGAAAAAATCGACTTGGTTAGTAAAAATAGAAACAAAATCGTTCACTTGTTTTGTTTTATAAACCTTAAGGTATAGTTCGATTACAGAAATATATCGATAAGTTAATCGATATATCGAATACTAAAACATCGATATACTGTTACTACCCCTACCAATGATGGGGAGATAGAGGCTCAAATCTCAGTCAGGTGTAATGAGGGTGCTGTAATTCTTAAATAGTTTTCCATTGTTTTTCTCCACACAAATGCGGATACATTTTATTTTAATTTAACCATCTTCATTCCTAACACAGTAGCGTACTTAGTACATATATGTCTAGCCTTATATGGGTAGTAAGACATTATGCTAAAAATAATCTAAGGAATTAGAAGTAGAGGACGTTCTTAAAATAAAAAGCACTCTCTTAAGATTAAAAAATATATTGCAGAAACATTCAATTAAAATTCATTAAAACTAGAAGAGTAAAAAAATGGGTGAAGAACTTGTGGACAGTATAACATTTCCCCCTATTTTTGGCAGCACCCCTAGAGATTCATTATCACGGCAAAGCGGGGTGCCATTGCAACCCCTTCTGGGGCCCACTGGTCTAGAGAGTGCGCTCCACATTTCCGACTAGGAATAGCTATTAATCATTTCCAAGGGTAAACTTTTATAAATCTATTTCTGGCGTAGTTTAGTTCTGTAAACATTCTTTCTATCCTTGTTTACTCGGAATATCTGCTCGTATAGTTGGATTTTCATAGAAAGCCCCTTATTATTATTTATTTATTTTAACATATATATATATATATATATATATATATATATGTGTGTGTGTAAGTACATATACATACACATTGTAATAACAGCAAACACTAGCCACACAGACAAGGCCTCAGCCAGCCAATAATTTCAGGGGGGGGGGGGGGAGGGGGTTCTGGGCAACTGCCCCAATTGCTGGAGGCTTGAAAAATTCTAAATTATAAACAGTTCTAGAAACTCTCTGAAGTGTTCTTTTTATGGTAACACAGCCCCCTAATTTGTACTTGTATCTTAATTTTGATATGGTTTGAACCATAAAGAAAAACATATATATTTTGGCCATAAACATTGGGGGGGGGGGGGGGGTTTAAACCCTCAAAACTCCCCTGACTACGACCTTGCCAGCAGCGCTACAGTATGTTTTTATAACACAGTAGATATTTGTCGTCATCGCAGGCTGATTAATTAACTCATATTATTTTGGGTAAGGGCGGTAAATGTTATCAAAAACCCACCCCATCTCACATATAGACCTACCTTGGCCTTAAAATATAAATAACAATCACGGACACACAATCAATCCATCCCCCTTGGAAAAAATGGGGGGGAGAGAGGATGAAGAGTAGAAATATATAGAAATACAAAAACAATCGACAAGTAAAGAAACAATTGAATATTATACGTGTAGGTACGTAGACGTCCCGCCATCACTCACATACACATACGTGTCCTGGGCATTCCCCCTGGAGTCGAGTCCCGGGGACGATGGCCTCAGAAGTACTCAGGAATGTTTGATCCCCTCCACCAAGGATCAACCATATCTAGAGATAGGGTAAAATAGCATTAATTTTAAGTTTTTTTAGCATTAATTATTGGAAATTTAGCGTTTTGTGGCATAATTTAGCATTTTGTAGCAAAATAGGTAAAAATGTCTTTCAAGAGAAAGTGTTGTCGCGTCAAGACAGAGGTTGGTCTTTCGTAAGTATTAGCGGAAGGGGGGGGGGGGGGGGCTGGTTGCTAAGCAAAGACTAACGGAATGTGGCGATTAGCCGGATGGGCTGTGGAAGGCACAGGATGCAAGTATAACCCGAGATGAAGCACACAGATGAGTGAAACTCAATGATTTTTTAATCACTTATTTCCGCTGAAAAACATCGTTTTATAGAAATTCTCAGCATTTATTTAAATGCACAGCATTTTATTTAAATGCACAGCATTTTCAGGAAATTCGCGTCTATTTCGCTAAATAGAATAATTTAGCTAAAATACTCTCAAAATCACGTTTTTCGCGTTAATTCGCGAAATAAAAATCACTTTAAACACTTTAAAATGACATGAAACGCAAAGAAAACTTATAAATACCCTATTTTCGACCCTTTTATTGTTTTTCGCGTTTTTCGCAAAAGCGAATTTACCTATCTCTGACCATATCCAATGGGGGAAGGGCTTTTCTTTCTTTCTTAAGTGATTTATTTATCTTTCTTAATCTCTATTTACAGACATATTTTAACAAGTCATAAACGAAACAATAATATTCTCCAACCCTTAGGGGTTCTTTAAAATAGCATTTCCATCGAAAACAAAATAAAAATTAAAGTTTTTTAGATCCCATAAATAGGGCAACGTTCACATATATGGCGGTGGGGTTTGGAAGGGCTTTTTATAATATACAAACACATTTATTGTTGTCAACATTGATAATATTTTCCCATTTTATTGGTGTTATTTTTACATCTTCTGTGGTCTAGTGTTCAGAGTTCCTGGATATATACCCAGAGGTCCCTGGTTCAATCCCTGGAGCTTATGTGAAGCATTGGGTCTGGAACGAGGTCAACTCAGCCTCTTAAGGACAAATGAGGAGCTACTTAGATGAAAAATGTTTCAGCTCCGGTCTAGAAAACTGAGATTAACAGCTGGAGGATTCGTTGTGCTGACCAAATGACACCCTCTATCCACAGAAGATGGAATTATTTTCGCCAACATACGGTGGCTACTCGATCGGTATGGCTCGATTGTTTGTTGACACCATAGAGTTTTTTTATATACTGTTATTTTATTTGACTAATGAATCGTTGCAAATTTTCGCGCTAAAATTGATTCGAAGTTTTTTTTATTGGACACATTTTTTGCGTCCATGTCCCCTCCTTGGGCAGGACCCGGGATAAAGAGTCTGACATAACATATATGGCTCGGGTCCAAGTCCAGGCATAAACAGGTGTGGCCTTGACTTCATGTTTACTACAGAGGATATAACTTAAAGGGGCTTTCTAGATGATTGAATGTAACTTAGAGGAATAATTTTATTCTACCCTTGTCTCTGAGCTTGATATATGTAAAAATGAACCATTACCCACCATACCGCGACTTTGACAAGACCCGCCATTTAAAACTGAATATTAACATCATTATTATTATGCGTTCTGTCTCACGACAGGTCCATTCCTTTTGTCAATGACCTTAGACCTCCAATGCGCCCTGTCCTCTACCTCCTCCTTCAGCTCACAGCATTTTCTTCTTTCCTTCAAGTCATTCACTATTTGAATTCTCCTCTTTCCTAAGCTCCTTTTCCTCAACCTTTCCATCTATGACGTCGTGCAGAAGACAGTTCTCCTAAGGATATGTTCTATCCAGTTTAATCTGTACTGAAGAATCGCATCCAAAATGGTTCTCTTCTCACCCACTCTTCTTAAGACTTCATTTATCACCTTGTCTGTCCACCTGATCTTCTCACCCACTCTTCTTAAGACTTCATTTATCACCTTGTCTGTCCACCTGATCTTCTCACTACTCTTCTTAGGACTTCATTTATCACCTTGTCTGTCCACCTGATCTTCTCAGCCATTCTTCTTAGGACTTCATTTATCACCTTGGCTGTCCACCTGATCTTCTCACCCACTCTTCTTAAGACTTCATTTATCACCTTGTCTGTCCACCTGATCTTCTCACTACTCTTCTTAGGACTTCATTTATCACCTTGTCTGTCCACCTGATCTTCTCAGCCATTCTTCTTAGGACTTCATTTATCACCTTGTCTGTCCACCTGATCTTCTCACTACTCTTCTTAGGACTTCATTTATCACCTTGTCTGTCCACCTGATCTTCTCACCCACTCTTCTTAGGACTTCATTTATCACCTTGTCTGTCCACCTGATCTTCTCACTACTCTTCTTAGGACTTCATTTATCACCTTGTCTGTCCACCTGATCTTCTCACTACTCTTCTTAGGACTTCATTTATCACCTTGTCTGTCCACCTGATCTTCTCACCCATTCTTCTTAGGACTTCATTTATCACCTTGTCTGTCCACCTGATCTTCTCACCCATTCTTCTTAGGACTTCATTTATCACCTTGTCTGTCCACCTGATCTTCTCACCCATTCTTCTTAGGACTTCATTTATCACCTTGTCTGTCCACCTGATCTTCTCACCCATTCTTCTTAGGACTTCATTTATCACCTTGTCTGTCCACCTGATCTTCTCACCCATTCTTCTTAGGACTTCATTTATCACCTTGTCTGTCCACCTGATCTTCTCACCCATTCTTCTTAGGACTTCATTTATCACCTTGTCTGTCCACCTGATCTTCTCACCCATTCTTCTTAGGACTTCATTTATCACCTTGTCTGTCCACCTGATCTTCTCACCCATTCTTCTTAGGACTTCATTTATCACCTTGTCTGTCCACCTGATCTTCTCACCCATTCTTCTTAAGACTTCATTTATCACCTTGTCTGTCCACCTGATCTTCTCACCCATTCTTCTTAGGACTTCATTTATCACCTTGTCTGTCCACCTGAACTTCTCAAGTCTTCTCCAGCACCACATTTCAAAGCTCTTCATATATTTATTTTCTTTCCTCTTGAGAGTCCTTACGGAATTATATACTTCTATCTATAGAGTGAGAATTTGCAGCCCGGAGATCTATTTGATGCACTTACTCGTCTATCTATTGAATTATTATTATTATTACTATTATTATTATTAGCACCGCGTCTTACTACCCATTTGGGTTATACGCACTTACGCTAACATGTAATGGTAGGGTGATTGTGAGATGAAATGGAGGACCTACAGTTTAACGTGGAATCCGAACCACGGTGGAGGCCTGGCATTCCCCACATTCTCTACCTATTGAAGAATACCCACTAAGGCTTATGACTGGTTAGGGTCACCCATCCTCTCCATCTGGGAGAAAGTATATATAGTAGGGAAGTTGTTTTTAAGTTGTGGCTAGGTTCTGTGATTTCCCGTTGCCTTCTGCACTGAATTTCTGTGAAAGAGTGAGATTGATTTTACAAATTTTGCTGGTAAAAGGATCTCAAGCACTTTTTACGTAAATTTTAGGTGTCACAATCGACACTGGACCAAAGGTTTTACTTCCTATCCAAAGAAAGTCGTATTACCCGTTTTCATCCCTCAATAAAAATCAGTGTTGACCTCGGCTGGATTTGAATTGACGTGCAGTGAGTTTAGAGATGAGCATTTTACCTCACGACCACCGGGGTCGACGTTATTATATGGGTATCGATAATATGTATCAAAAGCTATTATCATCATCACCGCGTCTTACTACCCGTTCGGGTTATACATACTTACGCTAACATGTAATGGTAGGGTGATTGTGAGATGAAATGGAGGACCTACAGTTTAACGTGGAATCCAAACCACGGTGGAGGCCTGTCATTCCCCACATTCACAAGTTGTGATTAATACACGTCTTGTCAGAGGTGAAGGGAGGGTTTGGTGATCAGATAAATCTGTGCCGGGACCGAGGATTGAACCCGGACCCCCTGCACAGAGGTCTGACACTTTACCCCAGAATCCGCATTGGTCTGTGCGGAGTCAAAGCATAATCTAAAATATCTATTTATCCATTCAGAAAAACATGATAGTTATTATCTGATTTAAGTTTATGTTGCAAAGCATTATGGGTCGGCATATATTTCTGCTATCATGTTGATTGCTGCGACACTTGAACAGTTTCTGTTCTTGATTTTGGGCGACCGTGAATCAAGCTTTAGGTTAAAGCTCTCTCGCGTGATGCGGGTGTAGGTGAGGTGTAACTTCAGGCGTAAGCAGTTGAGCTATTAATCTGTGTGTGTGTGTGTGTGTGTGTGTGTGTGTGGGGCTGATGGCAAGAGGAGGGATTGAGGGGAGGGGGGTAAGGGTAGTAGCTACAGTTCAATTACATAGGAAGAACCTTATTTGACAGAAAAGCTATTAGATACACTTTCCGTATTCATACGCTAAATCATGTATCTGCAGCAATTTTGGTTATTATTATTACTTTTATTATTATTAGATGTTCTGTCTTACGACAGGTCCATTCCTTTTGTCAGTGAACATAAACCTTCAATGCACCCTGTCCTCTGCCTTCTACTTCAGCTCCCAGAATTTTCTTCTTTACTTCAAGTCATCCGATATTTTTGAATCCTCCTCCTTCCTAATCTCTTTCTTCCCTCAACCTTTCCTTCTATGACGTCATGCAGAAGAGAGTTCTTCCTAAGGATGTGTCTGGTCCAGTTTATTGGTGAGTCACATCCAAAATGGTTCTCTTCTCACCCACTCTTCTTAGGATTTGTTCGTTTGTCACATATTTTGTTAGATAGGCCTACTATCAACACCTTTAAAATAACACTAATAGTGAATTGTTAATTTATCAACGTTGACTGCAAAAATATTTGTTTCTATTTATTAAAAGGTTCTTCATATAAAAATTTGACTGTACTTTTCTAGTCAATCCGTGATATTTGCCGTCAATATTTAGTTATAAGTTTATATACTGAATAAATAACGTAAACAGCATCCGTAACCCGCTTCTGTGGCCATATGGTGTAAGGCGTGACACTTGCAATATACAGTACTGTCGATGATGGGGAGTTCGGGGTTCGAAACCTGGTTGGTCGTATTGATGGTGGGTTTTTCTAAATGATTTTATATTCTCCTTATAAGTAAATGCGGGTACGTTTACTCTAAATGCAACCTTCCTCATACCTAACATATTAAAGTACTAAAACTCAGACGAACAAATAGTGAGACACGGTGTAAATAAAAACACAACATTTTAAAATAATTGCTGAAGGAATTGTCACTTCTCTGGCTTTGCCAAATGTTTTGCGAGACTTCCGTCCTATCCCCAGGTAAGTGTGATTTCGTTTTGTTATCACGGACGTGTGATATTATCTCTGGGAGACAATGATTGGAATTATCAACACAACAAGCGAAAGGCTTTAATTGAACCTAACAAATCTCGACATGCGCCAACTTGAAGGGAAATATCTTCGCTCTCCAGGATTTCTGATAGCACCCTGACTGTGACTGTGTCAGTCACTCAAGCCTTCGATACGTACGGTCGTGTTATCATTATCAGTCGCGTCTCGAAATTGTTAACGACATGATCAGTTTTACGATCAAGACAATAGTGATGTTAAAATAAAATCACATCTAACCTAATAATTGTGTATTATTTCAAAGGTTATAAATATCTCCCAAACACGGGGCAGTTATCATCAACATAATAGCATAATGTTATAAATGGCGCACAACGTAAAGGAATGTTATAAATGCCGATCAAGATTCAAACCTCTCGATCTCCCCGTCATCAGCAGTCTAGTCTATTGCGAGAGTAGCGCGTTAGACCACGCGGACACCGAAGCAATTAACATTTTTTTCTTTTAATTAAGTCTTAAATATTTTCACTTTAAATAAAATTATGCGTTTAAAAAAAGATTTGAGGATTCGAATTTTTATTTGAGCTTCTAAAGAAATTTTAAGATACGTATTCAAGGAAAAAAGGATTCGACACATCCCTAATATACAGGGTGTTCAGAAACTCAACGCCCAAACTGCACATATAGTTTGTTTGAACCAAAAATAATACAAAATCCTTATACACTTACATCAGGAAAAAAAAATGCTAGTACCATTAAATTGTGTTCAAAGTTTCGACTCACAGTGCAGGGAGAGCAAAGCTGTGCAAGCATGCGTGTACAACAGGTTGCATAGTAGTTAGGCACGTGTCACCAAACAGCTTGTCATTATTACATGTGCAGTGCCGCGCGCCTAGCCCCTACTTATTGTACACGCACGCTTTAACGGCTTTGCTTTCACTGCGCTGTTCGACGCAACTTTGAACACCATTTAATGGTATTACCATAGTTTTCAGGATGTAAGTCTGTAGAGATTGTGTATTAGTTTTGGTTCAAACAAACTGTATGGGAAGTTTGGGCTCTGAGTTTCCGGTAAACACACATATATTTCTCATTTAAAACTTTATTATCTAATATATTTTTTGTAATGTAGGCTCTAATTTATTTTAATTATTTTATATGTAGATCATAGAATATGTGTAACTTACGTTATGCACCAAACGCTTTGAGGGTACAAAGTGGAAGATTTATTATATCTGGGGGTACATCAACAACAACAAAAAAAAGAAGGGGCTACCACTGGCCTAGAGAGTTTTAACGAAGCCAACAATGATTAGAGAAACAGGAAGTAGCTTATTTTTGTTTTTAACAATCTCCTGTTGGTAATTAAATGTTAGGTAACACGATAAGCTATGACAGAGAGTAGAGACAACTTCTAGAAAAAAAGACAACTTCCTTCAAACCTCTTTGAATTGAAACTTCGCATCGCTTTGTTTGAAAGAATCGACACTTGATTTCGACGTTCAATCTGTAATATATATTTTAATTACTTTCTAATCGTTCGATTATTCCAGTTTAATAACAAGACTATTATCTCTATGGATACTTTTGAATGGGTGTGTGTGTTGATTTGTTTTTTAATTGGGATATTTAACCTGTACTTTCTAAACAGACCGATTATATCAGTATACAAACTTAACCCAAGACGTAACATCTAATATCACGCAGACAGTTCCAGATCCGTAATATCTACTGATTGGGCAACAGGACTTACAAACTAACTTAACCTAGGGCAGTTCGTCTAGTACCATACACACATACACACATAGTTCCTAGGTAATTATTAATTGAATAACAGGACTTACAAACTAGCTTAACCTGGGGCAGTTCGTCTATTAACACACACACACCTAGTTCCTAGGTAATTACTATTGAATAACAGGACTTACAAACTAGCTAGGTTAACTAGGACGTTCCAGCCAAACTCTCATATATTTACTAATTGGACAACAAGAGAACCAGCCTCGGGGGCGTAGTTGGCTAACGCGCTAGTCGTGTTGAGCTAGACTGCTGAGGACGGGGAGATTGAGGTTCGAATCTCGGTCGGGTGAACTGGTTTTTTTTCCCTTAAAATGGTTTTCCACTCTCCCTCCACGCAAATGTGGGTTCACTTCCTCTAATTCAACCTTACCAATTCCTAATCCATTAGCGTAGTTAGTACTTAAAGCGTACAACCCGAACGGGTAGTAAGACGCGGTGCTAATATAATAATAATAATAATAATAATAATAATAATAATAACAAGACTTAACTAACTTAACCTAATACTACATATTGTCTGGGTTTCACTTAAACGGAGACGCTTGGGTTTAAATCTTGGCCAGTTCAATAGATTGTTCTAATTAAATTGTTTTCCATTACCCGACTCACAAATATGGGTACATTTAATCTAAATTTCCCTACACATGGATAGCCCTAGAGGCAGCGTGACACGGAATACTAAAAGTCAATCCACCGTATGGCAATGCCGGGTGGTTGGGCTCCAAACAACGCAGTGTATTGTAACATGATTGACGTACCGAATCGGCGGAGCAGAACAAAAACAAACTATTAACATTCGTGAAACAAGTGATGGAACAAGTGCTACCGCCGTCACCTGTTTTCCAGGTGACGTCACGGATCAGGCTGCGAAAGGAGGCCGACCAATGTTGAGATACAGATGAGATTCTAGCATCTGCTCCTTTCCTGGAAACAAACATTGCTCTATAAAGCTGGCAATGAAGCAGGTGTGTCCAAATCCTAGAAACAAAAGTTGCTCTATAAAGCTGGCGATGAAGCAGGTGTGCAGAAATCCTAGAAACAGACATTGCTCTATAAAGCTGGCGATGAAGCAGGTGTGCCCAAATCCTAGAAACAGACATTGCTCTATAAAGCTGGCGATGAAGCAGGTGTGCAGAAATCCTAGAAACAGACATTGCTCTATAAAGCTGGCGATGAAGCAGATGTGCAGAAATCCTAGAAACAGACATTGCTCTATAAAGCTGGCGATGAAGCAGATGTGCCCAACCTGAATCAAACATGCTTATGAAGCTTGCAATGAAGCAGGTTGCCACATCTTGAATCAAACACTGCTTATGAGCGATGAAGCAGGTGTGTCCAAATCCTAGAAACAAACGTTGCTCTATAAAGCTGGCGATGAAGCAGGTGTGCAGTATCCTAGAATCAAACATTGCTCTATAAAGCTGGCGATGAAGCGGTGTGCCCAAATCCTAGAAACAGACATTGCTCTATAAAGCTGGCGATGAAGCAGGTGTGCAGAAATCCTAGAAACAGACATTGCTCTATAAAGCTGGCGATGAAGCAGATGTGCAGAAATCCTAGAAACAAACATTGCTCTATAAAGCTGGCGATGAAGCAGATGTGCAGAAATCCTAGAACAGACATTGCTCTATAAAGCTGGCGATGAAGCAGATGTGCAGAAATCCTAGGAACAGACATTGCTCTATAAAGCTGGTGATGTAGCAGATGTGCAGAAATCCTATAAACAGACATTGCTCTATAAAGCTGGCGATGAAGCAGATGTGCCTAATCCTTGAATCAAACACTGCTTTATGAAGCTTGCACTGAAGCAGGGATGCAGAAATCCTAGAAACAGACATTGCTCTATAAAGCTGGCGATGAAGCAGATGTGCAGAAATCTAGAAACAAACATTGCTCTTTAAAGCTGGCGATGAAGCAGATGTGCCCAAATCCTTGAATCAAACACTGCTTTATGAAGCTTGCACTGAAGCAGGGGTGCAGAAATCTAGAAACAGACATTGCTCTATAAAGCTGGCGATTAAGCAGATGTGCCAAATCCTTGAATCAAACATGCTTTATGAAGCTTGCAATGAAGCAGGGATACTGATTTACAAAGCTGGCGATGAAGCAGGTGTGAATACTCGACCTCCAAGCAGTTACGCTCCACATTACACGAGGTTTTGGACCCTTGTCAGAGCTAGGCACACTAACCGTACACCTACTAACAAGTGTCTACACACATGGCTCTATAATGTCCCCGTCTTGACCTACTGGCCATTCAAGGTTGGCTGTCCTGCAATGAATGACAATAGTTCCTTTGATGGAGTTAGATGACCACATTGAGATACGTGACCATTACACTCGTGTGTTAAGGAGAGAGAAGGTAGGGTTTAGAGGAGAGCTGCCCGCATTTGCGTGAAGGGATGGTTGGAACTAGGTCGTAAAAATCCACCCCGATGCACCCAACCGGGATTCTAAGCCGGACACCTCCCATCAATGGTGAAATAACCCATACGAGATGGACGTCTTTGTCTGCGTGCTTAGCGATAAAACACTGTCGGAAAAGTTAAATAAAATGGCCATCATCGTTTAAATAATGTCAACATGATTGTTGGAACGCGTAACAGTGGTCAGGTGGGCCTTAAGGCACCAGTCTCGTTTGGTCTGGTTTGTAGGTGACGTGAAGGTTGGGGCTAAAATCTCGGTCAGGTGTACTGCGGATGTTTTTAAACTGTTTTTCCGAACTCCCTTAACTCCCTTACACTCACTTAAATTACTTCTTCCTCCTCCCTTTTTTCAAGAACGGGGATGCGCGATGCTGTTGCACTTGAAAGACACGGATGATGTGTTGTTTTTTTTAAAATACTTTATTAACTTTAAAACAATACATTTATTCGTCATGTGGGTAAGGACAAATTTCTTCTCGGATATCCCGTGGAAGAGATTCGCGATTGTTTATAGCTAGGTTAAGTGGTTTATAACTGGATTGAACACATGTGAGTATCAATAAAGTAGCTTAGGGATTGAATCGCCTACAAACGTTCCTGACTGATTGAAATAAATGTTTTCAAGTGGAAAAAGAATCATGTAATATTTTGTGACGAGAATAGCTTTGGATTTAAGCGGAAACAAAACCTCTTTGGATCTAGAGAAATATTCCACAGTCCGTTGGTTTATTTGATGCTATTTTGTTTTATTTTATGCTGTTTTGTTTTATTTGATGCTATTTTGTTTTATTTTATGCGGCTCTGTATAATTTTATGTTGTTTTTTTTGTTTATTTGACGCTATTTCGTTTTATTTGATGCTGTTATGTTTTATTTGAAGGTGTTTTGTTCTATTTGAAGTTGTTTTGTTTTATTTGATGCTGTTTTGTCATTTTTGATGTTGTTTTGTCTTATAATAATGAAAGAAATCCCAAACCGTTGAATGAATATAAAATGTAGCAATACTAGGCAAGTAATAGCCTTGTTACCATTATAATAGCTTACATTATATTTAAACAAATTGTGTGTTTGCAAGACTTTGGTTGTTGTAATCCCTTTGTTAATCATTAATAACTGGAGTAGAGTCAATCAAGGGTTAGATAAAGATGCCGCCATTTTAATTAATTTAAGGGACATGATTAATAAGTGGCGGCTACTTTTGAGTTGGTGCAAATAAACAGCGCAAATTTGTTCTCAGATGGCGGTTGTTCTTTTTTTAGTGGATACGGATTTAGGTTCATCTTCCAAAGTTGTGTCGACGCATATATTTGGTCCCTTTATTGAATCCAGAGCAGTCCGGACGGGTAGTATGGGAGCTTTCAGACGGGACCATTTAGCAACAGCACTTTTTGTGGCCGCTACCGGTGACTAGGTTAAAATACTTAGAACGGAGGCAGTGGCACTTTTCTGTTGCTGTGTTTGTATGTAAAATTCTCAATTTAATTCCACTATTTTAAATGGAAGTAGTTCTCAGAAGCGCTGCTTAGTGACCCGTCTGAAGACGCCCTAAGATGCAGAACGTTATAAAAAAAAATATATTACCCCGTCAACGATTGTTGTTACTAATTGCGTGGATCCAACGTCTAATCGGCGAAACATTTCATAAGTTGAATTAACTTTTGAGTACCTTTTATAAACTGTTATTAGGGGAGCAGAAGTGATGAATAGTGTCTCAATAGATTGCGGTGACAAGTCCTGATTAATATATTTATGGCGTTGTGTAAACTGGTAATGGTATTAGAAATGTAAAAACGACGAACGAAAAGTTGAGGTTATGTTTTTCGTCGCCCGAGAGAATGTTTTGAGCACCTTACCAATCTCGGACGATATCTAAGAATTTAAAAATTTATAGAAAAGAAAATATTGATGTTATTTGAGTTACTTAAAAAAGGAAATAACAAATATTGACAAGAATAATTTCAATAAATGGATGATTCTTACTTTCTCAAGTTCACCAACTATCGAGAGAGAGAGAGAGAGAGAGTCATTTCCTACGCAAACAATTAACCTTCAGGTTTTGTTGAAAGATACTTTTTGTTGAATACTCGTGTTTTGAAAATCTTTTCGACATTCCGTGTGTCTTTGCATGCAGAAGCGGTTTTACACTATAAGCCCACCAAGCAAGGGCCTATGGGTAGCGGCTTTAGGGGGCGGCACATTTTGGACAACATTACTTTTATTATAATATTTTGTTTTTAATAATTACATTTAAAAATTATTGATTAACACTATCGACGAAATAGTTCAAGTTAAATTTAGAACTACAATAGTTCTTTTTAAATAATTGTACTTTGCAATGGCTTTGTAATCTTGTGTACAGTAGCCTCGTGGCTTCTTCGGTGCTGACTGACAACTCACAGCTAACGGCTTTGAAAAGTTACCAGACCAAATTACGTATCCCTACGCCGAGCCATATGATCTGCAAAAACATGTGTTTAGCAGCTGTCACTTCTGACAGTCAAAATTTAGGTATATACCTAAATGTTGACTGTCAGAAGTCAGCTGTGAGCTGTCAGTCAGCACCAAAGAAGCCATGGGGCTACTGTAGAAATATTTTCTCGAATACTAACTACCCCCCCCCCCCCACTCTTTCCTCCGAGACTTCCTAAAGCCCCTGACAAAAAAAATGGGGGGGGGGGTGTTATATTATAATTGTGCTTAGGGGCGCAGAATTTTTAAATCCGTCACTGCTTGTATGCTTTTAGTCTGTTCTAGGTTCAATTATTATTTGAACGATTTTCTTCAAAAATTTGCCTTAGAAATAATTATATATAATATTTCGTTGCGTTTTGAATAGCAATTTTTCCTAAGCTCCATCTACAATCTATTCAACAAACTTTTTTATGGCTATTAATTAATCTGTACTCATTTATAAAGGGTAAGCTACTAGATAATTTATTAGTATTTTGCAGGAAGAAAATTTTGAGAAAATACAAACAGATATATACTCGTATATTGCTCTAAAAATTATGTTTAAAATGAGTATCTGGGGATCGTTTGACTAGTCAATAAATAGTGCTTGTTAATGAGAGGAAATTTGTTAATGGATAGTTTACTGATTACTAATTTTTGAAAGTTTAAAATTTAAAAAATAAGTTCTATTAACGATTTTGTTCAAAATGTGTATCCGGGAATTGTTTTACATGATAAATAATAATGTTTGTTTGTAATTCTATTGAAAAATAATATTTTAAAGCAATTTACTGATGAAGGATTTTTGAAAATGTGTTTTTTTTAATGGCTTTAGAAATCTTGATTAAAGTTTATGTCTGAAGAAGTGTTTCATATGAGTATCAAAATAATGTTTGTTTTTCTGAGTAATCCTCTTAAGGAGTAGTTTAATGATTTTTTTTTTTTAATGTCACAGCCTACAAGATAAACTATGAAAAACTTATCAGCACTGTTGTGTTGTACCATTTATTTCTTTATGTGATACTCTTCTTGGAAAATCCATTTGATAAAACCTGAAAACGGTGTTTTATCGCTAGAAAGTTCAGTAATAATAATGTTGTGTCTGTGCTACATCAATCTGTTGCCCAGTAGTGGAAATAATAGCCGGTACTAATGACCGTTGTACACCGTGTACTGATCGTACATTCTTTCCGTGTACTGATCGTACATTCTTTCCGTGTCCCGATATTATTAGGGGATAATTATATTGAATTTGAGGGAGATGGAGGGAATCAATGAAGAGCTTAAAACTAACACAGTAGAACGTCGATAATTCGTATCGTCAAGAAAAAATAGTATTTATAAAAATAACGACAGTGGTATCAATATTCGAGATCCCTTGTAGCGGTAAATTAAGCCTATGCCTCACCCCCATATATAGCTTTTTAAAAAATGTGTATAATCTCTGTTTAAATAAAGTGAAAATGTTTATACCTTAACACAGAGCTACCTGCCTCGGTGGCGTAGTAGGCTAACGCGCTTGTCGTGTTGAGCTCGACTGCTGAGGACGGGGAGATCGAGGTTCGAATCTCGGTCGGGTGAACTGTGGGGTTCCTAAATGGTTTTCCACTCTCCATCCACGCAAATGCGGGTTCACTTCCTCTAATTAAACCTTCCCAATTCCTAATCCATTAGCGTAATTAGTAATTAAAGTGTATAACCCGAACGGTTAGTAAAACGCGTTGCTAAATATTATTAACACAGAGCTTTCTAAGTATCCCGTCTACGCTTTATTTATATTTTTTTTACTTTTTGTCTAGGTAGTAGTGTATTTTCCAAAATCCGGACAAATCAATAATCCGAACTGGATCGATCCCCAATTACTACGAGTTATTGACACTCTACCGCATAAGTCTAATTAACCAAACCCTGGCGACCATGGCAATTATTCCTCTATCGAAACTAAGCCCTCGGTACCAGTCGGAAATCTAACCCGGTACCTCTAGATCGTATTCCAAGGGCTCTGACCACTCTATACCACGACAATGGTGTTAGAACGTTGATGATAATTAACAATAAACTCGCACATCTTGTGTTTGTGGGCGCGTTGACAACAGTCTAATCAACACAGCTCCTCCGCAGTGCTCGCTGTTTCAATAAAATGTAGTTCCAAGCTTCGGGAACAAAACACATTCTAGTCTCAAAGCTAACCTCTACTCGTCAATAGTAGGTGCAGGGGTAGATAACGAGTTAGGATTTATAGGATATGTCCCTGAATTTTAGTGGAGATAGAAAGAAAAGACATCCAATAAAGAAAAATCTTCAGTAAATTTGAACGGGATTTGAATCCCAACCTCGTCACCCGACAAACCTTACAAGACGAGACTGACGCCTGTCCACGAGTGAGATCTTATTTTACTAATTTATTTTCACATTAAATTATTAACTCAAAAATGGCGGATGAAAGAGTTTGGTGGTCACGTGCAGTAGATAGATGTTTTCCAAACCATTTTAAGCCAAAAATATTTCAAATCTTTTTTTAAGATTCAATATTATTTACTGAGGGGCTTGTGAAGGTAACTTATTTTAATGTGAAGCGAAGTCGAAGCAAAGCTTGAAACACGGGAAGAAAAGTCGAAGTTGAAGATAAGGCTTTTGTTATTCTCATATAAAAATTATTTCGATTTTTACACTATCCATAAAGTGCATTTAGGTAAAAAGAAAGGCTTGGAGAACAAAACAAAGTACAATATATATTTTATGCTGATATATATTTATATATATTTTATTTACGCCAATCAAGGGGGCCACCTCGTTGAGCAAAAAATTCCGCGCAGACATTCAGCTCTAAAGCAAAATTTAATTATACAATGCGTTATTTCAAACTATGATTCACACCAAAATAAAGTCGAAAGATTCCAACAAGGCTTTTTTTATTTAACAACCCTCTAGTTAAAAGTTTTATTTCTAGAAACAGAGTGTTAAAATATAACATTAACTCATTTTCAACGACTTTTTAATCATATTTGTGGAGCTATGAAAATAGTCTTGAGGAAAATGGACTATAGATTTATTATTTAGCCTTCCTCTAATAAATACAGTAATTGTTAAGATATTTGAGAACTAGCAGCGAGCTTTCCTCTTTACCTTGAAATAAGATTCGTAGTTTGCTTTTTCCAAAGGTTAGTTTTAGGTGAAGGGTGAACAATAATGTAAGCCTAGAAATAATAGAGAGGTAGTTCCAGAAAACGACACAGACCATGTGACCTAACAACGATTTATATTTTCTCGCTGACTGAGGTGGCTGCCTTAATCTCTTGTCGGTGTTAAAATACTGTTTATTTCTGTTTTATTATTTTATGTTGAAATACGTTATATTTTGTGATATATTTAAAATATGTTCAGGATATATCGACATTTTCTTCTTCCTTGGAAATGTTTCTAAAAGTCAAAGATTAAGTCTACTTGTGGGTGTCAAATTCGAAGCGAGGAGAGATTTAAATTTCGACTTTGACTTGAACATTTCAAATCTTCACACACCTTTAGTATTCACAAGGGTTTGAAAACACATTCATATAGTCAGTTTTTGTTTTTTGTGTGTCCCACGCAGGACTTTGCGAGAATGACGCCTTTTAGACCATTCGACCCCTGAAGCAGGCTAATATGGTAATAATTTATTTCCATACCTCATTATATTATCAGTTAAAATATTGAATGTTGGTAAATAAATGTGTGCATACCTTTTAATACTAGATATTTAGTGCGGAATTTGAATGTCTTTCACCAAATTATTAAAATAAATTACTAACCCTGGTATGAAAAAAATGAATTTAGCCAAACACATTTATCATTTAGAGACCTACAGATATCATACTTTTGTTCACAATTTGTTTTAATCCAAAATTTTAAGTAAAATAGTAGCTTAAATGATCATAGCAGTCGACCACAAGTATAGGAAACCATCATTTGATTAAAGATGGTACTGGCGAATATAATGTATTTAATATTTGTGTGTGGGTTCGTCTTGATATCCAATTAGTAGATATCTAGGCGGTAGGGCCGGGTGAGTGGTATTATAATACTGTCCAAAGTTAAGTTAGTTTGTAAGTCCTGCTATCAATTAGTAGATATCTAGCGGTAGGGCCGGGTGAGTGGTATTATACGTACTGTCCAAAGTTAAGTTAGTTTGTAAGTCCTGCTATCCAATTAGTAGATATCTAGGCGGTAGGGCCGGGTGAGTGGTATTATACGTACTGTCCAAAGTTAAGTTAGTTTGTAAGTCCTGCTATCCAATTAGTAGATATCTATGCGGTAGGGCCTGTGAGTGGTATTATACTACTGTCCAAGTTAAGATAATTTGTAAGCTATGTGCTTATATAATTTGTATGTATATAAAAAGTACAAGTTAAATACGACATTAAAAACAATTTGAGCATATTTAGTTGTTATTATATTTAATTTAGATAAATATATATATAGCCAACAAACTTTACCCTTTCCCCTTTTCCGGAAAATAGGGAATAAAAACAGTCTCAAGGGGGAGGGGGGGGGGGGTAATTCCACACGTTGAAGAAGTTTTCTGTTCCCCGGCCGTCAATGATCGGCGTGTGCGTGTGTGTGTGTGTGTGAACACTGTTCCTGTCGTCACATATAATGACGGAGCTGTCAAGCGGGCCTTCCAGTAGCTGACAGACGCTCATGCAAGTCGGCAGCCCTGGGTCGTGGTTCGGATACTCAGTCCTCCCGTCGCTCAGGTGGTTGAATGGGGACAAGTGTTGAAGGTGTATTTGGAACATTATAAAGAAAAATAATTCGAAAAACTTTTCCAGCTTGGTAAGTATTTTATTATTATTTATTTTTTTAGTGCCGTGTCTTACTACCCCTAGGGTTATACATTTATGTACTAATTACGCTAATGGTTTTTAGGGATTGGGAAGGTTATATTTATAGGAAGTGAACCCACATTTGCGTGGAGGGAAAGTGGAAAACTATTTTGGAAAATAATACTCAGTGCACTCGACGAGATCCGACTTCAATCTCTCTGTCATCAGCTTCTAGTCTACTGCGAAAGTAGCGCTTAGACACATGGCCACTGAAGCGGGTAGGCCGAGTACTAAAAGGGTCGTTTCATCGACAACGTGCCGTTTTCAATGTGTTTTGATGAACGTGTAACTGCATTTGCGTGGAGGGTGAGTGTAAAACAATTTTGAGGAGGATAAAAATCAGTGTTTTTATTTATAATAAAATAAGTAAAACTATCAAGGAAGAAATGTTTTCAAATCTGTTGTTTAAAAGTGTAAACACGAGCTATATTTCCGTACGGAGCTCAGAACAAGTAAACTTCCAACGAATGTGTGTGGCTAATATTCAGCAAAACTAGAAACTATCATAGAAAATTGTGCGTAATTTGGAAGATTCGTAAACTTTCCTTCCTTCTACTGTAACTGGCAAAACTAGACAAGACGAGACTTTTAATTACCCTCATTTAGTCCACGTGTCCACCTATTAGGGGAAATATTGGTTGAATATTTTGATTGGGCACAAATTTGAGCAAAGTGTCGGTAAATTAAGGTGGGATGAAGGAAACGCTAGAATAGATCAGTGTTTTTGCAATTTTGATAGCAAACAATTTTTTGGGGGAGAAATGAATTAAATAGGCCTATTTCTCCAGTATAAAGATAGAGTATAATTTTATTCACATGTTGATATCAACAGTTGTTGAATATCTGTTAAGAGCGTAATTAGCTGACAAACTTTTTAAATGAAGAGAAGAATTTGTCATTAAATTCCAGGACACCCTTGACCGATATTCAACAACTGTTGATATCAACATGTGAATAAAATTAAACTCTTTGTTTCTACTGGAGAAAAATTTGATTTAGTTTGACCAAAAAAAAAAGTTTTGCAATAAAACTGCCAAAACAGTGCTATCATCACGCCATGGACAAATCTGACAAAGTTAAACAACAGATAGATATATAAATGTGGAACCTCAAACTAAATAAGAATTCTCGTCAAACTAAGATAAATATTAACTCGCTAGTTAAACTTGTAGAAACCGGCTTACATGATCAAATTGCTTAAGGTTTCACTCTTGCAAGAAACTGGACTGCCGATGTCGGAAGTATCCGGGTTCTAATTTTGGTCAGAAGGAGGCTTACTGAAGATGATTTTTCCTAAATGGTTTTCCACCCTCCCTCCATAAAAAATCTGATACATTTAGCCTAAATTCAACCTTCCTCGTACCCAACAAATTAGTTTAATCAGTATATAAATGTATATAGCTCGGACATCCACTTCTGTGGCCGCATTGTTTAAGGCGCTACGCTCGCAGTAGTCTATACTTCCGATTACTTGGAGATCGAGGTTCGAATCTCGGTAAAGTGTACTGAGAGTCAATCCTCGGTCCCGGCACAGATTTATCTGATTTCCAAACCCTTCCTTCACCTCTGACAAGACATCTTGTGAATGTGGGGAATGCCAGGCCTCCACCGTGGTTCGGATTCCACGTTAAACTGTAGGTCCTCCATTTCATCTCACAATCACCCTACCATTACACATTAGCGTAAGTGCGTATAAAACGAATGGGTAGTAAGACGCGGTGTTAATAATAATAATAATAAAATAATAATAATAATAATAATAATGTACTGAGAGTGTTTAGAAAAAAAGTTTTCCACTCTACCTTCACGCAAATGCTGGTGCATTTTCTATAAATCTAACTTTTTATCCCTAAAACCATAGAGGCGTATAACCCTAACTGGTGGTAACACGAGGTGCTAAGAGAGGTTGCGGTGAGAAGTACTCCCAGTTTGGTCACACACACAGTCTGGAAGTGAGTTCTTCCGTTTCATTACGTCACACGCGAGGTAAATGGAAGGTAAATAATGGCGAGAACATGTTCATTGGTATTTGCCTGTCAGCTTGTAAGTTATTTACTCGGGCAATTAGTTTTAACGGGGAATACCCCAACAAACGTCACTCGGTAAAGATCACGCTCTGCAAATGGCTATTTTTGTATTTTAATTTCTATTTATTGGAATATTTAGATAACACTTACAAAGCAAAAAAAATAATATCAGAGCACGACCCACAAACTAACTTAACCTAGGACAGCCAGTATGATAATTACACCCTCGCTCCTAGCTTCTAGATCTTTGCTACTTGTGTAGATAAATGAACTCATACACAGAATGTGAATATATTGGTAGGCCTAAGAACTTTGTCATGCAACAGATAGTGATCTGGGTGATGTACAAGAGATAGTGATCTGGGTGATGTACAAGAGATAGTGATATGGGTGATGTGCAAGAGATAGTGATCTGGGTGATGTACAAGAGATAGTGATCTGGGTGATGTACAAGAGATAGTGATCTGGGTGATGTACAAGAGATATTGATCTGGGTGATGTACAAGAGATAATGATCTGACTGATGTACAAGAGATAGTAATCTGGGTTATGTACAAGATAGAGTGATCTGAGTGACGTACAGAGATAGTGATCTGGATGATATACAAGAGATAGTGATCTGGGTGATGTGCAAGAGATAGTGATCTGGGTGATGTACAAGAGATAGTGATCTGGTGATGTACAAGAGATAATGATCTGACTGATGTACAAGAGATAGTAATCTGGGTTATGTACAAGATAGAGTGATCTGAGTGACGTACAGAGATAGTGATCTGGATGATATACAAGAGATAGTGATCTGGGTGATGTGCAAGAGATAGTGATCTGGGTGATGTACAAGAGATAGTGATCTGGGTGATGTACAAGAGATAGTGATCTGGGTGATGTACAAGAGATAGTGATCTGGGTGATGTACAAGAGATATTGATCTGGGTGATGTACAAGAGATAATGATCTGACTGATGTACAAGAGATAGTAATCTGGGTTATGTACAAGATAGAGTGATCTGAGTGACGTACAGAGATAGTGATCTGGATGATATACAAGAGATAGTGATCTGGGTGATGTGCAAGAGATAGTGATCTGGGTGATGTACAAGAGATAGTGATCTGGGTGATGTACAAGAGATAATGATCTGACTGATGTACAAGAGATAGTAATCTGGGTGATGTGCAAGAGATAGTGATCTGGGTGATGTACAAGAGATAGTGATCTGGGTGATGTACAAGAGATAGTGATCTGGGTGATGTACAAGAGATATTGATCTGGGTGATGTACAAGAGATAATGATCTGACTGATGTACAAGAGATAGTGATCTGGGTGATGTGCAACAGATAGTGATCTGGGTGATGTACAAGAGATAGTGATCTGGGTGATGTGCAACAGATAGTGATCTGGGTGATGTACAAGAGATAGTAATCTGGCTGATTACAAAAGTAGTGATCTGGGTGATGTACAAGAGATAGTGATCTGGCTGATTACAAAGATAATGATCTGGTGATGTACAAGAGATAATGATCTGACTGATGTACAAGAGATATGATCTGGTGATGTCAACAGAGTGATAGGTGATGTAAGAGATACTGACTGGTATGTGCAAGAGATAGTGATCTGGGTGATGTCAAAGATAGTGATATGGGTGATGTGCAAGAGATAAGTGATCTGGGTGATTAAAAGAGATAGTGATCTGGGTGATGTACAAGAGATAGTGATCTGGGTGATGTACAAGAGATAGTGATTGGGTGATGTACAGAGATAGTGATCTGGGTGATGTACAAGAGATAGTGATCTGAGTGATGTACAAGATATAGTGATTGGGTGATGTGCAACAGATAGTGATCTGGGTGATGTACAAGAGATAGTAATCTGGCTGATGTACAAGAATAATGATCTGAGTGATGTACAAGAGATAGTGATCTGGGTGATGTACAAAGATAGTGATCTGGGTGATGTACAAGAGATATATCTAGGTGATGTACAAGAGATAGTGATCTGGGTGATGTACAAGATAGTGATCTGGAGTGATGTAAAAGAGATAGTGATCTGGTGATGTACAAAGATAGTATCTGGTGATGTACAAGAATAGTGATCTGGCTGATGTACAGAGATAGTGATCTGGGTGATGTCAAGAGATAGTGATCTGGCTGATGTACAAGAGATAGTAATCTGGGTTATGTACAAGATAAGTGATCTTGAGTGTGCACGTAGTGAGTGATTACAGAGATGTTCTGGATGATGTAAAAGAGATATGTGATCTGGCTTGATGTAACAAGAGATAGTGATCTGGTGATGGGGTTGATGTACAATATATAGTGTTGTGTGTTCCATCTAAGAGTTAGTTCATAGACCTCAAATAAAGAGCGCTTCGCATCTCGGTGGGGTCACGTCTCACAACCCGATCGGCTTGTCCATTAACCACACGAGATGAGAATGGTAGAATATTTTAAAAGTACATCAGTATTTACATCGAGAAAGGTTGGAAAGCTACCAATGCTCCAAAAATGTTAGTGCACCCTATACTGTATTTGAACCTTGACCCTCCATTCTGAAGGCTAGTCCGCTACCACTGAGCAAACTCCGGTGAGAAAGAAGATTGGATATTAAATTAAGGTGCACTATTCTTGATTTGCGCAAGTTTTTTTTTTTAACAGTTCAAGATTTACTCAAAAGTCGTTTTGTAACCACCCACCTCGTAAATAAGTTATGAGCTATCATTTTGACAAATAAATTCAAAATACATAAATTGTCAAGGTGACATGACACATGATTCATGACGAGGATGATTTCGGAGCTTTTTTTAAAAAAAAAATGCATTGTATATTTTCACATAGCTGCGTTTGTACAGTCCATTCGTCATAGGAGTGTTGGTAACTTACAACTTATTCAACAAAATTACCTCAACAAAATAGGATGTACGATGGATTTAATACAGAAGTGTTTTTTTTTTTTATTATCTGGGATGAAAAAACAATAAATATGAGATGTCATCAAAATCCGAGCCCTGTTTATAAGCCTCTCTTTCCCTTTTTCAAAGTTTTGTTTAGTTTACAACCAGAGATTTATTAAAATAATCGGAGTGACAGTTAATTTTGTAAATAAAAAAAAATGATAATACTGAGACGTTGAAAAGAAAAATATTTGTTTGATTTTTTTTGGGGGGGGGGCCTACCATTTCTTACATCTCAGGATCTCCACAGTTATAAATCTGGCCTTGTCACTATTCTATGCTAATTTTAACTCATGTTATTCCTTATAGTCAGAGTTCTCGATAATTCGAGGTAGCCTCGATACCATCTATTTCAGATTATCGACTATCAAGACTCGTATTTGTTTTATAAATGTCCCTCTGTGACTGTGTAGTGCTGAAAGGGGTACGTTGGTCAGGCTACGGCCCCAAAAGGGGTTCGGGACAATTTTGGGAAGCAATAATCTATTCGCAAAACGCGTAAGTATTGTTTTTTTTTAAATAAGTTTTTGTATTATCGTTTTTTAGACTTGTGTGAACTCAAGATTTTAAATAACGAATAAAAAGAAAAATTGTTTGAATCGAATATAAATCGATTGTTAGGCTATATTATATGTATTTTATATTTTTTAAATGACAAATTAGAAATAAACGTCAATAAACTGTGTCTAGATAATTTTTAGAGAATATACGAGATTCTCAAATTTAGAAAGGGTCAAATCAAATAATGGATCCATTTGCTAACTTATTTAAAAAAAAAATTAAATGTTTAAATGTTAGATTCGAATTTAGAATTAATTTCCATCGAATCCGAATTTGGGATCTAGGCCTATTTGGATTCGAAATGTCAGAGTTTCATACAGGTTTGAAATCATTTAACTTTTTTTTATACAACCGAAAGAGATTAATGCTTTACCTCGCCTCTTCTTCCCCCCTAACCCCCCCCCCCCTCCACTCACACACACACACACACAGAAGTAAATTACACCTTATCTCCAAGTTTAACAACCTTTTACAGAATTTAAAGACTTCAACCTTCATTGACAAAGGTTGTGAAAATAAATGACGCACTAATAAGACTTCAAGCTGAAAGGACATATAATTAGCGATACCGAAATATCGCTATCGTAAGACGTGTTTTTTTTAGAACTTGCAATCAGAACGTTAAAAATTAACATTAAAATAAAATGTTTAAAGCACATTGTATTATTTGTGAATGTATTACGTGAAATAAAACTAAATTGAAACTTCTAGCGAAATTTGTAAATAATAATTAGCTTTTAATATGCGAATAATGACCAATTATGTCGATTTTAATGAGAATTAACGATATCCAAAACTATACGTATTTCTTACTTGGTAGCAGACGACATTGCTCTTTACATGAAATTGTCAGAACTGTAAGTACGTACCATAGAAGAACTGTGTTTTATCTGGCTTTTATATTAGTAAAATTTTGGCCAAAGGCAGTTAGTTAAAATTTAAGAATTTTAAATCTAGCCGTAACTTTTCTATGTATATCACTATACAACTTAAAGGGATGTTAAGTAAAGCACTGATAATCCTTGCAGACGTTTAGAAATCCTAGATTATTTATGAAATGGCTCGATATTTTTTAACTTTGTTTTCACCAAAATGTAGGTGGAGGTGGTTGCTCTACTACAGCCCTCTTGATTTTGAATAGATTTCTTTTTGTTGCCAATTTTAGTCGAAAAATTGCTTTTATTTACCAATTTTTGATGCTGGACTTCCACTTTTAAGTCTAAGAAATCCATATATAGCTATAATTAAGAAAATTTGTATGTCTTAATTATAATTATTCAAGGTCAACTTCCAGTGATTCTGATGGATAATTAAAAACCCGTTGCTTAATACGCCCCCAAAATTGAGTTTGTTTAATACTTTTTAAGCACTTTTAGTGCTTAAAGTCTGATCATTTTTTTTTTACTTTATTATTTACAAATGTTTTATGACAAATACTCCCATACAAACATTAAATAATCCCCTTGTAAAAACATCCCTAACACCCCCCCCCCCAACGTTTTACGTTGTTTTCCTCCCACCGTCTCGTTGCGGGCTACTGACCATCGGTGACCTTGATACAGGCAATTAGATTCTATATGTCATGAAAACTTATTTAGCTCTAAATCATGTAACGAGCTATCAAGGCCGACCTACGTCACACCGCCTCCTGTATCTCTGAGTCGTTACGCGGAGGATAACAATGGGGAATAAAAACCATCACGTGTGATAACATTTCCAAACTTGTATCTGTCACTGTGAATGTGTGTGTATATTGTTTATCTCTCGTTTGTATGTGTTGGACGAAAACGGCCAATGGGCGGATTTTTTCTTGCTAAATCCTAGGATTGGCCGTCTCCAAGCGCCCAAACTTAGGGATAGTGTAATTACTAAACGACAAAACTTTAAAAAAAATACAGTCGCTAGGTTAGGTTAGACTTCAAAAAACAAATTTGGTCATGTGGTCTTGATAATTTAAAATAAATTTGTAATCTCTGTGCGGTTCTGTTTGCGTATCAATGAGATCCACCTGCCCTCTTGAATTCATGTGGTCGGTAAAAATTTGGCGGCGCGCCACTGTTCAGTCTGGTCAAGAAACGAACTAAAATGTTATTTCAAGCTTTGGTCCTTTAGTAACTGCACAATCCTAGGTTTGGTTGTTTGGGGACGGCCAAAGCCCGAAATTAAATAGAATTTTGTGCTTTGATCATTTTAAAACGTCCAACCCTAGCAAAAAATGTATTCATAGGAAATTTTCGGGCTTTGCGCCCAACATACAATACACTAGCCTGGGGTGTGTGAATCCCTTCCAGGGAGGGGAGAAGGGGGCGGTCTTAGAACAATTCAGAAATAACGTTAAAAATCATATGAAAATTGAAATACATTTTGTATTTAAATCACATTTCCAAAGTAATTAAGATAGTTATTTCTTGCATATTGACAACAATGCCTACCAGTAGTTGTAATAAAATCGGTGACCATTCAAAAGTGTGCACGAACGTGTTTATTTTCAAGCTCGCGAGTCTCGGATCGTCCCCAACTTTCCTCCACCTCCTCCTAAGCCGGAGGTTCCCAAACTTTATACACCAATAGATTCCTTGCACCAGAAGAAACACCTGCCGGGGCCGTCATAACACATTTTACACTAATATTATGAACAGTCAATAAAGAAGAACACAGTTCACAGTTCACACTGCTGCCACTGGACAAAGAGGTAATTGCTGCCTCTTGAAGAAAGTCGATCGTTACCGCCTAATCCCCCGACCTGATGAGTTCCGATAGAATGAAACCTAGGTCGGGGGATCGGGCGGTAACGATCGACTTTCTTCAACAGGTGGCCATTACCTCTTTGTCCAGTGGCAGCATTGTAAAGTGTGATCTGTGTTCTTAATTTCATTCTAACAGCCGTATTTTGTTTCTTCCCTTTTATATGTTTCCATCACCTTTCCTGTACCGTCTTTCAAATTTAATAGAACATTCGATAATGACAGCTAAGGTGCGGCAGAAGGGAGTGCAAGTATTTTACAGTTTTTATAGAATTGAAATTTTGTTGGCCAAATAAATCAAATATTTCTCCTTAGCAAATGAGTTTGCTTATGCACATGCTAATATCAACAGATCTTGAATATCTGTTAAGGGTGTCTTGAATTTTGTCAACATTTTAATAAAGATAAAGTTTGACAAAATTCCAGGTCACCTTGAAAGATATTCAAGGTCTGTTGACCTTGTTGTATGTGCAGAAAACTAAACTCTATGTTGCTATTTGAGAAATATTTGATTTATTTTGGTCAAAAATGGAATGCTATAAAACTATAAATTATGGCACTCCCTTTGGCCGCACCTTAAGTATAAAAGTATATAACAAACGGAGACTCTCACATTTTCCGGTAGCACCTTTGGAAAATGTCATTTTTTCAGATTTGAACAAAAATTGGCAATCCTATTTACTGACGCTATTTTTTTATTATGAAAACAAATAAAGAATTTTATAAAATGTTCTCGCGCAGCCTGAGATAAATATGGCTTCGCAGAGCACCGTTTGAAAACGCTGCCCTAAGCTACCATTGCGGTCACGCGCATCATTACTGAATAGTCAACTATTGATTTCATAAAACCAAAAGGGCTGTCAACTTGAAGTGGAAAGCTATTTGCGGTGTTCTCTGTCAATATCAAACCAATATTCAAGAACTGTTGTAAACAAAAAACGCAACCATCACAGTAATCTTGCCATTGTTTTACTACTGTCTTGCCAATGTTGCGTTGATTTTTATATGAAAATAAGGAGTAACTAGAAAGTATTTACAGTTTTTTTTTAAATAAGATCCCAAAAAATTAAAAGGGGGAGGGCGTTGGGAGTTTGACTATCTATCAAGGAGGGCGTCAGGTGAAAAAGTTTGGGAATCACAGATATAGATTGGGAGATTTTGTGCAAATGTTTCTGTTTAATTTATTTCAGCTACAGTAGTAGCCCCGTGGCTTCTTTGGTGCTGACTGAGAGCTCACAGCTGACTTCTGACAGTCAACATTTTGACCGTCAGAAGTGACAGCTGCTAAACATATGTTTTTACAGATCATATGGTTTGGTGTAGGGATACATAATTTGGTCCGGTAACTTTTCAAAGCTGTCAGCGTAAGCTGTCAGTCAGCACCAAAGAAGTCATGGGGCTACTTATTTAACTAGCACTTTCTGAACTGACATGACTTATAAAACAAACTTTATGGTGTCAGACCGTAATAGAGCCATAACGACCGAGCACCCACCATCTGTTGGCGAAGATAGTACCAACTTCCAAGGAACCCTCCAGTTGTTAATCTCAGTTTTCTAGTTTGTCCTCACGAGGGTGAGTTGACCTCGTCTCAAACCCACAGCTTCACGGTAGAATCTGAAAGCGCCGGGGATTGAACCCTGAACCTCTGGATCAGGAACTCTGACCAGTAGATGACAGAGGTGATCGCCTGAGTTATAAACTGACTTAACTCTAGAACAGACACAACACGCAGCCCCCGGCCGTTATTTATCACGGTAGAAGGTGACACCCACATTTTTCGACTATGCCAGGAATCGAACCAGGAACCTTTGGTTCAGTGGGCAGTCCGATTGAGCGAAGGTGTATGACGAACACTAATGTCCAACCCACTTTCGGAAAAGTCAAACAAATCTTCCCCCGCATCGGTGGGCACGCAGACTAATTGAGAGGCTCGTTTAGTATGGTTTTTGTATGTGACCAGGAGGTTTTAGGGTTGGACCAAGAGTTGTTTTTATTATATGGTTTCCAACTCTCCCTCCACGCCAATACGATCACAGCTCTTCTTTATGTAAGTGTATGTAATATCTTAAAAATATGACTCGGTGGTCACGACGCGTTTCAGGTTTTAATTATATCAATATACTGGACTGCTGGGAGAGTGGTGTTCGAAGCCCAGTCGGGTCAAGTGGTGGTGTTTTTTTTCCCTTCCTAAATGGTTTCCACTCTATATATATCTCCACGTAAATGTGAGTACACTTCCTCCAAATTCAACCTTCCTCATCTTTAGCACATTAGCGCAAATATTACAGTTGTGTGTGGCTCGAATGGGTAGTAAGACGTTGTGTTTTAAATAAAATGCTATTAGTTATCAAGATGGCTGTCACCAAAGTACCCGTGTAGAACAAGAAAGAAGCCAAATAAACAAAACCTTTCTTGAGAAAAATTACCTTGTAGATTTAATCTATTGTATCGCAATGATAATAATAATAATAATAATAATAATAATATAAGTGTTTGGCTCGGGTGACTCGCAAGAACTGCGCCAAGGTCGGATCTATTATCGAGATTCAAGCCTCGTCACGGCTCAACTGAAATCTTCTCTTCCCCCCCAGGAAACAATTTCAGGTTTCGTTAAAACCTTCACACACCAAAATAAATACAACACGTCTCGTAACTCTGTCGCTTGGCGTACTGCCTTTGTTTCACAGACTCCAGATACAAGGGTTCAATTCACGGCCTAATATATGGGGTCAGGGATGAGGAGGTTAGATCTATAGGAAATGCACCCGTATTAGTCTGAAGAGGATATGGGAAAACCACACTGATAAATTGAATGTGAAAATGTTAAAACAACAACCCCAACGCTCTTGAGTGCTCACCAAGATTTGAACCTTGATCTTTCTCGTCAGCATTAAACCCATTAGATGGTGAGTCTGATGCCTTAGGCAGCGTGAGAACGAGTTCAGATCCCCGTTTATAAATATAGGCTATAGTCACTAGGTCTGGAAAGATCTTTTCTCATACCAGATATCTACCATATTTCAGATAAGCTCTGGAAGGGGAAAAAAGACATTTCAAATGGATTCTGGCAGGAAAAATGCCCTTAAGATGGATTCTGATATGAACAAAAGGCCTTTAAAATCATTTCTGATAAGAAACATTAAATCTTGTAAGGAAAAAAAGCCTTTAAAATGGATTCTAGTAAGAAAAAAAGGGCTTTCAGCCCTAATAAAGGAGCTCCACCAATTGGTGGGAAGCCCCGGCTAGGGTCGAGGGCGTGGAGGCAGCTCCCAAGGACTACCCGGCCACAATTACCAAACATTTTGTCTGCACGGGGAACAAGGGGGAAACTTCGCCATCATCATGAGACCGACTGTTGGTCTGAGCTAGATGTCTAGGTCTAGGTTGTGCTGGTCTGAGCTAGAGGTCTAGGTCTAGGTTGTGCTGGTCTGAGCTAGAGGTCTAGATTTAGGTTGTTCTGGTCTGAGCTAGAGGTCTATGTCTAGGTTGTGCTGGTCTGAGCTAGAGGTCTAGGTCTAGGTTGTGCTGGTCTGAGCTAGATGTCTAGGTCTAGGTTGTGCTGGTCTGAGCTAGATGTCTAGGTCTAGGTTGTGCTGGTCTGAGCTAGAGGTCTAGGTCTAGGTTGTGCTGGTCTGAGCTAGAGGTCTAGGTCTAGGTTGTTCTGGTCTGAGCTAGATGTCTAGGTCTAGGTTGTGCTGGTCTGAGCTAGAGGTCTAGGTCTAGGTTGTGCTGGTCTGAGCTAGATGTCTAGGTCTAGGTTGTGCTGGTCTGAGCTAGAGGTCTAGATTTAGGTTGTTCTGGTCTGAGCTAGAGGTCTAGGTCTAGGTTGTGCTGGTCTGAGCTAGAGGTCTAGGTCTAGGTTGTGCTGGTTTGAGCTAGAGGTCTAGGTCTAGGTTGTGCTGGTCTGAGCTAGATGTCTAGGTCTAGGTTGTGCTGGTCTGAGCTAGAGGTCTAGGTCTAGGTTGTGCTGGTCTGAGCTAGAGGTCTAAGTCTAGGTTGTGCTGGTCTGAGCTAGAGGTCTAGGTCTAGGTTGTGCTGGTCTGAGCTAGATGTCTAGGTCTAGGTTGTGCTGGTCTGAGCTAGAGGTCTAGGTCTAGGTTGTTCTGGTCTGAGCTAGAGGTCTAGGTCTAGGTTGTGCTGGTCTGAGCTAGAGGTCTAGGTCTAGGTTGTGCTGGTCTGAGCTAGAGGTCTAGATTTAGGTTGTTCTGGTCTGAGCTAGAGGTCTAGGTCTAGGTTGTGCTGGTCTGAGCTAGAGGTCTAGGTCTAGGTTGTGCTGGTCTGAGCTAGAGGTCTATGTCTAGGTTGTGCTGGTCTGAGCTAGAGGTCTAGGTCTAGGTTGTGCTGGTCTGAGCTAGAGGTCTAGGTCTAGGTTGTTCTGGTCTGAGCTAGAGGTCTAGGTCTAGGTTGTGCTGGTCTGAGCTAGAGGTCTAGGTCTAGGTTGTGCTGGTCTGAGCTAGAGGTCTAGGTCTAGGTTGTGCTGGTCTGAGATAGAGGTCTAGGTCTAGGTTGTGCTGGTCTGAGCTAGAGGTCTAGGTCTAGGTTGTGCTGGTCTGAGCTAGAAGTCTAGGTCTAGGTTGTGCTGGTCTGAGCTAGAGGTCTAGGTCTAGGTTGTGCTGGTCTGAGCTAGAGGTCTAGGTCTAGGTTGTGCTGGTCTGAGCTAGAGGTCTAGGTCTAGGTTGTGCTGGTCTGAGCTAGAGGTCTAGGTCTAGGTTGTGCTGGTCTGAGCTAGAGGTCTAGGTCTAGGTTGTGCTGGGAGATGTGGCCCCCATAGGGGACGTAAAGTATTTCCAGGGGGTTTGTGAGGGGCGTGGAACAATGAGGAAATAACGTTATAAAAATCAGCATAAAATTACAAACATTTTTTAAATTTCAATCTATTTTCCAAAATAAGTAAGATAATTTTTTTTCCGACCCGGGACCTTTGGTTTAGTACGCCGATGATATAGCCACTGAGCTATCCATTGGCGTACTAAACCAAAGGTCACGGGTTTGATTCCCGTGTCAAAATGTCGTTTTTCAATTAAAAGAATTGAAGTGGAACACTATTTGCGATTTTTTCTTCAATTAATCAATCAATCAAGAACGGAGGAAAATATAACAATGCCAAACATCACACTAATTTTTTTATACTACAATTTTGCCTTTGTTACATATATTTTTTGTATAAAATAAAGAAGTGACTAGAAATCATTTTAAAGATTTTTTTGATAACATTACTATAAAATAGGGTAGAACTGGATCGTGGTAATTTGATAATCTCCCAAGGGGGGCGTCAGTTGAAAAAGGTTGGAAACCACCGAACTACAGCACAGTTGAACCAAGGAAGGTAAGTTTGCAACCTTTCAAGAAGTATAGAGGAAGAAGGGAAGGCACAGGCACTGTTTAGATTATGTACCAGCAGTTTCGTGAAAGGAGATAGACAAGACCGACGCTTTGTCAAAGCAAGGTTGACACTTTACACCTCCAGCGTTCCTCCGAGCTATCGTAATAGTCAAGAGTTATAGTTGTTCCACTCTCCCTCCATGCAAGTTCGGGCTCACTTCCTCTATATTCAACCTTCACAATTCCTAAACCATTAGCGTAATTAGTACTAAAGCGTATAATCTAAACGGGTAGTAAGACGTGGCACTTAGTATTATTATTGGGTGACCTGGTGGTCTAGGGGTAAGGTGTCAGACTTCTGTGCTGGCGGCCGGGGTTCAATCCTTGGCTCCGGCTCAGATTTATTTGATTGCCAAACCCTTCCTTCACCTCTGACAAGACGTGTATTAATCACAACTTGTGAATCTGGGGAATGCCAGGCCTCCACCGTGGTTCGGTTCCCACGTTAGACTGTAGGTCCTCCATTTCATCTCACAATCACATCTCACAATCACGTGGTGCTAATAATAAATATTATTATTAATAATAATAAAAATTATAATACTATGAAACGAGGTGATTTAATATGCGAAAGTTCTAAGTAATTCAATAACTACCGTTGATAATATTATAATGCAAACAAATCACTTGTTTCCAAATCTGTGCTTGTAATTATATTTATAATCAATTGTGTGCATATTGTAATCTTTGTGCTACTACTCAGATAACCAATGGCGTTGTGCCCTTCTGTTTCCAGGAACAGGTCATTACAGGATAGTCCAACATGCTTCCCAAGGTCTCCAAACATTGCGTCATGCAAGCGGTCTGCAAGAGGTTCCCCCTGCTCTCCTGGTTGCCTAAATACAGGCCAGGGGACGCAGTGTCGGACCTAGTGGCAGGTATCACGGTGGGACTCACCCTCATGCCTCAAGCCATCGCCTACGCCGCCCTAGCGGGGCTGGGACCTCAGGTAAAACACACACACATGCTTGTCAACCCTTCACACGTCTCTGTCTGTACACCTGATATGCAGTGGTGGCTCGTAGCTAAAATTAGTGGGGGTGCTGCTTCATAAATTGTTTAACCTTTGTTTTAAAATTGTGTAAAAGGAAAAAAACATGTATAATAAGAAATTTTATTCAGGAACTTGACAAAATCTTAACATAAAAAAACTTTTTTACTTACTTTAACTTAAATTGTAACAGCTCATGCTTGATCTATTCATTTAAAAATGAAATCCATTCTTCTTGTTTTAATTTGCGCAACAAGTTCAATAATTTTCTCCTTGATCTCTGGATGACAATTGAGGACATTTTTCTCCATTTAAAGTACTGCATGCGCATTTAGTCTTTCTGTTAAATAAAAGAACCGAAAAAAAATGAATCAAATAGAATAGCTGGGAGCAGAATAATAATCTAATTCTACACTCTTCTACACTTTATCACATTCAAGAATATGGTACCCGGTTTTTAAGCACGCAGAGTAAAAAAAAACTTCCTTCCACCATCACGCCAGAGCCGGCACTGCAAGAGCAACAGTGCTCTCTCTAACTGGCAGTCCCGTCTTCCTCCCCCCTTCCCTCCTATGTACGCATGCGCACAACAGTAAAACACCACGTCTCTGGCACTGTGAAGCGCACAGTTCCATACAAAGATTTTTGTCTTTTTTTCATAAACTGGGGGATAGCTACTGAAGTACTAACATTAAGCTTAAGGAATATATATTGTACTACAAAAATAAAGAAAGAATTAAAGAAAAAAGGACTCATATTAAATGTTATCGATAATATCAAGTGGAAATAGCGGGTGCTGCAGTTCCGCAGTACCTATACACGAGCCGCCACTGCTGATATGTAACTAAAAAAAACCTTATATGTTTATACATACGGGTTTTCTCTGCATACATGATACATATATAAATGATTTGCCTTTATACCTACCTGATATATATAGCTGATGTGTATTTATATACCTAATATGCCTATATATACCTTATGTATCTCTAAATAGCCTGATGTGTGTCCATATATATCTTGTGTGTTTTATTTTCCTGAAATGTATCTATACCTGAAGTATATTTAACAATACCTTATGTCTTTATTTATACCTGATGTATATATAATCATACCTAATATCTACCTGATATACATATGTAAGAAAGCAACTCTATACATTTAAACTATATTTATGTAAGACGAAGCTTGGGGGATGAATAACTATAGCTACGGAAATGAGCTATATCTTGATTATAATCGAATACATTGAAAAATGACACCTGGACACGGAAATCGAACCCGGAACCTTTGGCTCAGTACGTCAATATTCTAACCACTGAGCTGTCCAGGACACGTCCTGTCTTAGGGTAATTATTCACTCCTATTTAACGTCCACGCTGGTTAGTTGACCTCCTAGCTTTGATTTGTTTGGTATCTCCTCATTTTGACCGTAATATATCTATCTATCTGTTGAACCATACCACTCAAGATGGATGGTAGGCACTGTGAGGTAAAGAAAATGTTTATTGCAGTTTTTATATCATGGTATGGGCATTTAATGAGGATTGAGACAGAAAGGATGTCAAACAAAATAATGGAAATGAGATATGTAAGAAAAAGAGGTAAAGAAAGAGATGGTAGGAGTAGATAACAGAAAGTGTGCAAATGAGAGTAGAAGAGTTGAACAATTAAAGGAGGAAGAATAGTGGAAAGATAGAGGAATATGGAGGAGGTAGTTTACTAAACTGATCCGACCACAGGATGAAAACAATTGTTGATGATGATTATGATTATATAAATATATATATTTTTTCCAAAATATATCAAATATTTTCCCTGTAGAAACATAAGAGTTTAATTTTCTTCACACGGTGGGTGATATCAACAATTGTTGAATACCTCTCAAGAGCATAGAGGCATTAGATGAAAAACTTTTTAAATGGAGATAAAAAGTTGTCATTAAATTCTAGGACACCCTCGACAGATATTCAACAACTGTTGATATCAATCAACATGTGAAGAGAAACTCTTTGTTTCTACTAGAGAAATATTTAGTTTATGTTGATCCAAAAAATTGTTTGCTATAAAAACTGAAAAAAAAAAAACTTTTCTAGAGACCTCTTTCATTTCACCTTAAATAAGGGTAGGTTTGTATCTCGCTGCTATTTTTAACCAAGTTTACCGTTTTTTTTATACCAAAATTCAACATTTTATTGTCAGCCTCAGTATACGAATGGTTAGGTCTCACGCTTCGGTGGCCGCATGGTCTAACGTGCGACTCACGTACTGGGCTATACCACCGATGATGAGGAAATAGAAATTCGAATCCATTTCGGGCGTACTGAGGGTGGTTTTTTTTCAAACAGGCTTTAACTCTCCCTCCAAGCAAATGCGGGTACACTTATTCTAAATGTAACCATCTTAATCCCTAATACAGTACGCTTATAACCCGAACGGGAAGTAAGACACAGTGGTGAGAATAAGATATATCTTTTTATTCAACTAAATTTTAGGTGACCTGGTGATCTAGGGGTAAGGTGTCGGACTCCTGTGCTGGGGGTTCGGGGTTCAATCCTCGGTCTTGGCACAGATTTATCTGATTACCAAACCCTTCCTTCACCTCTGACAAGACATCTTGTGAATGTGTGTAATGACAGACCTCCACCGTGGTTCGGATCCCACGTTAAACTCTACGTCCTCCATTTCATCTCACAATAACCCTACCATTACACATTAGTGTAAGTGCGTACAACCCGAACGGGTAGTAAGACGCGGTGCTAAATCTAATAATTGTTTTCCCCACACATCTGGTAACCGTTCTATCGGCTGTTTTCAGTTCGGCCTTTACTCGGCGTTTGCCGGCAGTTTCGTGTACATCGTGTTCGGGACTTGCAAGGAGGTTAACATCGGGCCCACAGCGCTGCTGTCGCTCCTAACCCTCAACTACACGCACGACACCAATCCAGACATGGCTGTGCTGCTGTGCTTTCTATCGGGCTGTGTCGAATTGCTGTGCGGGTTGCTGCATCTAGGTGAACGCACAGGGTAGATTCACACGCAATGTCGCAGTTATAAATACAATTTTGCCAATATCTTAAAAAAAAAAAAAGTGCATGAAGCTAAACATTAAGGTGGGAGTGCAGAGAATATGAGAAAAGGACAGGGTTATTTTTGCAGTTTTTACATCAATATATTTTTTGGCCAAAAGAAATCAACTATTTCTCCAGTAGAAACATAGAGTTCAATTTTCCTCATATGTTGATATCAACAGTTGTTGAATATCTGTCAAGGATGTCCTGGGATTTAATGACAACTTTTTCTCTCCATTTATTAATATTTGGTACTTGACGCCTGCAGCCTAGATTCGAACCAGAGACACCTATAGATTGAAGAACCATCTCACAGGTCCTTACTAAGTGGCCGAGGGACTAAGAGGGTTCGGAAACCAGTTTAGGAAAACCACGGTTCCTTTCCAGGAAGTTCTGACCAATATATTTACTATTTTGTAAAATTGTGTCGTGGTTGCTATTCAATCAAGCGCTAGAACTGGGTGGGTTGACCTACCACTGTCCAAGTTTAAGTTAGTATGTAAGTCCTGCTATTCAATTATTAAATGTTTAGGTGCTGGGACTGGGTGTGTGGTATTAAACGTACCGTCTTATTTTAAGCTAGTTTGTAAGTACTGCTATCCTATTAGTAAATGTCTCTGAGCTAAGGTTGGATGTACTAGGCTTGATGTCCTAGGTTAAGTTAGTAACTCTGGCTATTCTATTGGTAAATACTAAAAGACTAGTGTTTAGTTGTAAACATGTCATTAGTCAAGTTGGTTTGTAAGTCGTGTGTCAAAAAGGTACACTATAAACAAATAAATCACAGATAGTATTACACTGCTATTTGTCTATCGAAACTCTGAGAACGCACGAAACTAAATAATGAGATCAATGAAAAATGGCAAGCGCTACTTATTTATTTTTTGTAGCCGATGCGTGCGTTGGTCAATTTTAGGTCAAGTGAAATACATGCGATATATAACACACACGTACGTTGCGAATTGGAGAGGTCCCTGTGAACAGAAATAAATAAATAAAATAAAATTGTAGTAGTAATGATTTAGTTGATGGTTAATACCACCTCGTTTCGCCGAGGCTATTCTCGTTAGCAAGTTGGTTTTTTTTTCTCCCATACATAATAACGGTATAATTTTCTGGAGAGAAAACGTTAGTTTCGTGTTACTGTTACGTCCGGCACACAAAAGTGTCGATGGCGTGATTTAAAAGTGTGTGAAGTGTTGTGAAATGTATACCGGTTGTTCATTTGAAAACTTTCCATCAAAATATCTAGAAAACAACACATCGCAGAAAAAAACAATGTTTTAAACAAAAATTGTTTGGTTCTCAGAGGGAAGTAAGGTTGTATAAGGCTGGTATGACCTTGGGTGACGTTAAGGTCACTTTGATTTCTTTTAAATGAGACTCCTATTTATTTATTTTATCACATATTCTTGTAGATCAAGTTGTGCCATTTTCAAAATGGTGGTTTTAAGCTTTTAAAAGTCAAATATGTAAGTGCGGCAATGAACTTTCGAGCTCCCAATGTCTTAGAGCGAGCAATTATTATTATTATTAGCACCGCGTCTTACTACCCGTTCGGGTTATAAGCACTTACACTAATGTGTAATGGTAGAGTGATTGTGAGATGAAATGGAGGACCTACAGTTTAACGTGGAATCCGAACCACGGTGGAGGCCTGTCATTCCACACATTCACAAGTTGTGATTAATACACGTCTTGTCAGAGGTGAAGGAAGAGTTTGGCAATCAGATAGATCTGTGCCGGGACCGAGGATTGAACCCCGGAGTTCAGCACAAAAGTTCGACACCTTACCCCTAGACCACCAGGTCACCTAGCAAGCAATTACAAACGAACATGTCCGACTCTTATTAACTCTAGATGTGATTCTTTCAGGTTTCCTGGTGGAGTTCGTGTCCGTGCCGGTGGTATCGGGGTTCGTTTCTGCGGCCTCTCTCATCATCGCGAGCTCTCAGGCTAAGGGTCTCTTAGGGCTAAAGTACAAAGCTGAGGGGTTCGTGGACACGTGGTACCAACTGTTTCAACACATCCATCAGACCCGTCTGTGGGACCTCGTCCTTAGTGTGTCCTGCATCACTATACTACTAGCGCTCAGGGTAGGTCGGCGGAGGAAGAGGGGACGCTTTCCAAACCCATCTAACATACTTTATACCTGCGTACCTCTATGTGACGTCACGGCAAGGGAAATAGGTTTTTACTATGTTGATGTGTTTACGATTTATTCAACGGGTTTTTAATATTCAACATTGAAACAAAAAAACATACGTCATTAATTAATTCTAAAAATAATGTTACAGTGTCAATGTTGTTTTTTAGATTGAAGTAGCTTTTTAAAAAAAACATTTAAAACTTGGGTTATTTGTTTTATTCATGAAATGTGGGGTACGAATATTTAAGCGAATGTCAATGTGACCAGGCACAAACAGTAGAGTGAGTGTGTATCTCGTTAGTGGAAGAGGGGAAGTGGTATCAACAGGTAGACTAGAAGTCTAACGGGATAACCTTCTCATTTTCTTCCCTCTCGTTCTATTTATTCCAGTGGCGTCTAATTAAGATGCAACCCGCTTCACAAAACGCTTCGAATTTACCAAGTAGGCAATGTCGTTAATTGGCTTATTTGTAGAAATTTTAAGTAGACATACTATCCTAGCCAATCGTCGAATAAACAGCAAATAAGAATAAAGTTACTCAACTTGTAACACATTTTTATTTAGTGACGTAGTAGAAATGTGTCAATAAATGAAGCGGCCTTCGTGAAGTCGTACTTTATGATTTGACATAACACGTTTACTACTTGGTAACAGCTATGTGTAATGTAGGTGATTATGTAAAGTCCGGATTCGAATCTTCAAATGAAGAGGTTGGAATCAGAATGTCATGATTCTGACACTGAATTTTGACGATGATTGAAGAGGGATTTTAAAGTCCGATTGAATCTCGAATGAAGCAAATGTTATTCTGATTTCGAATAATATCGAACTGAATCTATCCTAATTAGATAGGCTAAAGTTATGATGCTAAACAATGAGTTACACATTAAAAAACAACAACGTTAAATTAGTTTGGACCTAGTCCTATTAAGTTCTTCAACATGTAATGCAACCATAGAGTCACCTTGTCAAAGTTAAGCGGTAAAGAGCATAATCTGTTGTGATGATTATAATCTACTTCAATAAATAATATATATATATATACAGTCAGTCATCAAGGTTAACACAGTTGCTATAGTAGCCCCATGGCTTCTTTGGTTCTGACTGACAGCTCACAGCTGACTTCTGACAGGCAACATTTAGGTATATACATAAATGTTGACTGTCAGAAGTGACAGCTGCTAAACAAATATTTTTGCAGATCATATGGTTCGGCGTAGGGATATTAATTTGGTCTGGTAACTTTTCAATCATCAGCTGTGAGCTGTCAGTCAGCACCAAAGAAGCCATGGTGCTACTGTACGCATTATCAAAAGGTGCGATTATTGGCTATGCGAAGGTTGTATGGAGGCTTTTTGGGGGAGGATGAAAGCCCCCCCTTAATTTTAGTTCAGTTTGGTAATAATTTTTAATAAGCATTTATTTTACCTCACAATAGTTGTTAATAAAAATATATTAACATATTTAAGGCATATTGGCAATTGTGTCAAATCCTATCGATATTTTTTTTTCTAGTTTGGTTTTATTCAAGTTATCGAATCGAATAAAAATTTTAATTTATATCGATATTACCGAAGCTTGCATACCTCTATGCTTATACACTTTATTTTTTCAGCACCACGTTCATACTACCCATTTGGGTTGTATGCTTATGTACTGATTACGTTTATGGTTTTAGGGATTAGGAAGGTTATATTTATAGGAAGTGTACCCTCGTTTGCATAGAAGTAGAGTGAAAAATCATTTTGTAAAAACCACCCTCGAATGAGATTCAAACTTCGATCTGTCATCAGCAGTCTAACCTCATGTGAGACTAGCGCTCTAGACCACTCGGCCACCGAAGCGAGTTCTATATGGATTGTGTATTTGTGATTGGCCGTTTTCCTATAAATAAATATGATGACATCCTTATGACTTTCTTTTTGCTGTTCTGTTCCTTTTCATCCGTATGTAGAGTAAACCCAAGATATTGACATGTTTTGAAATCATGCTGGTAACTAAAGGGACTGGTGATGGTGATGACCATTCCGACAGTCCGGTTAAGAGGGATATAGGTACATATTGGGCAATCCATTGGGATCTGTAATCTTAAAGAGGTTAAGAGCCCCTGTTCTGAGGTCGTCTAGTGTTTTAACAACCTCAGGCGGATGTTTCTTCCCCCACAGAAACTTAAGGACCTGAAGCCGGGAGGGAAGAGTCAGACCAACCGACAAAAGGCGTTGGGAAAGTTCCTTTGGTTCGTCTCTACCGGCAGGAACGCCATGGTTGTGGTGTTGTGCGCCGCCTTGGCTTATTTCTTCAGCACTATGGAACAGACGCCCTTCCTTCTCACAGGTACCTGCACCTGAAGAGAAAACTGGTCACGTTTGAGAATAAATAACGATGGTATTCGATAAATTCGAGATTTTGTAAAGAAATCTCAAGAAAAGTATCGCGAATACAATAAAGTAAAAAGGCCTTTACTTCAAAGAATAATTTTAAGCAATTGATAAAAGGAATTAAATTTATAATTGTGTAATTTGGAGGGTAATAAAATCACACACAGAAAAAGACAAACCTGTATTAATTCAATCACAAAATTGTTGTCTTTGTTGTGTATAACGTAACAAACATGGCAAACAAAATATAATTTTGTCAGTATCATCAAGGAATAAACAACTGTTTTTGTTTTAATTAAATTTTAAATATTTTCACTTTAATTAAAATTGTAAATTTTTTTAAAAATATTCCCAGTTTCAAACCTAAATTAAAGATTTTATAGAGAATTAAAGACTCAAAACTGAGATTTAGGACTAGAGAAATAGGATTCGACCCGTATTAGTCAATTTATTTACAGGACATAAAGCACAATAATTTGAAATTGGAACCAGTTTTTTCAAGTCCCACCGCTAGGATCGCCACAAGCGACATTTGTCACTAAATCCAACATGGTGGATGAAAGAATTGTCCCAAACTTTTTTTTTTATAATTGTAAGCCAATTTTTGTAGCGAAAAACTTTCAATACAATTTTTCTTCACAACATTTTAAAAATGTATACATGAATAAAATTTTACAAAAAAAAACTGGTCTGATTCTCATAACGAGGCCTTTGCGAATGATGCGCTTATTTCCGATTCCTGTTGATAGCATCATTGACATCGCGTCACGGATACTAACATGAATTACGATTTCAATATTCCGTAGATTATGCGCCTTATTTTTTCGTGTTTTTTTTTAAACATCTGATACTCTATTTTTAAATAAATAGAAAATGTTTATATTTAAAAAATTGTCTTTCGACCAACAGTTGGGGGAACCCCTGCAGTGTAATACATTCGACTCTACTACTGTATGGCCTATTATCATGTTAATGATGTGTTTTCAGGAAAGATAGACGCTGGTCTTCCCCCTCTCACACCCCCTCCTTTCACCACCACATTCGGCAACAGCACCCTGAGTTTCTGGAACATGTGTCAGCACCTTGGTAGTGGAATAGCAGTAGTTCCTATCGTCTCCATATTGGGGAACGTGGCCATAGCCAAGGCTTTCTGTGAGTAAAGACCACCAATTCTTCCGACATCACACTAATATACGCCAATGTTGTAATGGTACTGTTTTGGGCCCCTTTTACTCATCTGAAAATCATGGATGAAGTATATTTTTTATCTTTTAAACCAAAGAACTGTATGTAATGTTTCCTTTTAATACTCTATCCATGGATGACTAGGAAAAATTGAACGATTTAATTTCAGTACAAGATTCTAAAACCAAATTATATCTTTATTATTAATATTATATCAACTGATTATAATTTATTTCAATATGTTTTAAGCCCGTAAGGCATTCTCAGAAGTAAATTTAAATATACTACGTTTTAAATCTTTGTTTGTTTAAAAACTTATTTCGTTCTATTTAAAAATGTGGTGATGAGTTGGCTGGCTACCTTTTACCCAATAAGAAGCTAGCCTTCGCAACCTCAGGTTGCCAAGAGTTCTCCTATTAGTGGGTTTTAACACTGGTGACAAGGGGTCCAAGAAGCAGGAAGATGGATCAGGATGCATCCTGCACGATACTATCGCAGGTTTTAACACTGGTGACAAGGGGTCCAAGAAGCAGAAGATGGATCAGGATGCATCCTGCACGATACTATCGCAGGTTTTAACACTGGTGACAAGGGTCCAAGAAGCAGGAAGATGGATCAGGATGCATCCTGCACGATACTATCGCAGGTTTTAACACTGGTGACAAGGGTCCAAGAAGCAGGAAGATGGATCAGGATGCATCCTGCACGATACTATCGCAGGTTTTAACACTGGTGACAAGGGGTCCAAGAAGCAGGAAGATGGATCAGGATGCATCCTGCACGATACTATCGCAGGTTTTAACACTGGTGACAAGGGGTCCAAGAAGCAGGAAGATGGATCAGGATGCATCCTGCACGATACTATCGCAGGTTTTAACACTGGTGACAAGGGGTCCAAGAAGCAGGAAGATGGATCAGGATGCATCCTGCACGATACTATCGCAGGTTTTTAGCCTCACTTCTGTCGAGGAGTTTTTCCTGCTCTTACTACCACTCAGTGAAGTGGTCCTGGTAGCATTTCTTTTGTTTGCCAGACCTGCTGCCCTACTCTACTCTAATAGGGCCGTACATTCATTTCTTACGTTCACGCATTTTAGAGTGCATAGGACTCGGCCTGACACACACTTATTACCCCACCCTAGCTTAGCTTAGAGCGTGCCTTATTTATTTTTTCGTATAGCAATCTCTATCAAGCTCTAGTTCTGACTCTTCACGTCAGTTGGTTAAACGAGTAAGAACTGTGTCACTTTAATGTTAAATTTATAATATTGAAGTGTAACTAACTACATAAATTGTGTGTAAACATTACATTTTACTAATTTAAACAGAAATAACCAATAAATAATCCTACAGTGGGCTAGGCATATTATCGGATCAGCACATAGCCGTGTGATAGCAAGTGCGCAGTAAGACAAATGGTATCCCAACCTTGGGACGTATCAACGTAAAAACGGTATCGCCATAATTGATGTTCAGCCGTGGGGTATGCACGGGTCACCATCATCATCATCGTCGTAAAAACTGTATCATCATAATTGGCGCCCAACGTGGAGCATGCAATCATCATCATTAAAAACATTATCATCATAATTGGTGCCCAACTTGGGGCATGCATGGGAACTCATCATCATAAAAATGTTATCAACATAATGTACGAAATAGAAAGAGAGGGAATAAAATGAGCAGTTCAGTTTGCTAGTCCTCTTGTTTACCTACTTATAACTCTTGTCCTCTTCCGTTGATAAATATAAACACTAATTCTACTAATGCACCTGAACAGCATTTACTGGCTTCTCAAGCCTACCCTTTTCTTGTTATCTATTCTAGGTAGATATTTGGTTCCACGGACTTTTTATAATCTACGTCCTGACAGGAAGATTCCTACCAGAAATCCCGCATGCCTCCCTCCCCAAATTCACTTCTTTACCCCCTTTCAACGACCAAACCTTTTCAGACAAGTAACTAGTCAACGGTGTGTGAAGATTTATACAGATAACAATTTGCAAACAATCGCTTAAACAACTAAAGGGCCACCGTATTCTACACCTTCGTTGTAATTTGCAGTCTGAGTAGGCTCGTTTGGGGGTTGGTTAATAGGAGGTGAGGGGGGGCGGGCACTATCTGAACCTAAGCTTTGTGAGAAAGCCTGTTGCGATGTTGTCATTTGGGACTGCACACATCGATCCTAGTGTTGAAGGGCTCAAGCTCTCTCAATGAACGCAGACATTTTAACCTGAGTCTGGTGTATAACTTGTCTGTGTGCTAGACTGAGTGTCTGGTGTATAACTTGTCTGTGTGCTAGACTGAGTGTCTGGTGTATATCTTGTCTGTGTGCTAGACTGAGTGTCTGGTGTATACCTTGTCTGTGAGCTAGACTGAGTGTCTGGTGTATATCTTGTCTGTGTGCTAGACTGAGTGTCTGGTGTCTACCTTGTCTGTGAGCTAGACTGAGTGTCTGGTGTATATCTTGTCTGTGAGCTAGACTGAGTGTCTGGTGTATATCTTGTCTGTGCCTTAGTGCTACGAATCAATGTCTGTACACGTTGTAGCACCGTGTTGTCTGTTTGCATGGTCAGCCACCGGTGAGATGTTGGACGCCACCCAGGAGATGATTACCTTAGGACTGTGCAACATCATGGGCTCCTTTGTCCGGTCCATGCCAGTTACCGGATCTTTCTCCAGGAGCGCTGTCAACAACGCCAGTGGGGTGCGCACACCCATGGGAGGGCTATACACAGGCAAGTAGTTCGACTTTACCTAGCGGGATTTTGTTTTACTATTCCAGTAAGTACACCTCTAGATTGCCTTCTCTCTTTCAATTATATATCTGTATATGCATATATATATACATAGGCATATATCTGCATAGCATAAGAATGTGTCATACTTACTGATGTTTTGCTAAATGTAATATGCTGGCATGTAAATATACACAAGATTAATTTCAAAACATACGTGGAGCAGAGAACAAGGCGCATTGGCGGACTAAGTTCACTGACATAAGGAATGGCCCTGCCGTAAGACAGAACTCATAATAATAATAAAGCCGCTAGCACTGGAAAATACTGCGGCGTGGCGCCATTAAGTTCTAAAACCACCGTTTAAAATATCTGACCTCTTTTCAATCTCAAAATAGAGAGCAAATACTTTTTTTACAATCACTTCGGGCACCATCTGCGTGTCGTTTTAAAATCCCTGAATGAACCAATCGTTGGTGAAGTTTCATTGGATGTTTGTTCCAGGGATCCTGATCGTGTTGGCGCTGAGTTTGCTGACGCCGTACTTCTATTTCATCCCTCGGGCCACCCTCTCTTCTGTCATCATCTGTGCTGTCCTCTTCATGGTGGAAGTTGGGATGGTCTCCACCATGTGGAAATCTAACAGTGAGAACATTTCATCCATAAACCGTGTGACGCTGTTGAGAAAGGAGGAGCTCTAATGTATATATGGGGAGAGGGGGGGGGGGTAAATCACAGTGTCACGTAACACAGATCTTATACTTGAGTTAAAATATTGGAAAATTATTATTATTATTATTATTATTATTCATGTTTCCATCGTTAATAAACACAATTTATAGGATCTTTTGATTCTGAGTTGTATTAAATCGGTGTCCCTCTTTTAGTGTCACAAGAGCTTCTCTTTTAAATAATTACATTCACTCTTGATGTATAAAGTTACGTAACACAGGTTGGAGGCTGAAGGAGGGGGGGTGAGGGGGTTTGACTAAATGTATACCCGTGTTACATGGGTGGGGGAGGTTAAAAAAGATAAACTTTACGTGGTTTATGAACGAGTCTTTGAATATACAAACAACGATACGCAAATACTTGTTTGTACTTTATATTATTCCTTTTACATGTTCCTATCAAAGTGTCTTATCATTCTTTACAAATTTCCCTTTTCTCCCTTTTGTGTTTTCTTTTCCTCTTTGGGAGGTTGCGGGGCGCATTTCACACGTTCTCCTGATGAGTTCCGATAGAATGAAACCTAGGTCGGGGGATTGGGCAGAAACGATCGATTTTTTTCTTCTTCTTCAAGAGGCAGCCATTACCTTGTTGTCCACTGGCAGCAGTGTAAGGTGTGAACTGTTTTCTTCATTAATTTATTGTAAAAACCATATTTTGTTCGTTCCTTTTATATGTTTCCATCCACCTTTTCTGTACTTTCTTCCAAATACACAGATTTTTTTTTCACAATTTATAATTTGCAAAGAAGACAACAGAATGATCTCAGACTATATACAATAACAACAAAACAACTTTAATAATATCATGTTGTTGTGTTGTTGTTTTTTCATTCATCAACTGATAGAACGAGATCTGATTCCGGCACTTGTGACGTTCTTCGCTTGCCTCGGTTTTGGGGTCGAACTCGGGATCCTTATCGGCATAGCCGTGGACATCTCTTTCCTGCTCTACTTCAACGCTCGTCCCAGAGTTCTTGTCGAAACACTGGTGGTAAGATATGTGATAGTAGTGTGCGCTGACTTTATTCATTGAGGTGAGAGTTAAGTCATGTCAGCCATCTTGGTTTTAATCAGGGGTTCTCTTTGACAGTAAGTGTACCTTGTCGAATGAAAGTTTATATTGAGCAATATTTTCAACCCAATACTTCCACGTCATAGAGTGAGGAACGTTTAATGAAACATAACGCGGCTGATGATGGAGAGTGAACTTATAAATTAATGGACTCAGGTCAATCGTCTCTAGCCATTACGTGACCCTCAGTTATCTTTGTTACGTCAATTAAATAGACTGCAACATATCATATATATTTAATAACAGATATCGCATTTGTTGCCACTCCCCACGGCCTTGACTCAACCAATATCAATGTATCTATGACGTCACTTAAAGTGTTGCTGGTTATAATAATTCATATATTCCCTGTTGACTGTATATTTATGGTTGATCTAGAACCAATAAGTCTATTAATAAATTAAAAACATACCTGGGTGGCTTTCTGTAGACAAACTTGACTTGTTTTATGCTAGAGACATAATAAAATGAAAATTTAATCTAGTTGGTTAGAAGGTGTTTAGTATTTATCTTTGTTTTTTTGTTTAAATTAGTATGCTGGAAGCTTTTAATGGTTTAATAGAACCAAACCCAAACTAACCTTAGCTTGATAATGGTAAAATGTAGAATGACGTAACTCTACGCATAGGCGTCGCTAGCTTTATTTTTTGGGGTGGGGGGTGGGGGGGGGAAGATACAAAGATATTTTTACCTTAAATTAGGAAATAAATACCTACTTTGTGCCAAACAATAAACATTAATGATAATTATGATGAAGAAATTAATTCTATAGGTAATTTTAAAAAAAGTAAAAAAATAATCGATCGTATTCATTTAGACCTGTGCGTTGTTCCAAAGATGGATTTTTTATTTTCTGAAGAGATTACAGATTATGGGGATGGGACCGTGTGTACCCTCCCCTTTCCCCCATATGATGGCCACCCCCACATGTTAGGCCCCCCCCCCAAACACCCATGACCCCACTGTTATATTTTGTTCCAAGCTTTATTTATATCGTGGAATACACACGTGTTCTTCTCTCTGTCTTTGTGATTCCTATTCCTCGAAAAACTTAATGTCTAAGTGTTTGATCCTCAGTCCCCGGGTGGATCGGAGTATGTCCTGGTGACCCCGAGCTCAGGGCTGCTCTTCCCCGCGGTAGACTTTGTACGGGAGGCTGTGGCGGCAGCGAGTCTCGAGGAGGACCCCACCACACCAAGGATCTCCCCGTGGTCGTCAACTGCCGCCACGTGCAGAGGGTGGACTTCACGGCCGCCCAGGGGATCCACGCCATAGTCCACGATTTCGTCAAGAGAGGTCGTCAAGTGCTGTTCTTCCAGGTGTGCCAACATGTCGTCAAGACGCTGTCCAGCGCTGGCAACACCCGGCTCGTGTTCGTCGCCACAGAACAGGAGCTTACCGTGGTCCTCAAAGGTTGGTATCACTGACCCGATACTTTTTTTTTTAGGTGTCGTGTGAGTTCTTAACTTAAAACAAAAATCGAGTTACCATAATGGTATATAGTTTAAACTTTGCTTCAAACAGACAAAAAAATTTTTTGTACAACACAGTTTTTAATAAATTAAAAAAGTATTCATTCAAAAATTTAAAATTCCAGCTTCAAAGTGCACATGTTTGTAAATAGGGGCTACTAATTTTTAAAATGTTAGCCCTCTGCGCGCTGTAGAAATCGCGCAAGGCCCATGACAGACAAACAAACTCGACATTTTATTAATATCGTAAATATGGCTATTTTAGTTTGTACAACTCATATTTTATTATCAAAGGCTGTTTTTTTTAGTAATAAAAAGTGTAGGTTGTATTATATTGACATCTTATTAATCTATTTATAATGAGATCCAACCATTTCTGGTCAACTTTCTGTATAAATAGATAAAAGAAAGTAAGTGTGTGAAATTTAGGCAATGGCTGTCGTAGTGTAGCCCGTATTTTATAAATTGAACTAACACTTGTTAGCTCTTATTACTCCCAGACCTCATGCGTCTATCCCATTTATCTTTACTGACGAAAGGATGTCCCCAAGGATCGGTATGTGGCGCGATCTGTTGAGATGTCAGCCTGGAACCAGTGTTGTACTTGTTGGAGGGGATACCGGAGACGCAGGGTGCGGTCACCTCCACAGACGACCTTTTAATAAGTAATAGTAGGGTACTCTAGAAGGAACTTAGAGGAATTTAAAGTAACCAGGTGCTTGAAGAACTTGACACGTGGTGTAAAAGTGTCAAGTTAAAAACGGCACCGGTGATGACGACCTACATGCTGTTCAAGGGTAGATTGGCTAGGGATCCGACCATAAAGGTAGGTAGGAAATATATAAGAAGAAGTCATACGGTCAGATACTGGGAGTGACCCCTGTTGAGAACAGAAACTTCACGGCGCACCTGGAGGAAGTGACGAGGAAAACTCTGTCGGTGATGAACAAAACTATAAGCATGGGACAGAGGCGGTGTTATCTCTCTATGCGGATAATAAGGACATACCATGAGACGACCCTTCTCTCTATTGGTTGACAGGAACATCTTACTGAGGCTGACGGGAGCCTATCGGACTGTAGCAACGGATTCACTGAGTGTGGCTCTAGGTGTATGGCCGTTGGATCTCCTTATAAGGAAGAAAGCTGTATGACTGGATAAAAATGGGAAACATGGAAAGGGTGAGACTCCTCACCACACCCGATGTAACAACATCTGGAGAGGCGGAAATAGTCCTGTTGGAGGAGGGGCAGAGACCCTGGGAGAGAAGTGGGACAAGCTGGAGGACTTATCAATTTGCTCCCTAATATGGTTGAGAGACTAGAGAATAAACACCTTCAGCCAACTCAGGGTCTTATCCACTTCATCACGAGGAAGGGACTAAGCCTGGAATTCTAAGGAAGCTGGGACTATAGAGTCGGGGAGTTATGAATGTGGTGAGGAGAGAACCCCTGAACATGGGGTGCTCGGGGGTGTCCTTACGCTAGAAGGAACTACTAGAGAGATAGAGATCCAGGGAAGATTATTAGGCGAAGTACTGGGGGACCTGATCTATTGGAAATTATTAGACCAGATTGCACTGGAAGCGTCAGACAGAGCAAAGACGCCTACATAGATAGACTTAAAGAGGCACAGGGACGAATAAGACGGGACTGTTGACAATGACAATGACGAAGAAGATGACAGTGACACGGAGGGCGGGACTGACATGGACACTAGTGCGGTCTCGGCGGGGAGTGAGTAGAGAAAAAAGGATTGTTAAAGGGGGATAAGCTGAAACAATCCTTGCCGGGAGGAGCAAGCACGAACCCTGGGAACTGGATTCCAGTAGGACTAAGTGTCTGGAGGAACACAGGGAATGCCCTTGTGATCCTAAGGACAGTTTTCCAGTCGTATGAACTAAAGTTAGTGGAGTAAATATGAACTCTGAGAGGTTCCCTGTACCATATGACCCACCACCTTGGAAACAAGAGAGGTGGATTGTGAGTGATGGGCCCTCAGAGTCAAGATGGAGAAAGTTAGTGCCCTGCACCATGTACCACCACCCTTGGAAACAAGAGAGGTGGATTGTGGTTGATGGGCCCTCAGAGTCAAGATGGAGAAAGTTGGCTGCCCTGCAGCCCTCTGGTACCATCCACCACCTTGGAAACAAGAGAGGTGGATTGTGGTTGATGGGCCCTCAGAGTCAAGATGGATAAGGTGGCTGCCCTGCAGCCCTTTGGTACCATCGGGGTGACGGAGTTCCCTGGCAGGAATAGGAATAGAATAATTGAGTTAGTTTAGTTTAGCTTAGTTTAATGGTTAGAATAGCTAAATTAGGGACGGGGGGAACTAGGTATGGGGCAAATTAGGAAATTAAATTGCCAAGGATGGACGGAAGGATTAAAACGGAAGTGTGGTGGCTAGAAAGTAGGCGGGGCACCAACTCTGATAGGGTGCCTCACCAGGTGATGGATATGGGATGCCCACCTCTGCTGGACGTTTGGCGGACTCGGGAGTGAAATCCCGGGCACTGTGGAGGGCCCAGTGGGGGAGGGTACCGGGGTGTAATATACCTGGGGCAGACCAAATGGAACTAGGGTAGTTTAATCATTATTAAATTAAGAGCCAAAATCTGTGTTGAAATTTGTTTAAAAGGAAATTCATTTGTAAGTGTGAAAGTAAGGTCCAAATTATGGGTAAAAACGACCCGGATTTAAGGTTTTAAGATACCGGGCCTGTAAACACTGAAAAAAAATCTCTATAATCTAACTGGATGGATATCTGCGGCTAAAAGGTTTGAGCTGTTGACTGCACACTATTGTGTAAGAGAGAAGTAAACTTTGGGTATTTCTGTTTCTCTTACACATAAATAAGGCAATGCGGCAATTTTGATATAGTTCGTTAATTTTTATGAATATAATGTGAGATATACCAATGTCGAAATAAATGTGTTAACTAAAGGTTTGAAGAGCATAGCTAAGTTCAACACTCATGACTTATTTCTTTAAATAAGTCGATTTAGGTTAAAATTGTAATACTTCCTACAAGCCTATAACCTAAATGATCGTTTGAATGTAAGACTTCCACACAAAGTTTGTCACTCGAACAAAAGTAATTAGGTTTTAGCTACCTTATTTCACTATAGTTATTGAAAATTAAATGTAATATATTTTCTGAAGCAATATACAAGTTGAGAGCCAACTTTAAATACATTGTAATATATTAATACATCCCACAAGCCCTATAGCCTAAGTGGTAGTTTGAATGTAAAACTACTAGATACACAAAGTTTGTCATTCAAACTAATGTAATTATTAAGTTTTAAGCTACCTCTTTTCATTTTATCTATCAAAATTTAAATATAATATTGTTTCTGAAACCATTAGATAGGCTAATAACAAATTTTTAATAAATTGTAGTCTTGGCAGAATGTAAACAACATTGGCGTTAGCTAAATATTTTAATATAGGGTATTAAAGATTTTATTTTTATTTGTACAATATTACCTTTAAAATTTAATTGTTTATCTTTTAATGGAAATGCGTCTTCAGTCAAGTGGGATATAATACTTCACTATTTAAAAACTATAGACTTTTATTCACCAGACACACGTTTTTGCACAAGAACATTGAAAGAAACCTATTAAATCTGTCCCCTCGTTAGCAAGCAGACGACAAACTTTGGCGTCGCGATTTGGTCCGTTGCAAGGGATGTGATTATGTCCATCTAGTATAGTATAGAGATCACTGGTCTAGCCACTGTCCTTCAACGACTAGTATTGAAATGAACCTGTGCAAATTTGTTACTACTAGATAGCGCATTCCTAGTGCGATCAATATCTCTTTGGAGCCATTAATAAATCTGAAAACGTTGTGGTGCAAGTGATCTATATTTTGGTGCTGTTTGTAGAATTTATTAAATCTATTGCATTTTGTCAAAGACAATAAGTTATATAATTAATGATAAGAACCTGCTTGTGTATAATATAGTGTTATTATGAAGGCTGCAATGGTAATAAAGTATTACTTCCTTATTATTGTTTGTTTCAGGACTTAGTAGGGAGTCCCGGAGCAACCATAAGGATACTAAACTAGAATTGGAAGACTCCCAAGGGCAAGTAGCGACTTCTGCGAATATGGATCAGGTCGATACGAGATTCTGAGACTAAAGAAGATATTTCTTTTGAATATTTAACTTGTTTATCGTCTTTATGTCACCACCTTTAGCTGTATTTTGAGTGTATTACAGAGTGTAAACAAAAAAAAGATCTAATTCGAAACTTTACCCTTCGTTTATCATGAAAGGTTGTAAGTTTACCTTGGATTGTTCTCTATATCGCAGCTTATAAGATAGAGCCATAGAGTAATCCACTAAGGCAAGATGGCTACCTTACAAGATCAACCCACTGTCGAAACATACCGACCGAGCAGCCTCGTCTGCTTGCGAAGATAGTGCTAACTTCTGCGGATAGAGGATTTCATGTTGTCAGCAAAACGAACACTTCAGGGTTAATATCAGTTTTCTAGACTAGATACTCTACCTTTTTTTTTAAATTCATGTAGTTCCTCATTTGTCCTCAAGAGATTGAGTTGACTTCGTTCGAGACCCAATGATTCACAGATAGATCTAAACGCCGGGGATCAAACCCTGGATCTCTGAATCTGTAGCCAATAACTCTGACCACAGAAGGCTACAGTGTAAATAGAGTCTATAAAACGATAAATTATCAAACTTTTAATTAATGCACTTGATTGTTACAAATGATTATTTGAAACATCTTTAAGATGCCTTTCTGTGAAACAAAAATGAAGTTCATTTGTTTTTGCTAAATCAAGGACAAAGAAGATTACAACTGAACCATCTTAATGCGAGCTACTAAACTTACATCTTAAATATTGAAATGAAAATTGGAAGTGATAATCCATGTATTATTTGATGTAAACTGTTTTGTGTATAATTTATTGTAAATAATAAAATATTATAACATTTGTATATTAAAAACCTATGATTATTTAGGGCGATTCATTATAACAAATATGTTATATAGTGCTATCCAAAAACCATGCACTCGTATCGGGGGAGGGGGGGGGTGTAGTGCTCGGCGTAACCAAGCGTGACGAAGGGGGTTAGAGGGGGTCAGATAATGCGTGACGTCACATTACAAATTACCGTATTTATTTTGAAAAGAGTGCTACTTATATTCTCGCGCTGACCTCGTGGGGGTTTTAAAGAGGAAAATTTTATTCGCTCTCACGCCTTAACTATTATTTTAGATATTTTATACATTTGAGAAATTTTTTGTAGGAAAATTTTATGCTTTATTAAGCAGTTCTTATTTTCTCTATCTCGCTTAGTTTTCTCAAAGTAAGCGATAAAAGACAAATTTTAATATTTTTTTTCCGGGGAATTGTGATGACTTTCAATTTTTTTAACAAATGTTAGGGCTCATAAACATCCCGAAACTTAGTTTTTACTTTTTTAGGTTATTTCACGCTAAATTAGTAGGTTTTTGTCAATTTATTAGATCTCTGATCTCTGTATAATATATAATTTATAAGCAAACATTCTTGACCTAACAATTGGGTTGATTTATTTGACTGTATTAAAATAAATGGATGTATTACAGCCAGGGTTATTGGATTGGTAATTGGATTAAACACTAAACAATATAAACACCTGCTTAGGGCACCAAAAAAAGGGTAAAGGGGCACAAGATTCTAGTGTTTTCCAGTGTCGTATGTAAATAGTGCAGCTGTCCACAAAAAAGAGGGTATCACAATAAATGAAAAAAAAAAACATAAACAAATTATGTTTTGAACAGGTTGGTACCGTCTCACATGTTTTATATCAAATGTATTCGTATTTATGAGGAAGGAGACTTCCGATTCATGCGATGTGGACCAGTGGACCAGTGGACCAGTGGACTTTTAATTTAAATAAAACCACACTCGGTAGGCTACACTTGTTCGGGATTCGAATCCCAACCTTTCTGTCTATGGCAAGTCAAACTAGACGAGCTTAACTTTTAGTCTACGTGGCCACCGATGCGGGTACATTTTAAGATTTAGGTACAAATTTTTCTCAACATAAATTTTTATAAACATGATTTTGACCAATGACTATGCTATAGAATTTCGTTCCTACCTGATTAATATGATTTTTTCGCGTTGGGTTTCGTCCTTTGGTTCAATTTATGATTTAATCAAACTTTTTAATCGGCTTAAAATACGATTTTCTTTTACATTTTAAATCTAACTTATTGAGTAAAGTTTTTATTTTAAATGCATGCCGGTGTATTGGCATCCTTGCTGTACGGCTTGACGTGACTGTAAACATTTACATACTACTTCGGCCATCTATGGTTTTATTTTACAACTATTTAGTGTACTAGATGTTTTATATGTGTTCCGCTAGGTAGCAGTAATTCTCTTATTTTTACGCATCTGACGATTTCTTCCAAGTTATAGCATTTAATTAATTATTACTTTGACACTTGAAAATTAATGTATAGTCAATTTTAGTTGATGTTAATTTTGTTATCACGATATGTTTGCTTCTATCACCCACTATTATCTTTTCTGATACAATCGTCACAACATTTTTTTTTCCGGTTCCTTCAAACAAACATTAATTTCTTTGAAATATGGGCCTACTCTCGGAATTTAAATTTAAATCATATACATTTTGACTAATAAAGCTCGTGGATCTATTTTCCCGTATTCTAACGCCAGGTCTGGAGGTTATGATATTATAACTTTAGGTGCAATTAGGTATAATCAGTACCACAATAAAATTAACAAAATAGAAATTAATTGTATCAAGTTTGGCTACAAAAAAAAGGTTTTGTGTTTTTTAAGAGGCCCTTTCTATTATAATTTGACCGTGGCTTGGAAACCTTGTATTTGTAAGTGTAATAGAGAACAAATCGATTGTTTGGTTGGGTCCGGGTAGTAATTTATAAAAACCGACACACGGGGAAGAGTTACAGTATAAATATATATATCCCCGCTTGCCGTGGAAGGCTTATAGTCAACAAACAAATCTTTCATCGACCAAGAAAAGACTTATAAGCACCGTTTTAACTATCTGTAGATCTGGAGTCTGCTTCCTAAGTTCGATCTCATCGTGTCCTACCACCCTTCGGACTCGATGATTATGGTGCGTATAATTGTTAGCACCGAAACATGTCGGTAAAATAGAACTTCTGTAGACATCATTATTACAGGAATATCAATAACAAAGGAGTAAGGGAAGTCAATCCCAACAAGACTGTGATAATTTTTACATATATTTATATTCATTTCATGTTATTAATGTTTTTATGAACTTAGATTTAGATATTTTAAATTAAATGAGTTAAAGTTTCTAATTATATTAAACTAATTTTAAGTGTATTTTAATTAGTCAACACTTATATGTATTTACTATTAACTATATTTATTTATACATTTTATACTTTTAATTTGACCTACATTTCATTTAAATATGCCAACTATGTTTTTGTACACAGTATTTTTAGTCCAATTTCTATCCCATATCATTGTTTACTTTAGTAAAGTCCATTCACCGTGGGAATTGTTTTCTGAAAGGCCTTTTTCCCTACCAGAAATATATTAAAAAGTAGGATATTGTTGGGGAAAAAGACCTTCCAGAGAGTAATTCCTACCGTGAATGGAGTATATATTGCTCAATCTCTGTTATTAAACTGATTACACATTTACATCATTTTCGTCTATTCAACTTACAGTATTCATTTCAATTCTTATTATTATTATTAGCACCGCGTCTTACTACCCGTTCGGGTTATACGCACTTACGCTAATCTGTAATGGTAGGGTGATTGTGAGATAAAATGGAGGACCTACAGTTTAACGTGAAATCCGAACCACGGTGGCGGCCTGGCATTCCCCACATTCACAAGATGTCTTGTCAGAGGTGTAGGAAGGGTTTGGAAATCAGATAAATCTGTGCCGGGACCGAGGATTGAACCCCGGCCGCCAGCACAGAAGTCTGACACCTTACCCCTAGACCACCAGGTCACCCTTCAATTATTATTGTAGTCTTTGTTATTATAACATATCTGTAGAAAACTTGATAAATTTAGGCAATTTTTGAGGGTGAGAGACTGGTATCGCCCCCTTCCCTCCCATTTGGATCCACACCTTGTCCTAAACATGAAACAAACTCACAGCTAGAACAATAATCTTATACAATAAACATGAATGAAGGGGAGATCGGAGTTCAAGTCTCGGTCAGGTCTATTGAGGATGGTTTCCCATTCTCCTTCCACGCAAGTGCTAGTAGATTACATCTCAAATGCTCCCTTCCTCATCCTTATCCCATTAGAGTAATTATCATAAATGCGTACAACCTGAATAATTATTAAGACGAGGTGATAATTAAAAACACAGGAGACCTCATCTACTCTGGTTTACCGGTGCTAGGGAGGTCGGAGTTCGAAACCTAACCGGGTGTTAGTTTGTTTTCTTTCTAAATGGCTTCCCAATCTCTCTACATTCAGTTGCGGGTACATTTATTTCGAGTACTACAGTTCTGTTCCCTAACTCATTAGTTTTTAAAAGAAATTGAATAGCTTTGACGTTAAGTTAGACGCGGTACAAACAAAAAATGCATACAGAAAATACAAGACAGGAAAATCAAACGAAAAACGAGGTGTTTTTATAAATTTTTAAGAAAATCAGTATACTTTAGTGGCTTACCCCCTCGGTAGTCGTGTGGTCTAACGCGCTACTCTCGAAATAGAACAGACTGCCAATGACGGGGAGTTGGAGGTTCTAATCTCGGTCAGGTGTTCAGAACTATTTCCAAAATTGTTTTCCACTCTCCCTCCACGCAAATGTAGATACACTTCCTGTTAATATAGCCTTCCTTATTCCTAAAACTATTAGCGTAATTCAGTACAAGTGTCTAACCCGAATGGATAGTAAGACGCGGTGCACACCTAGAATCGTCGTTTAGCTCAATCTTCATCCAAAAGGCGTGTCAGACCAATTTGATAATAAGAGCCACATTTGCATATATTTGGTGCGTAAATTGAACCATTTTGAGGATTGTAGCTTAATTTGCAGTACTGGTAGGTTCTGGTTTTAGTGACGTCACCTCCAGACCAGTGCGGCGCGCCTTGGATGCTGGAGCGTAGGGGGTGGGTCTCGCCACAGAACACATCGCGCTCAGTCACTTGAACATTATGAATCCCTCGGAGCGCTTGTGACTGGACTGGTTTCCATAGTTTGTAGTCCTTGTACATAATAAATTGGGTTTCAACGTAGAACATTAAATCAATAGTTGTTATAATGGTTTGTATTATGGACCAGGACTGCGCGAACGCAGTCCCGACTACCAAAAATTACGCGCCCGAGTAATCCACATTTGGGACTATCGCAGGGGTCAACCCAAGCGAAGTGCAATGCAAGGGCCTCACCCTGGGGGAACCGCCTTCATGATCACGGTAACCCCTACGCCAGGTAAGTATGAAGATAACATTTGAATATTTTGTTTTTATACTCAGATTTTTAATATCTATCTGCGCATTATTACTAACAAAACATAAATAAAATTAATAAATATAGTTTTAAAATATTTTATAATTTTTATTTTCAATAAATAAATTAAACTTTGTATATATAAGTTAATAATGCTCTCTTTTATCTTATAAAACAGATAATTAACTAAAATATTTAAGTAAAAGCGTTCAAAAATATGAGTGAGCCAGCGAGATCGTTTCATATTCCCAGTAGTTTATAATTGAGTCAATAGAGAGCTGCACTATATCATATTTAAAAGTTATATTTGAATCTAAATTAATTTTTATAATTAATTACATGAAATTCATTTGAATTTGTTGCGTAGAGTAGCGCAATTGAGTTAGGTTGTTTTAGGGTTGATTTATCATAAACGTCATTTCTTAAAATTAGAGGAATATAGATAAACGTAAAAAAAACTACGTGGGCTGCTTTAGAAATTGTATAATATAATAATGATAGCGATCCTGAGTAATGAAATTTTAAACAATGTAAAAAATATATAATACTAATTCCTTTGTACTTACGCATCCAAAAAATGTAATACCATATTAACTATAGTAAATAATCGGGTACGCTAGTACTTTTTCTACTATTTGTGACATGTCCATATTATTTGAAGGAAATTTAGCGCTAATTATTGTAAACAGGAATGTAGTTTCTCTGCTCTCTAAGATTCTATCCGTTCATTGTTTAGTTTTTATCTCAAAACTCTAAGTAAAATATCTTTGAATATTTTATAAGGTTTTGTTATGTAACGTAAGTTCTAAGTAGTAATCTAACCAATGAATTAAATCTCACTCAACCAATGTTGGAACTAATAAAAGTATTTTGAGGTTGGCTAAACTGAGACGTTTACCAATAGAATACACACAAATTCGTATATTATTATGTCAATATCTATTTTTTTGAAATGCAAATTCAAATCATTGTAGTTGACAAACATATTTACTTAACAACGATGATTGTTCAAAGGATAACATGAAGTTAGGTATAGGTATATCTTAACGTTCTTATTATTATATACATAATTTGTAAATGATCTAGTCAAAACTCCCAACACTAATATTGTTGAATTATTATTATTAAATTTATTTTATTTTTATTTTGGATGTTAATAAACACAAAATTAAATTGAATGTGGGATATGGCCAAGGCCAATATTAATAAATAGGTGGACCTTAAGCCTAACTTAACTAAAAAAATATGTACTCACCCTCTGCAATATCAGGCACCCAGTAACAAAATAATGGGCCTTAGAGTCTGACTTCACAAAATATCCTAAACCTTGATTCACATGTTAGTTAAGATTGTTTTTTTAAAGCTATTACACAACTTTTGCATGTTTTATTTTAAAATTAGAATTCAGAATATTTATGCTTGCATCAAAACTAACATTTCCCTTTTTAAACTTATTTTTAGTGTCTTTGTTTATTACTGCCAGTAGCTTATTTTATTTGTCTTGTAGAGTATAGTTAGATAAACCTTGTCCAGTTTTAGTGTAATAAAAAGTAATGCTATTGTTTTTTAAATAAAACAAGTATTTTTCTTGCACACACAATGCTTGACTGCATTATATTAAATACTAATGTGATATTCATTTTAGGTTGGCTAAAAACACACCTTCTTTTAGAAAAAAAGGATTTTAACCACCAAAAATAACCACCAGTGTTATTAAACATAATAAACACATAAAAGCACTTACCATATCTATATTATTATTATTATTATTATTATTATTATTAGCACCGCGTCTTACTACCCATTCGGGTTATACACACTTACGCTAATTTGTAATGTTAGGGTGATTGTGAGATGAAATGAAGGACCTACAATTTAACGTGGAATCCGAACCACTGTGGAGGCCTGGCATTCCCCACGTTCACAAGATGTCTTGTCAGAGGTGAAGGAAGGGTTTGGTAATCAGAAAAATCTGTGCCAGGACCGAGGATTGAACCCCGGCCACCAGCACAGCAGTCTGACACCTTACCCCTAGACCACCAGGTCACCCATATCCATATTAAAATTGTTTCTTGGATCAAACAATACAATAATTACTCAGTTTACAAACGAGATTAAATTTTGTGATGTTGGTTAACACTTCCCTTCACGTTATAGGGGCTGCATGACATTGTTGCTGAAAAACAACTAAACCTCTAAATAAATGTATAGGCATACCACCCATCCTAGCAGACGTTCATTCTTACATTGCATGTTTGGGACATAGAAGGCTAGGTTTAGTTGGGTTGGGTCATAGTTTGTGATATATAAACAAATAACTTATTGGTTTATCATAATTAACCTAATTTTATCACAGTAATTTATAACTTATGTCATGTTTTAATGTATTAGGCCCATTAAAAAAAACTGCCAGTACTGTAACTTTAGTTGTTTTTTTTAGTTAAACATTATTCTAGCCATGTGTGATAATTTTCTTAATGTTAAGTTATTAGAAGATGTTCAAGATGTATTTTAAACACGCATATAAAAAAGTAATAGGTTTGAAACGTATACAGTAGTCCTCTGTAAGAATTTAGTTTGTTACACACATAAAAAATATTGTTGCATCACACCTATAGTAGCCCCATGGCTTCTTTGGTCCCAAAGTTGAGTCATGGTTATTCACATGCACAAAATTTGACTAGGCCTATAATTTAAATAGAAGGAACTAAGAATGACTCTGTCCCACAACTATTTTAAATTGTTCTTGCTCGAGGCAGAAATTGTTTAATCCCTTTATTGAGTGACACAATTTCAGAATGTATATGTATCTAGAAAAAAAAAAAACTTTATTTAATTTGTGATCTTAAAAAATGATTTTCTTAATATACCTAATATCAATATATAGTGGTCTGGAAATAAGTAAATTAGATTTGGAAAACCTGGAAAAGTCAGGGAATTTAAAAATATAGTTTGGTTGGGCACCCTGTTAGTTGCTATAAACTCTATTTCTGAAAGAAAGTGTATGTGCATTGTGCCCGTTCACCGCTGTAGGCTATCCGTAACACCCCGCAACACGCAACGCTGCAACACGCTAACTCATGCCCTTGGCTCCTTTAAATTAGTTGCAGAGAAAACATTCATGTTTTGCATTTATTTTTAGCGCTTCCTTTAGCATTATTTTGCTACTGCTGTGGAAACTAGAACAAGTTTATCTTCTTATTAGTTCGATTTTCCTCTTCAATTCACTAGGTATAGATTTGAATACAGGAATCGTCAAAACAAAACTATCTACATTTTTTAATTTAGGATGATTAAGTCTCATAGAATACTATGAGCAGGACATGCATTGCAAATGGGGGAAACTATAACCTTGTTCAAGATACTGACTGGTAAACCTGATGGGAAGAAACCATTGGGAAGACCTAGACACAGGTGGGAGGATAACATTAAATGGACCTGAAAGAGATAGGGTGTAATGAGGTGGACTGGATATAACTAGCTCAAGATAGTGATAGGGTGTGATGAGATGGCCTGGATAGAACTAGCCAAAGATAGGAGATAGGTGTCATACTTTTATGAGTTTGTCAATTAACTTTCATGCCAGGCCTCTACCGTGGTTCGGATTCCACGTTAAACTGTAGGTCCTCCATTTCATCTCACAATCACCCTACCATTACACATTAGCGTAAGTGCGTATAACCCGAATGGGTAGTAAGACGCGGTGCTAATAATAATAATAATAATAATAATAATAATAATAATAAACTTTCTGGTAACTAACACCATTAAGTAAGTAACTAAGTGGTAATTAAACCTGCTAATTATTGTTCTGGTGTGTAGACAAGCTTGTTGCTTGTAAACAAACTCCATACTACCAAAGTAATTATTACTAGCTGTACAAATGAGCTACCCAGGTTATTTAGAATCGTCCGGGAGCACTTGGCTTCCCAAACCTCTTTCAGATAAGTTCATCTTTCCCATACCGTAAACTCAAAGTACAAGTGATGGACAACCTATATTATAGTAGGCTCAGTAAGACACTTTGGGCGATAAACAAATATACAATAGCATCCATACAGAGGGAAGTGTGTGCTAACGATATTAAAAAAAAAAAAAGTTTTACTCAATTGAATATTTACTTTAAGGCTAGGTGAATGGATTAACACATCTTGTGTTGTTGTTATTCAAATGCGCTTCCTATCAGAGGCTGCCAAGTTTGTCTCGACGACAAGTCTTCTGCGCAGTCCACCTCAGTGCCATATCTCTATATGATCCAAACATGTGTGTTTATATTAGTAATACATGTAACCTGTTCCTTGAGAAACATGTACATGTACATACACTCACTGCCAAAATATATTGTGAAACATTTTGTTTGTTAAATAATGTAGGAATGCTCTGTACAATTATTAACAACTATCGATGGTTTAAGGGGAGTCGCCTCTCTCTATACAACCAATGTTAAATTATGGTTTATTTAGGTACATTTTTTTTCAAAAACTATACAAGATATCACTATAAATTTTGTTGTTGTTACTTTGGAAATTTAATTCTGCACATTTTAACGGGAGCTTTTTTTTTTTAAATATATCAATAAACAGAATTTACATCTATATAAATATGTTGAAATGTGTTGGAAAATTATAAATAAAAAAAATTAACATAGTTAAAAATTAATATAAATTTTATTTATGAGATATTTATAAATCTCTCTCTTCCAATTGTTAGAATATACCTTCAGATGAATCATAAAAAAAATCAGTTCATTAATTATTATAGTTTCTGAGAAAAATGTACCTAAATGAACCATAATTTAACATTGGTTGTATAGGGAAAGATGACTCCCTTAAGCTAGACATATATCTTCATAAGAACAAGGAGGATGATGAATTTAATACAACCATCAGTCTTTTTGTGCACTGTGTTTTAATATCTGCTCGAGCTAACTGCATATTTACATAAAAAGTTAGAAATGAGCAATTTATAAATTATAATAAATGTACCTACATTTGTTTGGTAGGAGAATGTGAAACCATTTAGGAAACTTTCAGTAGGTCTACACCTGGCCGAGATTCAAATACTGACCCCTCTGTCAATGGCATCCAAGCGTGATGTGAGTCTTATACCTTAAACTGTTTGACGGGCTTAAGGATGACTGGCACCCACATCAGTGAGGGCGCAAACCTTAAGCATTAGTTTCGTCTTTTCTAGCTTGCCAATGACAGGGAGCTATGGGCTGCAATCCTTGCAGGATGTATTATGGTGATTTATGCTAAATAATTTCCCCCCCTTTTTGGAGATATGGGTCCCAAAATTATACCTTACCCATCACTACCCCACTAGTGTAAATTATACCTTACCCATCACTACCCCACTAGTGTAAATTATACCTTACCCATCACTAACCCACTAGTGTAAATATACCTTACCCATCACTACCCACTAGTGTAAATTATACCTTACCCATCACTACCCCACTAGTGTAAATTATACCTTACCCATCACTACCTCATAAGTGTAAATTATACCTTACCCATCACTACCCCACTAGTGTAAATTATACCTTACCCATCACTTCCCCACTAGTGTAAATTATACCTTACCCATCACTACCCCACTAGTGTAAATTATACCTTACCCATCACTACCCCACTAGTGTAAATTATACCTTACCCATCACTACCCCACTAGTGTAAATTATACCTTACCCATCACTAACCCACTAGTGTAAATTATACCTTACCCATCACTACCCACTAGTGTAAATTATACCTTACCCATCACTACCCCACTAGTGTAAATGTGAACGCGTGGAAAGCCGAACGAATTGTGGGATACGAAGCACAGGGAAATATAATTGGTTAATGGCATCAAGTGCGGCAGATTGGAAACAAACCCTGACTTATTTAGTTAAAAATCCGCTACACTCTTCTCGCTACCAACATTGCTCGTTGCTGGTGAGCTGATAACGTGCTATCATTATCTTTATCAAGTATTAACTTGTGTATCTACATAAGCCATCAGGGCTGGCTTACTGTGCACTGTTGGTGGTTTTCCATTCCTTCTCTAGGCAAATACTGGTACATTTATTCTTAGCTCGTAGAAGTACCTTGTGTTTCCGCCTGGGAGAAATGTTTTTAGTTTAGTGAGTGTGTATACAAGGAAGGTATCATCTAAAGTTAGTGCCTTTAAGTCCTGCGTTGCCCGTGGCCTTTTTGCTTCCGACACAGTTTTTAATTAACTAAAAACAAATCTAATAAAAATTTTAAAATTCCGGCTTCTCGGTGTACATGTTCATGCACAAGAATTAGTCTACTAATGTTTAAAATTTCAGACCTCTGCATGTAGTAGATATCACACAATGCTCACAACAGACAAACAAACTTCATTTTATTAATATAAAAGTATATTTAACTCACAACTAAAACAAATATTTTGTCTCGATTTATTTTCAAAAGAAAGGCCTTAAATTCTTTCTGTCCAGGTCAAGTTAGTCTGTTAATTTTGGGCTAATATAACTCTTGGGAAAGTGTTGCTCTCCTAAGTTAAGTTAGTCTGTTAATTTTGGGCTAATATAACTCTTGGGAAAGTGTTGCTCTCCTAAGTTAAGTTAGTCTGTTAATTTTGGGCTGATATAACTCTTGGGAAAGTGTTGCTCTCCCAAGTTAAGTTAGTCTGTTAATTTTGGGCTAATATAACTCTTGGGAAAGTGTTGCTCTCCCAAGTTAAGTTAGTCTGTTAATTTTGGGCTAATATAACTCTTGGGAAAGTGTTGCTCTCCCAAGTTAAGTTAGTCTGTTAATTTTGGGCTAATATAACTCTTGGGAAAGTGTTGCTCTCCCAAGTTAAGTTAGTCTGTTAATTTTGGGCTGATATAACTCTTATGGCAAGTGTTGTTGTCTTAGGTTAAGTTGAGTTAAGGCATGGAACATTGCACTCAACTGTATCTTGAAGATATTTTTGTCCTAGCCTGTACAAGAAGTTGACAACCAGGCAAATTGAAAAGGGGAAGTAGGGGTAATAAAGGGAAGGAGCTATACATTCCTGTTTGGGATCCAACCAGTTTTGTGTTGACTGAGTCACTGGTTGTCGGTCTGGTCCGTAGGTTACCTCTGGTACTGTCAGCCACGTGGTCATCTTCTCAAATTAGTGTTGTGGCTGCAGAAAACTACTAGTGTCCAGTGTCTTTGACGCATGACTGGTAGCTCTAGTCCAGGCGGCCTTGAGATGCTGGTTGTCCCACTCAGTCTGTGATCAAGTTAATAAAGTTTGTTGTTGGAAGGTTTGTGGGTCATTTAATTGGTTTGTGACATATTTACTTTTAAGCTATGGTGTTTAGAACTGGGAGATTTAATAGTCTCTTTATAAATACATTGGTTTATCAATGCACAACTTACAAACTAACTCAACCTAGAATAACAACAGTTAAACCCATAGTTGTAAACTTTAAAATCTGGCTATAATGTAAATTTACTTAACTAACAAACTTACTCATCCTAAGATAACACCTAAGTAGTCAATCTTATCATTAGAAACGTTAAACACTGGGCATTAGGGCAAACCCCTTGCATGGAAATACTAGATAATGAATATTTATCAACCGTTGATAAAAACTTGCTTATATTGGTTTGAAAGAAACTCTCAGTTCTTTGGGTGGCATAAGAACATGACAAAAGGTGTGCACAATTATATTTGGTTTTTGTAAGGTATATTTTAGTAATTTGGGCAAACTACCTTGATTACGCCTCTTATTGTCAAAAGTAGCCATTAAAAATAGTTAATACATCGGTACCAACCCGTGTTTAGAATGTTTCCTTAATCTGTGATCGAACCTTCACCCGCCATGATGTTAACTCAACTACCGACAAGTTTCATTGATATACTCACACCAATACTCGAGTTCAGGTTTTTCATGGTTATCCAAGGCTGTTATTAAAAAAAAATGTGTTTATGTCAGAATAACTTTCCTGCATTTGCTAACAACTTGAGTCCTTCCCCTAGTTTCCCCTCCTTCCTCCTTCCCCTTATCCAAAGGCACTTCAGACACATGGCTGCAGTCTATGTTTGGTCGTACACTCTGAAAGTCAAAGTGACTTGGCTGATCCATTTTAATTTCATTGTCAGTTGTCATTTCGCAGGTACGAAGCTGAGACCGCTGATGTATGACAGTTGAGTCTTGTTGTAGTTCGCTCCACTTCGGTTCACCGACAACTACCACAAGGTATGTGCTACAGTTGGTTTTTCATTTTTAATTTCAATAGATTTTTGTTCTCGTTGTCTTTTTTTTAACACTGTGTCTTACTACGTGTTCAGGTTGTACACTTATGTACTTACTACACTAATGCGCTAAGGTATGATTAAAGTTGAATTGAGAGGACTTATACCCGCATTTGCGTGGAGATAGAGTGGAAAACCATTCAGGAAACACCATCCTCAGTACACCCGACCGGGATTCGAACATTGATATCCTCGTCATTGGCAGTCTAGTCTATTGTAAGAGGGACACCTTAAACTATATGTCCATTGAAGCAGGTCTTTTGGTTTTTTAAAGTGGTTTTTAACATTTAGGTAGTCTTAAGTTTTACCACTAACCCGCTTCGGTGACCGCATGGTCTAAGGCAATGGTTCTCAAAGTGAATTGTAGCGCCCCTTGGGGGGCACTAAAATGTGAAGGGGGACTCTGAAGAGGGTGATCTTAGACTCTTTGTAAATGACTTTAAACCAGACATTGGGAGACTGGTATCACTTCATCAAGAACATCCGTCATAAGAAGAATTTACTGAACACCGAATTAATTACTAAACCCTGATTTTTATTTTTAAAAAAAACACCTTCCTACCACCGACATTGATTAAGAGTCACTAAAATGTGTCCTATTTGATTTATTAATTAAAATGCTATCAAGAGCTTATAAATATACTTCCTTATAGATTACTGTACAATTTCTCTCTACTACATTAATTAAATGGGTTGAAAAGTTAAATAAAGTTGTGATCTTATTATTTCCACCATTGGGGTGACATGAGCTCCCACTTTTCAAATAAGGAGTTTCCCGTGAAAATCAGACCTAAAATGTGCTAATGTGTTTTGTAAGAGATTTGCTAAATGACTATTAAACCTTGAAAAATTGGTATCACTGTAAAAAGTTTATCAATATCAATCATTAAATCAACAAAACAAAAAAGATTTTGTTGGATTTTGTAAAAAAAAAATAATAATACTGCTTTGATCTATTTTAGCATCGATTTCGTACTACCCGTTCGGATTATACGCCTATGTACTAATTACACTAATGGTTTTAGGGATTAGGAAGGTTATATTTATAGGAAGCGTACTCACATTTGTGTGAAGCGGTAGTGTAAAAGTATTTTGAAAAATTTCCCCTCAGTACACTTGACCGAGATTCGAACTTCGATCTCCCCGTCATTGACAGTTCAGTCTAACACAAGAGTAGCATGTTAGATCATGCGGCCACTGAAGAGGGTCTTCCTCGGTGCGTAGCAGGGGGTCACGGGGAATTCATTCATGGAACCACTGGTCTAAGGTGTCACTCTCGTAACTGACTCTACTACCACTATCTAACACGCTTGTCGTGTTGAGCTCGACTGCTGAGGACGGGGAGATCGAGGTTCGAATCTCGGTCGGGTGAACTGGGGGTGGTTTTTCCTAAATGGTTTTCCACTCTTCCTCCACGCAAATGCGGGTTCACTTCCTCTAATTAAACCTTCCCAATTCCTAATCCATTAGCGTAATTAGTAATTAAAGTGTATAACCCGAACGGGTAGTAAGACGCAGTGCTAAATATTTTAATACTACCACTAACAGGGAGGTTGGGGTTTGAATCCTGGTCAGGTGTACTTAGGGTGTTTTATCTCAAATGTTTTCCCACTCTCGTTCTTTCTCTCAATGCAAATGCAGGTACACTTCTAATACACTTCAACCTTTCTCGTTCATAACACATTACCTTAACGGATCCATATGCGTGTAACTTGAACGAGAAGTAAGACCTGGTGCTAAAAAACAGTTGTAATAACTTGAGTTTCAGGTAATTACTGTTTTAAATATTGGATGACTTGGGACTTAAAGTGGAGCGTTACCAGGTGAGTTATGATAACAGTGGTTAAAAATCCACTCAGCTCAAGAGATTACAGTACATAGCAGTGGTCGTCAACATTTTTCAACTCGCAGCGCACCGAACAAGGCGCTAAAGTTGTCAAGACGCACCACCGTCACTTTTTTAGTGACAGATTTTTATCATTAAAACAATGAGTATTAAGATTGTGCTTAAAAGTTCAAACACTAGAATTATAATAATTTGTGTTATTTTTAAAAATAATGTTGATTATGGATTTAAAAAGATTTATTTTTATTCCTCAAATATTTTCTCGCTTCTTTTTGATCTCACCTTGAATTCTTGTGGCACATCGGATGACTCTTCATGGTACACCAATTTGCTGCGGCACACCAGTTGAAAAAGTTGGTACATAGGAACCCAAGACATGTTAAATAAACACTTTACATGATGAATTCCCAAAATTTTGGTTGTGCTAATATTTATTTCATTTGTGGTATTTAGAATTCATTTTCTGGACACACAATCATTCCAGCATATGACTCATACCATTTAAACACAAGAACTTTGATTAACCTAGTACCTACCCTACAACATCTTAGCGGGTAAATTGGCCTAACTTGCGGACAGATACTAAATTATTCTTAGCGGCGTCTGGAGTGGAACCAAGCTCTGAGCCCCTAACCACTCAATCACAAAGACAAGCAAGAGGTAATATTTCTATCTTGAGGCGGGGGTGTGTGTAAACATTTAACATTAAATTTGTCTTTTTAAGCTTGTCTTTTAAAGTATATATTGTCTTCGTTATTAATTTAACTTTTATAAAAAAAAAGTTATTATTTTGTACTTAAATTAAGTTATACCCACATTATTTTATTTAGCTAAAATAATTAAATACATAACTACTTATGAGGGTGGGTTAAGGGAGCAGATCCCCTCAATTAAAAAATAATAATTTTTATCAAACCTTGATAAAACCTTTTCAAAAACCAGTTTGGATGTGCATAAAAAAACTTCCTGGTCTACGGGTGTGTACAAGATTGCAAAAAAAGGCGCCCACAGTTTGGTTTTATTATTTTTGGTTGTTTGATTCTGATAACCTTCCTACAATTTGATTCATGGCAGTTTTTTTAGGATGTAAGGTCATCTTCTTTCCTAGTTTGAAGTTATGTGGGATGTAACTCCAGTCGTTTGAAGTTATGTGGGATGTAACTCCAGTAGTTTGAAGTTATGTGGGATGTAACTGCAGTCGTTTGAAGTTATGTGGGATGTAACTGCAGTCGTTTGAAGTTATGTGGGATATAACTCAAGTCGTTTGAAGTTATGTGGGATGTAACTGCAGTCGTTTGAAGTTATGTGGGATGTAACTGCAGTCGTTTGAAGTTATGTGGGATGTAACTGCAGTCGTTTGAAGTTATGTTGGATGCAACTACAGTCGTTTGAAGTTATGTGGGATGTAACTGCAGTCGTTTGAAGTTATGTGGGATGTAACTGCAGTCGTTTGAAGTTATGTGGGATGTAACTCAAGTCGTTTGAAGTTATGTGGGATGTAACTCAAGTCGTTTGAAGTTATGTGGGATGTAACTGCAGTCGTTTGAAGTTATGTGGGATGTAACTGCAGTCATTTGAAGTTATGTGGGATTTAACTGCAGTCGTTTGAAGTTATGTGGGATGTAACTGCAGTCGTTTGAAGTTATGTGGGATATAACTCAAGTCGTTTGAAGTTATGTGGGATGTAACTCCAGTCATTTGAAGTTATGTGGGATGTAACTCCAGTCATTTGTCCTCGTGGCTTAGTTGTTAGGTAGGCTAAATACAGGCACTGTTTATTGTTTATTATTAGTCTGTTTTACTGTCAATTTGGTGACTCATAACATATTATTTGTACAAACATGAGGTTCTATCTCTTTCTACAGCTTCGTTGCCTTGTCCAAATCCAGCAGGTCTAGCAGTGGTTTTTTCTCTATATCCCGAAACTTTACCTATTATTTCCTTTTTTGAGGTCATCTATCAGTTTCATTCCTCATCTTCCTGGTCCCCTTTTCTCTTACACCTTGCCTTTTATGATGTCACTCAATAAGACTTTTATCAATGGCGAAGAGATTAGGGTTCACATCTCGGTCGGTGGTTTTCCCTGAATTGTTTTACACTCTCCCGCCATGTAAATGTGGGTACATTTCCTCTAAATTCAACCGTTCTTCATACTCTTAACACATTAATCTAGTTAGTATATTTGAGTATAGCCTGAAAGCGCTAAAATAAATTATAAAATAAGTAATTTCTTCTAATAATGTGATCCGTTCAATAGGCCTTTCTTCATAGAACATCATCTTGTCATTGTATATCGCAATGACCCGCCTCGGTGGCGTAGTTGGCTAACGCGCTTGTCGTGTTGAGCTCGACTGCTGAGGACGGGGAGATCGAGGTTCGAATCTCGGTCGGGTGAACTGGGGTGGTTTTTCCTAAATGGTTTTCCACTCTCCTTCCACGCAAATGCGGGTTCACTTCCTCTAATTCAACCTTCCCAATTCCTAATCCATTAGTGTAATTAGTACTTAAAGCGTATAACCCGAACGGGTAGTTAGACGTGGTGCTAAATATTTAATTATTATATCGCAATGGAGATATTTATTGCAGTATTGTGTGTCAAAATTAATTGTTGTTTCGATAACTACAATATTCTACTAATCATACGCACAAGCTAGTACAATTGTACAAATATGGTATAAGTTTTCTGGCAAATGTGTTGTCCTAGGTTAGTGTTTAGAAAGTGCATACGAAACGTCACAAATAAAAAAAAAAAGGTGTCAAAAGACTTCCATTGATATTTGCTGTAGGTTTATATCCGAATCGTGTCTCTATTCACTTTCCCTTTGTTGCAAATCGACGAATAAAAGAAAGTAGTTATTGATGAAGATAATCCGAGAGCCGTTAAGTAGGTCAAGAGCCAAGTTCAGTCGAGTTACTCAGTATTGTTTGGGTGGATTGATCTTAAGCTTCCGTCAAGAACACAAGGTCGTTTGGACGGAAGGACTTCCTGCCATCACCCCCGATATATTCTAGTTCTCTTTAGTAACTAATAATATTTTATGGAGAAAACTAATATTTGTACAGTTAATTGAACAGTGAATAGCAAATCTTGGAAGATAGAAATTATTTTTAGTTTGTGGATAAAAACGAATCGACTATCATATCCGTGTATTTGAAAATTGACGCCTGAACATGGAGATTGAACCCAGGACCTTGGTTTAGCGTGTTGATGTTCAGCTATCGCCCTTCCCACCTTCATCCAAATCACTTGCTCACTATGCTCATATCGACAAAAAATATTTTTTTTATTATGATATTTATTAATTTTAACGCTAAACATTTATTTCATTGTTCGATCTTTTGAAAAGTGGCTTATCGATCATCTCAAAATCTAAATTATTTTAAACAGATACAAATAGTTTTTTAACTATGTTCCAACACAAATGGAACATAAGAGGAATAGTTACTTGAATACAGTTTTTTTTTTAATCTTGTTTAAAATCTGATCACGCTTGACTCTGACCCGGTAAACCAGGCTTTGCTCACACTTGACTCTGACCCAGTAAACCAGACTTTGCTCCTCGACCAGATGCTGTGGGATGAAGTGTTATTGCTTTCCTTATACTCTCTCCAGACAAATGCACTTGAAAGTTAAAAAAATTCACCATATTTGTTTTTATAGGTTTGGGTAAGGTCCAATTTTCACTGTAAGAGTTTTAAAAGCAAACAAAAAATATGACCAACATTAATAACATTTTATTATTTTATTAGTGTTATTTTATATGCATTAATAATATCTATCTCTTTATTTATTTAAATGAGGTATTTAACCTGCACTTTCTGAACCGACTGATTATATCGGTAAACGGGAATTTCTATGAGTGAATGCAAAACGACCTAGGCTACTAATTTTTTCGGGAAAGGTATTTTCACATATCTTCCACGTTTCTTTTATGTGCAACAACCGATGTGGGACCGACCGCTTTAATACTTCCCCTTCCAAGGAAGTTGTGCTACCGATTTTTATCGCTCAAGAAAAACTTGTCGACCCTGGTTGGGTTTGAACCTACGAACATCAGGTCCAGAGGTGAGCACTTACCCCAAGACCAGCGAGGTCGACAATATCTCTCTAAAGGAACAGTTACAGTTGACATTACTTTACCTATGGATGCATGAAAGTATGTCTAGTAACTTTTCTAGCTGTTGGGAAATTTGGTTTGTATTGTGTTTCTGATAGCCAGATCAGTGAAAATGTTAAAAAACAAAATTTCAAATATTTCTCCTTCTTTGGGACAGGATCAGAATGGCTTATTTGATAGTAAAATGTTGTCATAATGGTTTTCTCATCAGCTTACAACACTTATCAGCTGTAATGTTTTGCCCGGTTTTAGATAACGGGCTGTATAATACTAAATAACCTTCTAGAAGGTAAGCAGAGCAGCCAACATTGACAAATATTCCCTAGACTTAAAATAAAATGATTACAACTGGTTAACACTGTGGCACTAACCAAATATTAACTAGACTTATAATAAAATGATTACAACTGGTTAACACTGTGGCATTAACCAAATATTAACTAGAATTATTATAAAATGATTACAACTGGTTAACACTGTGGAACTAACCAAATATTAACTAGACTTATAAAATGATTACAACTGGTTAACACTGTGGCGCTAACCAAATATTAACTAGACTTATAATAAAATGATTACAACTGGTTAACACTGTGGCATTAACCAAATATTAACTAGAATTATTATAAAATGATTACAACTGGTTAACACTGTGGAACTAACCAAATATTAACTAGACTTATAAAATGATTACAACTGGTTAACACTTTGGCGCTAACCAAATATTAACTAGACTTAAAATAAAATGATTACAACTGGTTAACACTGTGGCGCTAACCAAATATTAACTAGACTTATAATAAAATGATTACAACTGGTTAACACTGTGGCATTAACCAAATATTAACTAGAATTATTATAAAATGATTACAACTGGTTAACACTGTGGAACTAACCAAATATTAACTAGACTTATAAAATGATTACAACTGGTTAACACTGTGGCGCTAACCAAATATTAACTAGACTTATAATAAAATGATTACAACTGGTTAACACTGTGGAACTAACCAAATATTAACTAGACTTAAAATAAAATGATTACAACTAGTTTACACTGTGGCACTAACCAAATATTAACTAGAATTATTATAAAATGATTACAACTGGTTAACACTGTGGCAATAACAAAATATTAACTAGACTTATAATAAAATTATTACAACTGGTTAACACTGTGGCACTAACCAAATATTAACTAGCCTTATAAAATGATGACAACTGGTTAACACTATACCAAACAAATACTTTCTGCCTAGAATTTTTTTTTTTTTTACTAACATTGAAACAACACTATTTTATTTTATTGACTAAATCAATGGCTCTCAAAGGCTTTGACACGATGGTCTCCTGAGGGTGCCACGGTTGTCTCCTGGATATACACCTTGTCTTACTAAACTGTTCTCAGTCACTATGCACAAGAGTGTACATTTAGTATTCCTAGGCTGGCGTTGTGAACACTTTAAAGTCAATGTTATTGCACCGCTTAGTTCTTATCTTGACAGCTGAAATGTGTGTTAATATAGGCTTATATAGGCTCTCTTATCTCTAGTTTAGGCTATAGCTCTGGGAACTTAAATAATTAACATTTACAAGAAATTAGGTCGCCAGTCTTACTACAAGGACTAATGATGATTATTAACCATTACCAGCTGAGGTCTAGCACAACACCCAGACCTGATACAGTTATTTTACCAGATCAAACATAAATATGACTCATTTTAACAGCAATAAATCATTGCAATTTTTTTCCCCAGGAATTAAAACCCGGGCCACTTATGTTAATAGCCTATCAAGGACAGTTGAAATAGTTACTAAAACTAATTTAATGTGTTCATAGAATAAGTTGTGTGATCTGCGGTTGTCACTTTGGTGATCTTAACCTGAAAGTTGAAAAATGACACCTGGACACGGGAATCGAACCCGGGACCTTTGGCTTAGTACGCCAATACTCCATATTTGTTCAAGATATTTTAAGATTTTTTTTTATTCATTGACATGTGGAAGGTTAGGTTTAACTAGGTAGTGATAGTTTATAACACTATACATATTAACTCATGTGTACTGAAATTCTTTTCGTCACATGTAGGTCTAAATATTCTTTTAAATATTTACGTTACTCTCTGATTTAAGTGATTACATTTTTAACTTTGAATTGTTATAAAACCTACAAACATTCTTAATATTGGTTTTATTTGAATCTCCATATTCTTGTTGAGTATATTAATAATAATATTAGATTTTTTTTTCATTGTTATATGACAAAGAAATCATACCTGATAACATTTGTACAATGTGTACTATCCCCGTCACTTTTGATAGAGTATCAATACCTTTAAAACCATCGTTATAATCGGTTGGTGTCCTCTGGAGCTGGGCTAACAGCTTTGGATGTTGGGTCAAAGTATGTTCCGAAGCTTGTTTCTATCTTTGGACTTAAAATCCTTTGTTCAAATAATTTAACTGTTTTAAAGTGTGTTTAATTAGCTAGTTGAATACATAAAACTATGCTTAATTAAAATAAATATGATTCAAAGAATAAAATATTTTCTAAGAAAAACTTGAATATTGCGAATCAAGACCTGTTAGAGCCGTTATGAACACACGACCGACACTGCGCATGCAGCAATATTGACTCGGTAGATATTTTACTATTATATTCTTTCATTGGTTGAAATACTCTGCGACAATGAGAGGCAGTTTAGATTTATTTATTTCTTCTATACGGACACGCATGCGCTTTACCCTCTTTTACTTTCTTTAGTCCCTAATACCCGCCTCGGTGGCGTAGTTGGCTAACGCGCTTGTCGTGTTTAGCTCGACTGCTGAGGACAGGGAGATCGAGGTTCGAATCTCGGTCGGGTGAACTGGGGTGGTTTTTCCTAAATGGATTTCCACTCTACCTCCATGCAAATGTAGGTTCACTTCCTCTAATTAAAACCTTCCCAATTCCTAATCCATTAGTGTAATTATTATTATTATTATTATTATTAGCACCGCGTCTTACTACCCGTTCGGGTTATACACACTTACGTTAATGTGTAATGGTAGGGTGATTGTGAGATGAAATGGAGGACCTACAGTTTAACGTGGAATCCGAACCACGGTGGAGGCCCGGCATTCCCCACATTCACAAGATGTGATTAATACACGTCTTGTCAGAGGTGAAGGAAGGGTTTGGAAATCAGATAAATCTGTGCCATGACCGAGGAATGAACCCCGGCCGCCAGCTGTAAATAATACTTAAAGCGTATAACCCGAACGGGTAGTAAGACGCGGTGCTAAATATTATTATTATTATTATTATTATTTTGTCCCTAATGCCATTCGAATGCTTTAGAAGAAAGTTTGAGTTGGTTTCTAGTAGGTCCTTCATGGCGGGAACAGACCCTCACCACGCTTGACAAATACGAAACTCAAACAAAGCTGTTGCCAAAATTATAAAATATATTAGGTTTGTCCTTTAAAAGATATTTGTAAACCTAAAATAAGGTTTTATTTCACTTGACGTAGATAATAAGCGTTTTCACTGCTAGCGTGGACTGACAGCGCCTACTAATGATACAATACTATGTTGTCATTGTTGGCAGCAATATGTTGTATTTTCTAAATGAGCCTTTCCACCACGTTCTTACTGTAGATCTGTAAACTCTGAGTTCAGACTATGGCCAGATTGCTTTATGGAGGGCCCTTATTTTATATAAAATAAATACTAACAAAAAATGATAATATATTTCAGCTGTTAAAGTTGGTAGCATTGTTCAAACATGTTTTGGTGAATATATATAATAGAGAAGCATAAGTAACTCTTTGAACTAAAGTCTTTTCCATTCTGGATAAGTTAATAAATAAATAGTTCCGGTGCCCACTTCGATGATCAAACGGTCTAAGGCAGGAGTGGGCAGTTTGTTGACCTGTCTATCTTATGGCAATTTTCAGTCGATCGCATAATAAAATTACATCATCATTAAAAGTTGATATCTGAGTCTTTCAAACTCGCAAATTTATCAAATATATATTTGCGAGTTTAAAAGACTCCAAGATTGACTTTTAATGACAATGTAGTTTTATTATGCGATCGACTGAAAATTTCCATGAGATCGACTGGCTGCTTTTGCTCCATATACATCGTCCTTAAATTACACCTTTCCTCAAATGTTTACGTTTCCACCCTTCTAAAAGTAAATGTAGGGTAAATCAAATGTATATTTTAATATTAAACTGCATGTTCTTATAATATTACCTATGACAAATCAAAAATAATATTTGAGCATGACTAAAATTACCTTAATCAGCCCTAATAAGTAATGTTATAAGAACATGCTGTTTAATATTAAGATATACATTTCATTTATTCTACGTTTCCTTCTAGAAGGGTGGCAACATAGCTATCTAAGGAAAAATATGACCAACGGAAGATGTATAGACCAAAAGCAAGTCAAAAGTAAAATGTAGAAACAACAGACGATGGCAGGACCTTTGATAGGTTTATAAGTCATTCAGTGCCAAAAACGGTATTCGACCCCGGGTCTAAGTCGACCTCGCATTATTATTATTATTATTATTATTATTATTATTATTATTATTATTATTATTATTATTATTATTATTATTAGCACCGCGTCTTACTACCCGTTCGGGTTGTACACACTTACGCTAATGTGTAATGGTAGTGTTATTGTGAGATGAAATGAAGGACCTACAGTTTAATGTGGGATCCGAACCACGGTGGAGGCCTGACATTCCACACATTCACACGTTGTGATTAATACACGTCTTGTCAGAGATGCCACTCGTAATAGACTGGAGTGCTGATAATGGGGTGACGTGGTTTGAATCCTGGTTGACTTGTTTCTCCTTAAAGGTTTTACACTCTTCCTTTATGCAAATGCGGGTACACTTCCTCTAAAATCAGCCTTTATCATCCCTAAAACATTAGTGTAGTTATCGCATGTGTATAACCTGAATGGGTAGTAAGGTGCGGTGCTAAAAAGGTTGGTGCAGGGGAAGAGAACCTGGAATATTCCATTGCCGTGGTTATTAAGTGCCTAAACACACGAGCGTTCACTTGAGAAAAATTCAGGAACAACAAGTTTATTCTTCATATCTGATGTACTCCACTAATAATATTAAAAAATACATTTAGAATATGTGCATCAAATACTCTAAACTAAATATATATTTTTGTGTTTGTGTGTAACATAATTGTATAGGATTCCCCACATCCCCCCACATTTTGTTTTGTATTAACTTTATTTTTTCTCCTAAAAGTGTCCTTGAGTATTTGGTAATCTATAAGGCATGAAATCAACTCCACAGAAACACTATAATGTAGATCAAGATTTCTCTCCAACCATACCATTGTGTCGAGATCTGTTGTTGTAGTTTGTAAATAACTGACCTTCAACGTCGGACATGTACCTACTGTGGTTAACCAGATTATAGGTCTGGACTCACGTATTGTTTACATAACATTACTTGGATACAGTCACGACTGTTGGACACAAACGCAGCTTGACCAAGTACTTGGGAAAACTTAACATTAAAAAAATAACTACATTAAAACCTCCCATATCCAGACCTAAAATATCTGAAACACACAATATTGTTAGGAAGAAATGATAAATTTAGTTTTGTTGTGTGTGTTATATTGAATAACCATTTATTTTTATGTGCATACATATACAAAAAAGATTTTTCTGTGATTGTGTATGCTTTTTTTGCTTTTTTTTTTACCTTTTATCTCTTCAGAGGGGTATTAATTTAACATCCCAAAGTTTGCTTATCCGAAACTGGTTTTACTCTATTACGTTTGTATAGAGCGGAAACAAGGACTCTGAGGAGAAAGGAGAAGAAATATATGGAGAGCTTTGAGGAGAAAGGAGAAGAGATATATGGAGAGCTTTGAGGAGAAAGGAGAAGAGATATATGGAGAGCTTTGAGGAGAAAGGAGAAGAAATATATGGAGAGCTTTGAGGAGAAAGGAGAAGAGATATATGGAGAGCTTTGAGGAGAAAGGAGAAGAAATATATGGAGAGCTTTGAGGAGAAAGGAGAAGAAATATATGGAGAGCTTTGAGGAGAAAAGAGAAGAAATATATGGAGAGCTTTGAGGAGAAAGGAGAAGAGATATATGGAGAGCTTTGAGGAGAAAGGAGAAGAGATATATGGAGAGCTTTGAGGAGAAAGGAGAAGAGATATATGGAGAGCTTTGAGGAGAAAGGAGAAGAGATATATGGAGAGCTTTGAGGAGAAAGGAGAAGAAATTATGGAGAGCTTTGAGGAGAAAAGAGAAGAAATATATGGAGAGCTTTGAGGAGAAAGGAGAAGAGATATATGGAGAGCTTTGAGGAGAAAGGAGAAGAGATATATGGAGAGCTTTGAGGAGAAAGGAGAAGAAATATATGGAGAGCTTTGAGGAGATAAAGTGGACACAGTGGATGACTAGTGAAGAGGTTCTAAGACAAGTAGATTAAAACAGAACCATTCTACGGGTGACCACGAAGAAAGGCCAACTGGATGGGTTGCATTATAAGAAGAAATGTCTTATTGAGTGACGTCAAGGAAGAAAGACCACGAATGTAACTGACGGATGATCTCAAACAAGTTAACAAGATGAAGTTTCGGGATATAAAGAAGAAAGCTTCTGATAGTACTCGTTGGAGAACTCGATTTGAACAAGGCATCAGACCTGTCAAAAGACAGAACATACATTATTATTATTATTTAGCACCGCGTCTTACTACCCGTTCGGGTTATACGCTTAAGTACTAATTACACTAATGGATTAGGAATTGGGAAGGTCGAATTAAAGGAAGTGAACCCACATTTGCGTGGAGGGAGAGTGGAAAACCATTTAGGAAAAACCACCCCCAGTTCACCCGACCGAGATTCGAACCTCGATCTCCCCGTCCTCAGCAGTCGAGCTCAACACGACAAGCGCGTTAGCCAACTACGCCACCGAGGCGGGTCAGAACATACAATTATTGTGTTTAACAATATGGTTATTAACGGTCTAATCTAAGGGAATGGGTTGTAGATGATGGTTTTATGAAGTGCACCTGCATCATTGTGTAAAGGTTATTGGAAAAAACCACCCTTTTTTATAAGATTCAAATCTTAACCTCCCCACTCATTGATAATACAGTTTATTGCAATAGTCTTTGTGAGCGGTTGGTGCAGGGAGGGTCAAAATAGCACACTTCACAAGGCGAAGGGATACGGAACTGTTTTTAGATCATCGACTTAAATATGCGAAACTGCACGAGTGAGGCTACAATTCCCTTAAACCCGCGCCTTCTTCATCCATACCTGACAAAAATAATATGCGGCTAGCACAATTGAGTTGTAAGATGTGCTGCAGCAATTAAAAATAATATGCGGCTAGCACAATTGAGTTGTAAGATGTGCTGCAGCAATTAAAAATAATATGCGGCTAGCCCAATTGAGTTGTAAGATGTGCTGCGGCAATTAAAAATAAATGAAACGCGAGCACAAACACATTTCTATACGTTCTAAACCTAACCTCATTCTGCAGTTTTGTTGTACTTGACATTGTCGTCAGAAGACAGTTGTCTTTACCAAGGTCATACTGTGCATCTGGCTATCAGTTCTTGTTGTTGATTCAAGTGCAGAACATTTTGTCTTTAACTTGTTGAATGACTCACATGTACATATAGGGAAGGTTATTGGCAGTATTTGTTGTCTAAACTTAAAAACACTTGTTTTTGGTGAAAACTTTCCGTTAAGTGTCATTGTCATATGTGCAAGTACAAATAAATGTTGTTGTTTTTTCAATACATTAGTAAGAAAATCAACAAAACAATTAGTAGAACTGTCTTTGAAATATTATATATTAAAGCATCGATAATTCAGACTAATTGGGGATTGACACAATCTGGATCATCAATTTGTCTGGATTTTGAAAATACCTTACCTATATCAAAAATTAAAAATAGGCTTTGACAGAATAATTACGAAAACTCATTGTTAAGGTAGGAAACATTTTTACTTTATTTAAACAACAAATTAACACTTTTTGTTGTTGTTGTTGTTGTTGTTAAATATTACAAATTCTGAAAATATATAATGGCAAAAATATAACAATGAAAAGGGTCTCCATTTTTTTTAAACTAGAGTTGATGTGGGTTCTTTGGCGGCCGTGTCTTTGATATTGTTACCAGTGTTGGTATCTTTATAAATAATACTTTTTCTTGACAATCTGACTTTTTGACATCCAAATTATCAACGCTCTACTCTGTGTGTGTGTGTGCGTGTGTATTCTATTCCATTAGCACCACTACTACCTTTTCTGGTTATAAGCATAAGTACTAATTATGCTAATGTGTTAACAATGAATAAAGTTAAATTTAAAGAAAGTGTATCGACATTTAGGTCGATGGAGATTGGAAAACCAATTAGGGGCAAACCAAACTCACACGGTGAGAACCTTAAAATCACCCTGCTCTTTCAGCTATCTCTGTTTATTCTCAACTCCTAACAATTTCGTGAGAGTTTGGACATTAGCAAATTAGATGAGTATAGTAGGGTTCTGTCAAGAAGAAACCTTAGAAAATATAAACATACACTGTTTATGGCTTGGGTCCAAGTCCAGATATGGATAGGTGTGGCCCTGACGTCGCGCTTACCACACAGGTGAACTTAGAGGCGTATTTGATTTATCTACCCATGTCCCTGAACTTTGAGATATCTACAATGAGCTATTTCACAGTTTCCTGGCACTTGTCTAAGTACCACAATTTACAACTGAATATTTACATATCCTCTAAAGTCTATATATATTTATATGTAAATCATATTGCTAGATGGACATGTTGTTTATTCAAACATAAACATGTTGCTGTTTATTAATTTATCCCTAGTATTTACTCCTCAGAAACTGCATACTCACATATCCAAGGAAAATAAATATTATTTGTTTTTCAGATATTTTTATGCAACTATTTGATAAAAAATGAAATAATAATATAAAATGTAGTATTTTTTTTTCTTTCCAAAGTTTATCGACAGTTTGAGTTGCCTCGTCAATATTAGCTCAGATACCAGCGTTTGTGCAAGACTCTGATTACCGCCCGTGGTGTTGTTCTGGCCCAGGCACGACCATGTCCTCCTGCCGCTGGCGGCCAGGGACCCTGAGGAAGGTAGTGAGGAGAAACATACCCATCCTCACCTGGCTGCCTAAGTACAACCTGGACACGTTCGTCAGCGACCTCATTGCCGGCGTCACAGTGGGGCTCACCGTCATGCCACAAGGGCTTGCGTACGCCACTCTCGCCGGCCTGGAGCCTCAGGTGTGTGGGGTGCCGCTTGGGGTAATAATGTTATAGATCTGCTTGGGCAATGACGCTATAGCACTGCTTGGGGCAACAACACTATAGCGCTGCTTGGGGCGACAACACTATAGCACTGCTTGGGGCGACAACACTATAGCACTGCTTGGGGCGACAACACTATAGCACTGCTTGGGGCAACGACGCTATAGCACTGCTTGGGGCAGCAACACTATAGCACTGCTTGGGGCGACAACACTATAGCACTGCTTGGGGCGACAACACTATAGCGCTGCTTGGGGCAACGACGCTATAGCACTGCTTGGGGCAACAACACTATAGCTCTGCTTGGGGTGACAACACTATAGCACTGCTTGGGGCAACGACGCTATAGCGCTGCTTGGGGTGACAACACTATAGCTCTGCTTGGGGGACAACACTATAGCACTGCTTGGGGTGACAACACTATAGCACTGCTTGGGGCACAACACTATAGCACTGCTTGGGGCGACAACCATAGCACTGCTTGGGCGACAACACTATAGCACTGCTTGGGGCGACAACACTATAGCCTGCTTGGGGCAACGACACTAGACTGCTGGGCAAACACTATAGCGCTGCTTGGGGTGACAACACTATAGCACTGCTTGGGGCAACGACGCTATAGCGCTACTTGGGGTGACAACACTATAGCACTGCTTGGGGTGACAACACTATAGCACTGCTTGGGGCAACGACGCTATAGCGCTGCTTGGGGTGACAACACTATAGCACTGCTTGGGGCAACGACGCTATAGCGCTGCTTGGGGTGACAACACTATAGCACTGCTTGGGGCGACGACGCTATAGCGCTGCTTGGGGTGACAACACTATAGCACTGCTTGGGGCAACACTATAGCCTGCTTGGGGCAACGACGCTATAGCGCTGCTTGGGGTGACAACACTATAGCACTGCTTGGGGTGACAACACTATAGCACTGCTTGGGGCAACGACGCTATAGCGCTGCTTGGGGTGACAACACTATAGCACTGCTTGGGGCGACAACACTATAGCGCTGCTTGGGGTGACAACACTATAGCACTGCTTGGGGTGACAACACTATAGCACTGCTTGGGGCAACGACGCTATAGCGATGCTTGGGGTGACAACACTATAGCACTGCTTGGGGCAACGACGCTATAGCGCTGCTTGGGGTGACAACACTATAGCACTGCTTGGGGCAACGACGCTATAGCGCTGCTTGGGGTGACAACACTATAGCACTGCTTGGGGCGACGACGCTATAGCGCTGCTTGGGGTGACAACACTATAGCACTGCTTGGGGCAACGACGCTATAGCGCTGCTTGGGCGACAACACTATAGCGCTGCTTGGTGTGACAACACTATAGCACTGCTTGGGGCAACAACGCTATATCACTGCCTTTCCCTCTCCCCTTACGAGAGTTTGGTTTATTATTCCTAGTTCCTGACATTGTAAATCTATCATATTCATAAATTTGTAAAGATAACACTCGGACATGGGAATCAAACCTTAGACCCTTGACCTAGTGTGCCAATACTCTACCACTGAGCTATAGTAATAAAATTATAGATATCCACTTCGGTGGCTGCATGTTCCAAGGCGCTACTCTTGCAATAGAGTAGACTGCTGAAGACAGGGAGACTGGGGTTCGATTCCATTCAAGTGCACTATGGGTGGTTTTCCCTAAATGGTTTTCTAATCTCCCTCCACACAAATGTGGGTTCACTTCCTCTAAAATTAAACCTACCTAATCCCAAACACATTAGTGTAATTAGTAATAAGGTATTAAGAGCGGTTGCTAAATATATATATATATATATATATATTGATCTCCCAAACTTTGCTATTAATGTACAATTAATTAATTGTATAATTGTAAGCTTTCTCCATTATAAATGTAGGCTTGAGTTTGATCAGGATCCAAACCCCAAACATAGTCTAAAATCCTTTAGCCCCTTCTTAGAGTGACAAAATTTCAGAATGTATATGTGTCTAAAAATATTATTACATCAAGTTTCGATCTCCAATAAAATAATGTTTGTAATATATAGCGGCAGGAAAAGTTGTAAATTGTCTCTGGAAAACCTGACCAAGTCGAGGAATTTAAAAATATAGTTTGGCTAGACCCTGTAAAGTCCAAACTTGCTCTTAGGCGGTACAGTCCCGGTTATTGTTGTATGATTGTGTGTCAGTACGGACTGTACTCCGCCTTCATGGGGTGCTTCGTGTACCTGATCCTGGGGAGCTGCAAGGACATCACCATCGGCCCGACGGCCCTCATGGCGCTCATGACCTACCAGCAAGTTGTGGGCGCAACCCAGACTTTGCCGTCCTCCTCTGCTTCCTGAGCGGCTGCGTCCAGCTGCTCATGAGCGTGTTGCATCTCGGTGAGTACCGTGGGAGGTGCTTGTTTGATGCCCGACCAGCGGAGGTATTTCATATACTGGTCAAGGTACAAGGGGCTTGGAAATTTTAGGTGCTAACAACCTAAAAATGTTACTATCTTGTTGATAGAGTGGTATGGGATGCCCTTAACAGGGCATGCAGAGAAAGGCATCAGTCTTGTTTGGTCTGGTTTGTCGGTGACTAGGGGGCGGAGGTTTGAATCCAATCTAAGTGTACTTAAGTATTTAAAAAAAAAATATTTCCCATTCTTCCTTTGAACAAATGTAAGCACTTTTCCTCTACATTCTATTTTTCTCGTTGTTAGATGATTAGTTTAATAAAGTTTGGATAGCCCTGATTTGTATTATTAATAACCAATGGGGTCTCTCAATTTTCTTATTTACACTTATTTGGGTATACTTCCTCTAAATATACCCTCTGATCACAATCCCTTAGATTAAGTCATTGATAACCCTTTTGTTGAACATACTAATTTTACCCGCCTTGGTGGCCTAGTTGGCTAATGCGCTAGTTTCCTGTTGAACTACTGCCAAGGACGAGGAGATCTAGGTTTGAATTTTGGTCGTTTGAACTGGAGGTGTTTTTCCTAAATGGCTTTCTACTTTCCCTCTGTGCAAATGCAGGTTCACTTCTTCTAAATTCAACATTTCCAATTCCTAATCCATTTAGTGCTTAAGCTTATAACCTCAATGAGTAGTAAGATGTGGTGCTAAAAATAAATAACATAATAATTTTAAAAAGTTTCATGTCTCGTTCAACACTTGTTTGTCTCAGGAGTTCTGGTGGATTTCATCTCCATCCCCGTGACGGTAGGCTTCACGTCAGCCACCTCCGTCATCATCGCGGTCTCCCAACTGAAGGGTCTCCTGGGGCTCAGCTTCACGTCCTCTGGGTTCGTCGACAATGTCAAGAAGGTGTATCAGCAAATAGGGGAGACAGGCTTGGAGATACCGTGCTGGGAGGAGTGTGCATCGTCATCCTGTTGCTGCTCAGGGTAAGGTCGACTATGATGCCTGTGTCCGCAGTCACTTGTTTAGTGTGGATATATATATACTTAGACATACACTTTACCACACATTAGGGAGTGAAACATTAATTTTATATGCCCAAGTAGTATATCATCACCGGTTTCCATTCTGGGGCTGGGTCAGTTCAGTAAATGCCTTCATCTTCCTCCCTTCCGCTTGTTTATTCTTATCCTCTCACTCGCACACTTGATGTTATCTGTTCCTCTCATGATAATTCATGATATCCACATTCATACAGTTGTATTATTGGCATCATAAAATCCTCTCGAATCGAAGATGGTTGTGTTATCTGATATCTCATGCACTCATATGTAGCTGACGATTTCTGCACGTCCATCACAGACTCTGCCTTAAAATATGAGTGAAGAATTACCCTGAACATGGGATGACTCTTGGATAGCTCAATGGTTAGAGCATTGGTGTACTAAGTCAAAGGTCCGGGTTTGATTCTCATGTGCGGGTGTAATTTTTCAATTTAAAGAATATGATGAGCTACAAGTTATATTTGGTTGATTGTAAACGATTGAACTAGTGAACTGAATAACTTCAAACTGTTCCCAAAAGTGAGCTACTATGCCCATCTCTAATTAGTATCACCATCTCCTGTTCCATTAGGAATTTTATAACCAGTAACATGCTGATGTTTGTTTTAGAAACTGAAAGACGTCAAGCTGGGTCCTAAGGATGACAAGCCGAGTGAGAGACAGAGGGTGTTGATGAAAATCTTGTGGCTTGTTTCTACTTCTCGTAATGCCTTGGTGGTGATTGTGTGCTCCGTGTTGGCCTTCACGTTCCACACCTCCGAGAAGGGTCTACCGTTCCTTCTTACAGGTGTGTGTATGCCATTCTTCGTACAGACCGCTCGGGTGCGTGGTCAACTCTCGTGTCGGTTAGGTCTACGTTCCTTTACAGTGCGTGTATGCCATTCTTCGTACGACCGCTCCGGGGGCTGTGTGGTCCAACACGCTACTCTCGTGTCGGGTTAGGTCTGCCGAAGATAGGGAGATTGGTGTCTGATCTCGGTCAGGTGCATTGAGGTGGTTTTTACTAAAATGCAGGTGCATTTCTTCTCAATTAAAATCTTCCTAATCTCCAAGCCATTAGTGTAATTAGTACATAGGTGTATAACCCAAACAGGTAGTAAGTCTCGATGCTAAATTAAAAAAAAAAAGTTTAATATCTTGTTGTCTCTGTCAATTTTGATATCGGTTCAATTAGGCATTATATAATACACATTTTGCAAACTAAGCTACCCTAGACTATTTGTTGACTTATTTTCAAAAACTGTCAAAATGCTAAAAGAGTACATTTTTAAAGATATACACATTTATATTAAATTGCATAGCAGCACTATCAAAATTACAAGGTTTTGTTTTCTTCTCATAGATGGTGCAGTAATACATTATAATTATAAGATATAACAATCGGTAGCTTATTTTTTTATTATCTTTGATATAATGAACTTGTGACTGGAACAAATCAGCGTTATGAGTTTTGAAAAGCAAACAAATGTAATTTGTCCTTCCTCTAAATATATTTCTTTTTTGAGATCAGATAATAATTTTTATTAAATTCTATTAATTGATACAACTAACTTTTTGTGCAGGCAATGTGAGGTCAGGGCTCCCCCCATTTGGCTTGCCCCCCTTCAGCACTGTGATAGGCAACCAGTCCTACTCCTTCATGGACATGTGCTCTGAGCTGGGCTCCTCCATTGTGTTGGTGCCCATCATAGCCGTTCTAGGGAACGTGGCCATTGCCAAGGCGTTCGGTAAGTTGGATGGAGGCTGGGAGTTCTCTAATACACGAGTGTGGATGGTTGATTTACATACTCACAAATTGTACATTTTCATTCTCTTTGTGGGTTATAATAGTGAGACTAGGCCCATTCTATCACCTGCGCTGGTAGGCGTGTGATCGAAGGTGTCAAAAAAATCTGCCATCAGTCTGCATCAGCGTACTGCTAGTGGTAATTAGATGTAAATATTTGTAACACAAGGAGAACATGAGATAGTAGAGGAAGCAATAAAATTGATACAATCGAAATCTTTCTTTGTACTCTTTTCAAGCAGTAACTGTTTATTCCAGCAAGCGGGCACTCCGTGAACGCAACCCAGGAGCTCCTGACGCTGGGGTTGTGCAATATTCTGGGCTCGTTCGCCTCGTCCATGCCCATCACAGGCTCGTTCTCTCGCAGTGCTGTGAACCACGCCAGTGGCGTCAAGACTCCCCTCGGAGGACTCTATACAGGTGGGGGCATCACTTTCATCATTACTACAATCAACCAACCGGCCCCTTTATGCTCCCTCTGGACGAAGGAGGACTGTGATCACAATTGGAAGCTCCCCTTAAATGTTGTGTTTTATATGTGAACTCTTAATGCTTCCATTTTTTTGGTGGTTCTGAAGACTTAATCATCATCTCTGCCAACCTGTGTCAGTTGTATAAAATGCCTCTATATTCTTTTTTCCTTCACCATTCTTACTCATAATTTGATTTCTTTCTTCTCCTCTCACTCACACTGCTGCTCCCATCTTTTAATCTTGAACTTGGCGCCAGTTTCATGGTCAGACTTGGTACCCTCAAGTGTGGCGCTATACTAAATTACAAGATGACACTTACCTAGACCAGAATTAAATGGTACAGATTCATATGTGGAACTCTCACATTACATTCTGGTATAGGTAAATGTCGTCCTGTATTAACTATAGCGCCGCACTTGAGGGTACCAAGTCTGACCATGAAATTGGCCCTTGCTCTTAGTATTAGTTATTTGAAATAATTATCCGGTATCACTAGGTTAAGTGTGCTGGCTTTCCATCCTACGAATAACCATGATAAATTGCGCTGACAATTACTTGGAGGAAGGAAAACCTCTTTTCAATTTTCGTGAGCACCCTTTGCTCTCCCTAAAAGGTATCAAGCACAACTGATATGATCCATTATGGCGCAGGGTAACACTGCTACCATTCAGAGTAAACAATGTACATAATACTACACAGGTTAGAAGGTACAAAAATTGGGATGGAAGATAATTAAAGGAACAAACATAGTAAGGTTTTTAACAAAGAAAATATATGATGGGTTAAATAACCAAGCTATTATATTTGTTAGTTTCAGTTATAGCTGCATATTTTTAAATTGAAAAATGACACCTGGACATGGGAATCGAACCTAGGACTTTTGACTAAGTACCCACTAGCTACCCGATCGCCCATGCTCAGGGTCATTCTTCACTCATTAATTTAAGGCAGAGTCTGTGATGGACACACAGAAATCGTCAGCCACATATGAATACTCAATTAAGATAATGAACTATAGGTAATGCAGCCACCTTAAAACAGTTAACACTTTACACTGCTGCTACTGGACAAAGTTAGGTAATGCTCTTGAATAAAATCTAATTGTGTTCACCCTAACAGTTATAGTGTGTAGTTAACACTTACACTGCTGTCTACTGGACAAGTTTGGTAATGCTCTTGATAAAATCTAATTGTGTTCACCCTAACGTTTAGGTTATGTACGAGGAGGTCCGTGTGTCTGATGTGTCTTTGTAGTGTCCGATCTTCATGCGTTGAGTCTGCTCACCAACTCTACTTCACCAAAGCCTCCCTGCGCGTGAAATTGCGCTGTCATCTCATGATGAGTACGAGGTGTACCAACCCAATGTGAATCCAAAGTGGATCGTCAGTACTTAGCCCCTGTACTAAGCCACATATTCATCAAATGGATAGAATTTGAACTATATCAATATTCCGAACGAATCCAAGTCCAACATTTGATAAATGTTAATGTTGCAAAAAAATAAAATTAAATGTTGAATATCTCAATGACTTTGGGTATTAAATAAGTTTTATAAAATGTTAAATTTTAGAAATGATTATTAAACACATGTAAGTTAATTATTTTAGATTTTTTCATATAGACATTAAATTATGGTGGGTGGGATCGGATTCCGAAACCCACTCAGGTTTACTGAGTTTTTTTTTCTTAATTAGTTTCCTCACTTTACTTCTACGCAAATGCGGGTACACGTCCTCTAAAATTCTTCCTTCCTCAGCTCTACCTCATTAGAGTAAATATCATATATGCGAATAACCTGAACAGGTAGTAAGACACGGTGATAAAAAGAATCTACATTGATATTCTCGCCCAAACCTCCAGTTGGCATGTCATGTATCAGTGTGAATTATTTAACACAGGTAAGGACCTGATTCCGACGTTTGCGACCTTCCTCTTGTGCCTGATGATTGGGGTGGAGTACGGTATTCTGGTAGGGGTGGGGATCAACATCGTGTTCTTGCTGTACCCTTCCGCCAGGCCAACCATTCACGTGGAGAGGAAAACGTATGTACGGCTGTCTTGGGGTAGACCTTAGCGTAGTTTTAAGTCTGTGTGAAATCTTCTAGTCCTAATTTCGCTAAGCAAAGAACAACAAAATTCACTTATTTTTAAATAGCTAAGAACACACAATGTGAAACCATAGATCGGATATGATTACAGATGCAGGTACAAATGAACAATAGGGACATGCAAAATTCGCATTTGTGGTAAAACTAATTTTTACAAGAATTCTACTGTTTTCCCATAATAACACAAATAAAAGCTTTTTTTTTCTTCAAAATAAACACAATTTCTTTAAATTTGGCAAATACCACATCATGAAATATAATTTTCAACGCAGTAACACTGGTGAGCAGGACTGTCGTTTATAAAAATGAGTGTTTTCAGGATATTATTTAACTTTTTTTTTATCTGAGGTTAGCATTAAAAATTACGATTTCTACTTTCACACATTACTATACCTAAATTTTGTTTACAGCCTTTAAAAACATTCACGCTAGGTCCAAGCAAGGATATTAATATATATGGACCTTGCTACAGGCGGTCATGTTTGGCAAAATTATATCTTCTTAATTTTATTCCATTCTCCTTATTTAATAGTAGTTTAGTCTTCTATGATGACATGTTTCGGTGCTGTTATTATTCTGTTCAAACCTAAGTTTATAATAGATTATAAATTATTCACAAAGCATGTAGTTTCATATTATGAAGGAACACATTAAAAACACATAAAACACAAAGATATGATAATTAAAAAGGAATAATTTGAAATATCAATATCAAATTAAATTCTTTAGTATGGATGGACATTTTATCGACTGTCATTCATATTTTATTTTGTAGTTTTTTTCCATCTTCCACATTTTTTTCCTAAGCTTGCAAATCTATATTTCGGGCCCATTTCTCTAGAAAAATTTGAAAGCACCAGGGATCAAACCTGGTACCTGGATTTGTAAGCTGTGTGCTGTCTTCAGAAACTGCGCTGTTACTATTAATATTATGCTTGAAGAATAATGAGGAAAGAGGAAAAGAAAAAAAAAAGAAAATGAACAAACAGTTAACCCTAAATACTAATTGAAACTAGTTAAAACTAGAGATGTAATAGTGGAATACTTAAGGAGATTTGAGGATCAGAGATCCCAAAAAGAAAATTATCAACATTTTGAATTAGAATTTGTTTTAGAGCTATAATACTGCTTTTTTGGTGGTTCAGCCTTGATATAATTATAGGAAAACCTTAACAACCAGACCCCAGACCATTGATTTAACACTAATTGCATGTAGGAATGCTTAAATGAATGTTAACGTTTAGTTACACTTTATATTTTCTATTATTCTGTTGTTACATTCTTATATCCTCATAATTTTTTTCCAAGTTTCTGATTCAAGATTTGGATTAATAAATTAGTGGATTCGACACATCTCTAATTGAAACTATTTTTTTCTCCCCCACCTCCTCAGACTCATTCAGGTAAGGAGTACCTGATGGTGACCCCTGGTAACAGCCTGTATTTTCCTGCGGTGGACTTTATACGTACCAACGTAGGTCGGGTGGGCGTGAAGCAAGGCAGCAGTCAACTTCCCGTTATTGTGGATTGCCGCTTCATTCTCGGGGCAGACTTCACCGCTGCTAAGGTGAGCAAATACACACCCTACAAATCTAGCCATTAAACAAAGTGACTTAAGTATGATTCATCATCATCAAGAACGTTTCTGTCCTGTGCCTCCATCTTCCTCTGTCCTTCCTCCATTCTTCTTCTCTCACTTGCCCACTTGCTGTTATCTGCTCCTCCCATCCTCTTTGTTGGTCTCCCTTGCGGTATCCTTCCTACATACTTCATCTTTCTCTTGGTATCTTTTCTTTTCCATCCTCATCACATGATCATACTATCTTAAAGTTCAAATTTATTTTTCTAAATTGATTTATAAAGAAGAAAGAGGGATGATTTTTTTTTTTTTTTTTTTTTTTTTTTTTTTTTTTTTCAAATAAACACAACAGAACAAAATTACAGAAATTGAACATACGTGTCTTTTAGCTGTCAATATCTTCCTAGCCAAGTTCTGTAATTGTCAAAGCCAATATTTGTTAATCGGAGCAAAGTCAAGAGTGGACTAATATTTGAAGTGAAGTCTGAGGTCTACCACTATATCAACAAATATATTCAAAATATCGTTTCTTTCTTTGTCAACCTTCTCTCGCTGATCCTTCAAGAGATGTTTTGATTCCTAGGTTCATTTCTCGCCATGATGGGCCCCAATAAGTTGGGCTGGGTGAGTATTCAAAAATTTGAGTTCAAGTCGAGTTTTATTACCTGCTCAAACTCGACTCAAAGATGTTAACAAAACTCGATAAATTGGAGTACTTGGAATTTTCTATTTTTTTAAATGAAAATTCCAATTTAACTAATTTTATTTGATCTTTAGATATTATCTCATAAAAAACAGAGTCCCTTAATTCCTTTTGTTTAGTTAAAAATAAAATTGTACTACATATTATATTAAATATATTTAAAAATTTAATTTGTGTGATTATAATCTTTTTCCCAAAACTTTTTCATTTAAAAAATTATGTATTTGTATTTATTTATGGTTTATGCATAGTTTTATTACATAAATTTAACATGAAATATTGATAGTACAAATTTACACCCATTGCTGTTTGCACCCTGAGGACTAGGTCAGTTTTTTATTCAAGCCATATATTTTCCACTACCGGCTTGCTGGGCCTGTCATAGCTTCATATGCCTTATAATCTAAGGACTAATACAGGCACAACATTCAGTCTTCGGCTGTTAATTTATCACTATAAAAGGGTAAACCCCTATTTTCATCAATGATACATTTTCGGCCATGCCAGGAATTGAACCCGGTACTGACTTAGCTAAGGTATCAGATTGCTAATACAAATATTGCTTTATAATACTCGAACCTCGAAAAAATACATTTTTATTCAAACTCGGCTCGCACACCACTCCCTACCAATAAGGGAGTAAGTTACTCTTGTCCGTTCCACAGGGCATCGCGGCGCTGATCGACGATTTCCACAAGCGTAAGCAGCCGATCTACTTTTACAATCCGAGCCCCGAGGTGGTGTCGGTGTTCAAGGGCGCTAACTTGGAAGAGTTTGTCCACATCAGGAGTGAGGAGGAGCTGGACTTTATCCTGCAAGGTAAGGAGGGACATGATTTCTGACTCTTTGATTTGGGGATCATTCATGGGGTGCATATTTACTGTTTTTACTATCTCACTTGGAGAAATTGTCCTCTCGGGACTATGAGGGAGCTTGATGTTTTATGTGCCCTCAACCCCAAAAAAGTATTTTTTACGATTCTCGAAGCCAAGTCAATAACTTTATATATAAATATAATTTAATAACTGTTACGTTGCGAAAAGAACGGACAGATTTCATCCTAAGCTCATAAATTAAGTTATCATAATATGTAAATTAATTATTTTATTTATTATTATATATATTATTTATTTATTTTATATTTTATTATATGAACATTAATTTGTGATATACATAACAGCGCCAAAAAAAAAATTAAAAAAAAAAAAAAGTGTGTATTTTATTTTTCAATATTCTATGCTTCATAGTTGTTTACTCCAGAATTTTACTATCAACTCAAAGTCAACTCTGACAAAATATTACAAGCAAAGTCGAAGTTTTCGAAGCGTCGCACACCCTTACTGAATTCATTATGTTCTATAATCCTCGAATCGCAGTTACCCCTAGGGATTTAAGGATTTGATCAATACACTTAGTATAAAAGTGTGTTTGATTGTCAAGCGCACGTGGAGATGTTACAAGAAGGATGTCCTGATGAGAACTACTCCATGCTGCCTGCCTTGGAACTGAAGGAAATAACGACTTCAGTGGCAAACGGGACGGGGCACTACTCCAGTCAGCGTCCAGACACCGTCGGAAGTCCGGCAAACGACGACTACACTCGCACACCACTGTTGAAAAGCTCTGCGCCTCGGGCTGAGATCAGGAAGATATGAAGTACCTGGAGGTGGTTGGATTAAAACTCTTGCTAGCCACGTCAGAGTAGTGTTGGCCACATGCTGTGGCTAATGCCGCATTAAGATTTCATTTTCATTGTCGCTATCTTTGGAAACAGGACACCCGGAAAAGACTTTAACCTCGATGCTCCGTATAGACGTACTGATCTTGGCGTTTGAGCTGGTTATTTCCATGACAAGTGGTTAATTTTCTGATTGTGATCCAAGTGCTAATTAAATCGACTCCACCAATGTGTGTTTACACTACTTTTCAAGGACAGTTTCTTATAATGAAGCTGCTCCTATAGGAAAACAGTTTTCCACTTTTTAGATGATTTTTTTATATATATATTCACCATCGTGGATAGTTTGCAGCCACTGGTAGGGTCTGTTTGAAACACAAACCTCTCTAACGTCTCCTCTATCCTCCATATGTTCCTCGGTCTTCCTCTTGGCCTCGTACACCCCTCTTCAATATCCAACATCTTATCCTCCTCCATTCTCCTCACATGACAGTACCACCTTCGTTATGTCTTCTCTATCCTGTCCTGCACTGGTTCCTCCTTAACTACCCCTCTCACCCTCTCATTTATCATCCTGTCCATTATTGTCCCCCTGTAGTACTTCTCAGAATTTAATTCCATCCTGCTCCTTCATTACCGCAAGTTTCTGCTGCTATAGAAGAAAGTAAGAGAAAGACTGATAGTAACAAGTAAAAGGAAAAACCACACAACAATATAGCTATATATATAATAAGCAGAGCCCCGTAAAACTGGTGAGATGCTTTGAAGTGAAAAGTACCATACAAACATGGAATCAACTACTTTTCCTTTGATAGTTTTTAGATATGATTTACATTGTCTTTGAAAAAAGAAATAAAACATAATTGTTTTGTTACACAAATAATCCTATAAAACAAAATAACACCGTTTTTACAAAAAAAAAAAAATATCTTTTAAATAAACATGAAATTAAGAAGACATTAAGCTGAATTTTGAACATGCTGTAATTTGATTAGTATTTTGTTTTAGTATAGCTAACTTTAGGCTACAAAATTGTGAAATATGCAGACAAATAATTTTATATCAAATATATAAGGTTTCAATAATAAATTTTAATTTTGTATACATTGTCTTAATATGTAAATAATACTTAAACACCTCGGATAACATATAATTTTGAATAAACACGAAATTACACTGAAAAGTGAGATTTAACTAAAAATAAAACCATTTTTACGAGGTTTTAATAATAAGACAGCATAGAAACACTCTTACTATACATTTTCAAGCCATTTGGCAATAATTTATTTTATCAACAATTCTAGGAAATTGCGTTGCATGTTTCACATTCCCCCCCGCTTACCCCCTGGATCCGCCACTGTGTCCATTGCTCTGTATATTAAAAGATAATAAAATGCTGGAAGATTATTTTGAAACATTTTTATTTCTTAAATATGCTTATAATTTTAAGGTACAACAGTTTTTCACAGGGTCTTTGCTCGAAATTCATACACAACCTAAATTAGGCTAGAAAGTGTTTGCTCATAATATTTTCACATTTCACTTCATTAGTCCTCTAGAAGAATTTAAGCAGATCATAACTTGCTGTCCACTTTAATAAATCATTGTTGTTAGCGTTAAAAACATTTCTCTAAACATTCACTTCCACTACAGAAGTTAAACTGAGATAAAGCAAAACACTTTTTTACAAGGCAAGTTGATCTTCATGTCGACATAGAAGTGAGATTGGAATTTGCTTCACTAAATCAAACTCAGTTAAAACTATTAACTGAGATTGATTTATTTATATTTATAAGGTAAAACTGTCATTCTATTTGTTTGTATTATTTAAATTCCCCCAAAAATATATCACTTTTTCTACAACCACTAAATTGTTTGTAATATTGCACTTTCTTCTGATTGGCCTCCCATCACCAAATGATTCCCCTCAAATACTATAATAGTGGATTATTAATTTAACCAATAGTTATATCTGCTATTCTAATACCCATAGTCTAACCAAATTATATATTTTGCTGTACACCGTACCACTAAAGCAACTTGGTGCACAAGACACAACTTAACCCAGCTAGTAAAAACGTTATTTCTACAGGTTGATAGGTGCAAACACAATATGGCTTCTAAAGTAAAAAGAACACAGTTCACACTTTACATTGCTGCTACTGGACAAAGAGGTAATGGTTGCCTCTTGAAGAAAATCGATCATTACCACCCAATCCCCCGACCTAAGTTTCATTCTATCAGGACTCATAGAAGGGAGTGTGAAACGCGCAACACAACTTCCTAAGAGAGTAAACAACAAAAGGGTTTGTGTTTTTGTCTTTTGTTATTTGTACCTTTTACATGTTCCTATAATTCTTAACCAATTTCCTTTTTCTCCCTTTTGTGTTTTTTTTTGGTTGGTCTTGATGAGTTCCGATAAAATTAAACCTAGGTTGCAGGATTGGGAGTAATAATAGATTTTCTTCAAGAGGTGGCCATTACTTCTTTTCCAGTGGCAGCAATGTAAAGTGTGAACTGTGTTCTTCTTTTCATTGTGAAAGCCATATTGTGTTTGTTATCTTTTATAGTTTCTATCCACCTTTCTTGTACCTGATCTAACAAAATTCCTCAAAAAGAGGTTTAATTGCACTAACGATATAGGGATGAGAGAGTTATAATTCATAGAAAGTGTATCCACATCTGTGCGGAGGTAGAATGGTGAACCATTAATGACAAAAACATTCTCAATACACTCTGTGATATTCAAACTGTGGTCTCCCTGCTACTGGCAAACCAAACTAAAAGATGGAGAAAGATCAGGGCCCAGGTTCGATTCTTATGTCCAGATGTTATTTTTCAACTTCATGAATATGATGCTTGATGAGTCTATATCTATAATCTAAAGATAATTTTGATCTTCCAAGGCTCGCTATTCGTGGATACATTTTTTTACAAGTGTTAGCTTTTTATATGTTACTTATTTAACCAAGGGTTCCTTCCGGGTTCGATTCCCATGTCCTAGGTGTCAATTTCAATTTAAAGAATATCAACCAATGTATCTTAACAAGTATTTGTCTTGTCAAACAAATACTCGTGGCTGGGTGGTATTAGGGTGAGAATTTAATGCTACATTTTTTAAATAAAGAGGAAAAGTTCTCATGAAAAAAAAAACTAGCCTCAACTCGCGGTCCCTTCCATTTCATCTAAATTGTTATGGTCTTATGTTAAATTAGTACATAGTTTGGAACTAAGAGAAAAAAAATGAGATGCTACATTTGAAGCAGAAATTTGTATTCTCAGGAAGGTGGAAAAGAAATAGTTGGATAACTTTTGAAATGTGCTGGAGAAGACTTGAGAAGATAAGGTGGGCAGACAGGGTGACAAATGAAGAGGGTGTGAGAAGAGAACCATTTTGGATATGATTTTTCGATGCAAATTAAACTGGATCAGACATTTCGCAAGACGTCATAGAAGGTAAGGTTGAGGGAAGAAAGAGATTAGGAAGGAGGAGGATTCAAAAATATGGATGACTTGAAGTAAAGAAGAAAATTCTGGGAGCTGAAGGATGAGGCAGAGGACAGAGCACATTGACGGTCTAAGTTCACTGACCAAAGGAATGTGGTAACAGAACACATATAATAATAATAATAATAATAAACTATTGTCTAACCAACTTTGGTGGACACATGGTCTAAGGCACTATTCTCGCAGTAGACTAGATTGCCAATAACGGGGAGATTGTGGTATGATTCTCGGTCGAGTGTACTGAGGGTGGTTTTTCACTCTCCTTCCACACAAATATGGTATATTTCCTTTAAATATAACCTTTCTAATCCCTAAAATTATTAGCATAATTAGTACATAAGTGTGCAACCCAAACGGGTAGTAAGATGCGGTGTTAAAGAAACTATGTTTAGAATTTATACTTAAAAAATCAATTAATAAACTAGCCTCGTACACCTCTGATTGATTCGTTATAATGGTCGTCAACGACCAATGAATAGTGACACCCACTATTATTCCAAGTAATAATAGTAGTAAAAGAATCAAAATGTGTCCGTGCACCTTTGCTTTGGAGGAATCCTGAATTCCTAGAGAACATTGCCAAAGTAATAATATCGAGCAGTTTTTTATAATTTGTGTTGTTTATACTTGTTCCTTTGATCATTTAATTCTAATGCAATGTAATATTTTATGTACAAGTTACGAGCATGTTCGTTATTTACAAAATGTGACACATATGTCAATAATTGTTCAAAACATCATAACAATAATTTGTTTTCTTCAACTAACAACAAGGTCTTTGATATATTCTTAAGACTTACCATCTTAAATCATAATTTAATGTGTGTTCATTTTAATTTACATAAAATGTTAGCAATTAACACTTTTTGTAAATTTTGGGTTTCACTCAAATAACTTAATAAAAGCAGCGACTACACTATTCCAACTCATTATCGATACAATATCTTCAAGTTAAAATGTATCACTTTTCTTAAAATTAATGTATAAATCATCTCAGAGTTCCCACAGAAAAAAAAAAGGCGTTTTTCAAATTACTTCCTAAAGTAGGCCCATATTAAGGGGTCTTACTTTTTACAGAGTAAATATGATTTACAAGTGTTTCATTTTTTTTAATACTTGAGCCTGTGTCTTAAGTACTATGAAGGGAGGGGGGTAAAATTGTTTTGTGAGTAACGAAAACATTTTAAGAAATGATTTCTTGCAATCTTTTAGTTTCCTTTCACACATTAATATAGTACCCCTTTTAAAAAAAAAAATTAATATAAAAGTTGACAACCAATCAGGAATATTACTTTTACAATCGGGTTGACTTATTTTGGTTGTATCAAAATGTTTATTTATATGAGCTTCCTATAAAACAGATCTGAAAGTGTCCAATAGTTTTTTATACAGGGGTGAGTGATTTGTACATATAGAATGTTCATAAAGACCGCCGATGTTTTTTTTTTTTAGATATAACCCCCCCTCCCCACACACACACACACAAATAATGTACAAATCAGTGCTTCTCAAACTGTCAGGTGTTACAAATCAGCAATATTATTTTTCCATCATCATTCAACTCCAGTTTCCCGGGAGTGGTACACAAGTGATCACTTGTTCTTTTCTCCACCTATGATCTCACTGTTTCAATCCAACATTTCCTCGGCCTTCCTCTTGGTCTTTTTTCCTTTCATTTTTCTATCAAAGTATCTCCTCGCTGTTATCCATTTGCATCACGTGTCCATACCACTCAAGTCTGCGCTTTCCTACAACCAGAACCGTGATGACATCTCGAGTGCTATTAAAAAAAAAATTGAATTGAGAATGTAGGCCTATGTGAATATGTAATATTGAGCTCTTTAAGTAAAATCTCTTATCACATCTAAATCACATAAGTTTCTTGTGATTTCCCTTTCTGCTATGCATTCCTTTTACATGTTTCCTCTGTCAGGAGGTTGCCTTGCGCATATCCACACCCCCTCCAGAAGAGTCTCGAGAGAATGAAACCTAGGTCGAGGGATGGAGCAGTAATGATTGATTTTCTTCGAGAGGCAGTCATTACCTCTTTTTGTTTTTTTACTTTTATGTATTCCTCTCTCTTCAACCATGATACATGATTTTTATTGAAAATATTCAAACAAGATATCGTTAATTAAAATAAATAAACAAATAAATGTTAAAAACTGTAGTACTATGGATATCATCGTTATTCCTATAAAACAAATTCCGTTCTTTTCTGGCACTTGTCTGTAGACTGGTGGGTCGTAGACCGACTTCGGGCCGCAGACCATCACTTTTAGAAGCACTGGTATAAAGCATGTTTGAATTTGGAGCGACTACTCCCCAGGTGAGTCGGCTAATACAAGCCAGAGGGCAGATCAGTGACCTTGCCTGGTGGCACCACGGTGACCCTTGACCTCCCTAAAGGCCCGTGTTCTGATACCGGGGGTGTCGACCTCTTCTGACCAGGGACAGCGTGTCCGGAGTACAGCCCTGCGTTGGTGTGACCTCGCTTGATGAGGAAAGTCTTGTTGTTGACAGAGCTGGTAGGGGAGTTCTTCCGGAGAGGGGACCCCTCAAAGGGCATCCCTGAGCTCACCCCTCTGGTGGGGAGGAACAAGGGGTGGCTTGAACCGTCCGGAGGGTACCGCTTGCAGTTCTGGTTCACGGAACTGTTGGGACTGCATGAGGAGAACTGTCCGCTCTGGGCTGTTGAACTGTTGGGGCTGCAGGGGAAGTGGGTGCTCGGGTTCCAGGAACCGTTGGGGCTCCTGGGGAAATTTTCAAGTTTTTTTGTTGCGAATTCACCGTTGGTTCTTACAGGAAATTTCGTGTTTTGATTCAAAATGGGGCCATTTTTTACGGGGTTTCTTGGGAAATGAGTGCTAAGGTAGTCCCTCTGGATGGGTGTTTGGGGCTGCGCTTTCTGTTTTGTGGGTTCACTATCGGCTCCTCTTTTTAAAGGCTGGGTGTATAATATTTCCTTTGTTTGCGGTTGGTTGGAGGAAGGGGATAGAGAGACAATAACGACAGGAGGAGGTGTGCTATAGGCCAACGCAGCCTCTGCCAAAGACCTCCTGGCGTCCAGGTAGCTTCTGTCCCACTCCAGGCTCCACTCCTCCGACGCCGAACCTCTGCCACTGCTGTGTCTGCTCTTGCAAGGGTCCGAAGTGAGGACTATGTCCACCATGGAGTCCAGACCCTCGTCGATACGGTCCAAACTCTTAGACTTGAGCCTCTTCCCCGGCAGCAGGAGTTGGTTCGCCCTGTCTTCACCCTCCTTGACAGTCGCAGGGGGGTTCCCGGGCTGCAGTCTGTCCGCCTGGATGGGGGGAATGCTTTCCACGCCGTGGAACAGACCTTCCAAGCTGCCGCGCTTCTGCCCCGTCAGCGTCCTGTGGCTCTTCTCAACGACGTCCTGAATCAATCTATCCTCCCGTTTACCGAGTCCTTCCTCAGCCTCAGGGCTATCCTGTGAGATGAGGTGGAAGGACTTGCTTCTCTTGATCTCGAGATCCTGTGGAGGTCCATCGTCGAGGTATTGGTCACTCCTCACGCAGGACTTGGCCGTCGAGACGTTGTAAGTGAATATCTTTTCGTAGTGCTTGTTTTCTTTGGGGGCGAACGAGTCTGAGAAACGTCCCCCCGCCGCGTCGCGTTTCTTGTCGCGCTCCTTGGAGGCGCTCAGGAGCGAGTCTGAATCCTCCTCTCCTTCCTCGCTACTATGAAGAGAGGTACCGTCGTCAAAGTCCTCGAAGAAAGGACTTCGACCAGAGGGGATGACGCTGTCGTCGGCGTAGTCCCTGCAGACGAGGTGCGACAGACTCCTGGTTCTCCTCGGGGGTTGAGGCAGCAACCGGCCAGGGATGATCTCCGGGTCGTCGGGTACCTCCACGTTGATGTAGTGGTCCTCTCTGTGGTACTCCACGGAGATCCGTCGGACGTTGGAGTCCCCTCCGCTCTTCTGTTGCGCTCTCATGCGTTCCTCTTCAATCTCCAGCTTCCTTGTCTTCCTCTTCTCCTCGTCCCGTCTCTCCTCCAGCTCCTTCTGTCTCCTCTTGGCGTTCTCTGCTGCCTCAGCTGCGTAAGCCTCCGTCTCAGCGTCGTTGATGATATTCCGGAGTTCCTCGATCACCTCGTCGATCGTCGTCTCTTCGTCGTCTTCCTCGTCGTCATGGACGCCAACGATCTTCATGTTGTTGTTGTTGTCCTCTTCGTCGTCGACACTGGTCTCCGTCATCACTGCCGAGACGCGGTTGCTGTCCACGAGGATGGTGTCGTTCCTGACCGCGAACATCTCATACACCATCGGCTCCCGCTCTACGTCGTCCGACTGGAACAAGATAAGAGCGTCAGTAGATCCCAGGTGCTAGTCACACAGGTAGGAGACTACTAATGCTAGTAACACCTTTCCTACTTTTGTTAGAGGATCCTTTTCTAAAGGACCCTAGTATAACTTTATAGTGTTCCTGGAACCAGTAGCCTCGTCCTCTCCCCCGCTCGTTCTAAAGGATCCCCCACACGTGATTGTACTCACGGTCAGCGAGTGATCCTGGTCGGAGGAACTAATCCCCTCGTCCTCGGCCGGGGTGGACCCTCCCTGCTTGTTGCTGGAGGATCCTTGTCTCTTGAAGGATCCTTGCCTGAGACTGGTCACTTCTTTCTCCAGCTCACAACACCTTTCCTTCAGGACTTGTTCCAAGGAGAGCAGGATGCTCTTCTCTTCCTGCAGGATCTGTAAAGGATTAAAGGACGTGGGATTAGAGCGTCACTCTCGCATTAGACTGGCTGGACTCACGATAATGGGGAGATCGGGGTTATTCTCCGTTTTGGAATGTTATCTATGATGTGTAATACAGGCATCGTATTATTTGGAAAAGAGAAAATATTGGTCTTTTATTTTATATATAATAAATTATTTTATCATATTTCGAAATATTTAACTAAATAAAATATTTGTATCCACTGCGTAGGTGCATCATTGTAAAGAACTTGTTTCCGTCACGTTCAATCAATGGTTTAAAATCGTTGGTCGCCATTTTGAAACTATGTGAAAGTGGTGTGAAAAATAATGGTTTTAGGTGGAATAAAACGATAAATAAACTTTGTTCCCGACCTCAAATAAATATATAAATAATATTGGCCTAAATTACTATGATTAACTATCACATTCATACATTACCATACGTTTTCATTACAGTTATGTCAGCTGTTGGCGTAGGGATATGTTAGGGATACATTAGGAATATTTCTAGTAACTTTTTGAGCTGCCATCCAAGTAAACTTAGTTCGTGAATGTATTATACTTGGGTGAATTGGAAGCTATTTTGGGAAGCGAGTTGCATCTTAACTTGCCGCATTCTTTGCCCCTTCACACTTTGACAACAATGTTCGAAATAGAAAGAGAGAAAAGACTCTGAGCAGTTCACTCTGCGAGGGCTCTTGTTTATGTGCTGGTAGCACCTTCCCCTCTTCATATGACTAGTATAAACATTCACTATACCATTTGCACTCGGAAAGTAGTGACTTGCATTACAAAACTACCTTTCTCTTGTTTCCTGTTCTAGATAGACATTTGTTTCCAAGGACTTTTTTAATCTACATCCTTACAGAAAGATTCTTACTGGACATTTTCGAGAATATACAGAATAGCTAAAGTTGTAGACGATTAAAAAAAAGTTTACAAGGAAAATCTACTTAGAAAAATAATTTTGTGACAATACATTTTCAGATTTATTTAAAAACTTGCCGAATAGAATGTAAACACATTAATCATCCTAGCTTGACTTCTTATGACGTCACAGGTAGGTAACGGATGGATAACTCGTGCACCTGTTGCCACGTCCTTTTGTAGAAGGGGCGTAATTGCACCCTAATTACTCCCGTCTCGACCCTAAAATAAAAGTGGAAATGCCGGGCGCACGACCCACTTTAGCGAGAGGCCGTTATTTTGGCGACGCGCCGGCGATCACAGTGACACGGATTCACCGGTTTATCTTCTTTTTTAAAAAAAATTATTCAGACTGCCGAGGACTTTTAAGTGGTCTTTCAACCTCTCGGATACTTTTGATCAGCCCGAGGGAACTTCTGGGGCGGTAATTGGTACCAGAATCACTCGTACCTGTCTGATCCAAGCTCACGAGCACTCGAGGTCGTCGACCGTCGGGATTCGAACCCAGACTTTTACGTTTGTGTTAAATCATGTAATCACACCAGGGAGCCTGGACGTTTTGTTAACTTAGCACCACTATCACTGAATCACTAGTTGATAAGACTGTGTTTGTATCTATATTATGTACGTAAATAAAAAAGGTTGAAGAAAGGTAAAAACAAAAAACAAAGAAAATGTCTTGGTCCCAGCCCGAGAAAAGTGATAATTAGTAACCAATAAGATTCAAATTTCTTGAACATAATAAATAACTGTACAGTCATCACTATTTCATCTTGATATTTACTGCTCTTTTTTTTTTATTGATTGGTTCAATACAAGGTCGTAGCCAGGGGATGGGGGTTTGGGGGTTCAACCCCTCCCCCCTCCAAATTATATGAACAATATCTATGGCTTTATTTATAGTTTGAACCATATAAAAATTAAGATACAAATACAAATTAGGGGGCTGTTTTACCATAAAGAGCACTTCAGAGATCTTCTAGAGGTGTTTAATATTCAGAATTTGTCCTAGCCTCTGGAATTTAATGGGTTATGGTGCCATAAAAATTAAAAAGCACTTCAGATAGCTTCTAGAACTGTCTTATCATTTATAATATTTTCTAGAGTCCAGCTTTTGGGGGATGTGCCCCTCCCCCCTCTGAAATTATCTGCTGGCTACGGCCTTGGTTCAGTATATAATAATAATTTGATTGCTCGAAAAATGGAACTGGTATGAATTAAATGTTTGCTTATAAATAGGCTGGGCTTATTTCACCTTCTCCTACAAACGATATATCAGGGACTCATATGTGTGTATATTAAGAAATATTAAGTTGTAAAAATAAAACAAAAGACTAATCGAGTTTTTTCAACGTTATTGATACCTACTTCGATGGCCACATGGTTTAAGGCGCTACTCTAAAAAAACACTAGACTACTGCTGACAAGGAGACCGAGAGGTTCGCATCTCGGTCGGGTGGTTTTCCACTCTCCCTACACGCAAATGCGGGTACACTTCTTGAAATTTAACCTCTCTAGTCCCTAAAACCATTAATATAATCAGCACATGAGCGTATAGCCTGAACGGTTCGTAAGAAGTCGCGAGAATCATGATTATATCGTTGCACAGTGTTTTCTTAAAACTTGCTCCCAACAAGAAAGGGGTGGGGGGGCAATGTCCCTATACCCCCCCCCCCCAAGTTCAGGCGCCTTGAATTACACTAATGTATTTAGAGATGAGGGCGATAGAACCTTATAGAAGGTGGAGGGAGAATGTCATACCATTTAGGAAAAACCACCCTTGATAAACCTGGGAGGAGATCGAACCCCGACCTTCTAGTCACAGGAAAATAATCAGACTATGGGTTTGTTTGCGTGTCTACCCAAGCGGCTCTCATTGCTTTTTAAAGATGCTTCATTTGGGGGAGAAAAAATACTACCCCATAAGTGGTCAATCTGCCTAAGGCGTCGGAATCACGATGAACTGAATTCCAGATAAGGGGAGGCGAGGATCGAATCCCGGCTGGTCGTAATGAGGTTTTTTTTTTCTCCTTCTCACTTTCCCTCCACGCAATTTTGGATAAATCTCCTCTAAATTCTTCCTTACCCCAGTATTGTAATTACATACGTATAGCCCGCTTCGGTGATCGTGTGGTCTAAGGCGCTACTCTCGCAATACACTAGACTGCCGATGACGGAGAGATCGGGGTTCAAATCAAGGTTGGTGTACTGAGGGTGGTTTTCCTTAAATGATTTTTCACTCTCTCTCCACGCAAATGTGAATACACTTCTTATAGACATGACTGTGCTCATTAGCGTAATGGGTACTTAACTCATGTAGCCTGAATGGGTTGTAAGACGCGGTTACAAAAACCAAACAAAAAAGTCCCAACTATTTGCGAATGGGACTGTACAGCACCTTTTTAAGATCCCACTCGCAGATACCACCCAAATTATGGGATAATGCATCACCTTTTTTTCATGTTATAACGTCACGCGATCGTATCCATCCCGGCGTCCTTGGTTCAGATCCTGACCGGGTCAGTATACGGCCTGATCTCCCTGGATTCACGTGCGTCAGTTTGTATCTCAGCTCTAGATTTAAATATTTAAATATATTATGTTCGGGTGCCAGGTGGTTTAATGTCTCCTACCAACGATTAGACTGGGTTTGATTTAAATGTAAGATAACCTAAATAAAATATTAGTGTAGCATGTCACTAAATCAAATGACATGTAATGACTGTAATCTGCACCAAATGCTAAAATAAGATAAAGGTATCCGAAGAAGAGAATTAAAACTGATATATTCTAATAATATCGTTTGGGTTCTACTCACGTTACGTGGATGTTCCCGGATACGATTATTATGCTTTCATCAACTGTTCTGCAAGTATGGCGGAATAGAAGGCGTGGCAGTTTCAACGGACGTCTGAACCCTTGAACTCAACATTGAAGAAAGACCTGAATATCGCTGGTTCGAAGCTGCGAGCTACGGACACTACTCCTCTAGGGGAGTTCCTTGGCACCTCTTTCTCCCCTGCTCCAAACCCCACCCCCTTGCCTTCCCTTTTTTCCTTGTTTACGTGCCCATTTTGCTAGTCAGAAAAAGACTATATAATGGGCGATCCCTAGGTCCACAGTATTGTAGTTCATCATTGGATATCCTCGAAGGAGGAACCTCTTCTCTAGAACCTGAAGAAGATACTGCTGACCACGATGGTTGGGACGTGGGTGTCACCGCCTCGACAATCTAGTTTATTGATCCAAGTATTCATTAAATTTCCAAGTCCTTCAGGCTTGTTGAGTTAGTCTGTATGACTATGTTTTCTTAGGATCTTACTTTAAGCTTCCTCTTCTCCGTGAGTTCTTTATTTCGTTTTAAGTCCTTATGACTTCACTACAAGTCATTGCGCCGTGAACGACATGCTCACGTGTTCAAATGTTGTATGGCTACAAGCAGGTTGTTTAATGCCTTTATTTGAGAACCTAACAAGGTCAGTAGAGTATCTCACAGAATTCTTGTTGACACCCCATTTTCTGTGTTACTATGTTGGGTGTGCAAAGTGTGGAACACAGCTATGGTGGCCCGCACAGATTTCGCCCTTTCGCCCTTTCGTTGGCGCTTCTTTTGGCTATGTGTTTAATGTTGGTGTGTGCTAGATTTGACGAATACCCCAGGAAAAGGGTAATAGAATAAATGCACTATTGAGTGCTCTGGCAGTACCCTCTGGGAATAGACCAGCCATAGTACAATTTTGTGTGGACACCTGTTTGTTAGTCATCGACTAGTGTAACTGACCTACAGTCATCTTACCGTCTATTATTTAGGATGTCGTTCCTTTTTCAAGTCAAGCTGGGTAGCTTGGCCGACATGTGACTTGGTAACTAAAACTATCGGATTAGCCGTTTTTCTTATAAGTTCCTAATTCTCCGTGTTCTCTTTTTAGACCTTTCTGGTGGAAGTCTGGCGTTAGCCCGGCTGTTTTGGAATTCTATATCCTCTATCTACTTAACTTCCATTTGACTGTTGCCGTATCGTCTTGGACACGTTATTCTCCCGTGCTACGGGTAGTTCCTATGTTTTTGGAGTTGTTAAGTCCTATCATAACTATTGTAACCCCATATCACCTTTTTATGTTAATTGTATAATAAATCTATTTTTGTTACCTATTTTATTCTTTTACAATCATGATATATGTTACCCAACCTACTAATGGTAGATTAGAATTACTTTAATCCACACTTTGGTTCTGGTTAATAAAGAATGATTATAAATAATGCAAGTTGAGTTGGAGTGAGTGTGTAAGACACGTCCCAACTGAATGAAGGTTATACGCACGAGTGTGTAAGACACGTCCCAACTGTATGAAGGTTATAATCTCGAGTGTGTAACACACGTCCCAACTGTATGAAGGTTATAATCTCGAGTGTTTTAACAATGGCTGCAAAGGGGGCTTCTTGAAACCCTCACCGCGTCTCCTCGGATGATTTCCTTTGTTAGAAAGAAATCGGCCAAATCGCTTTAACTGTCAGTTAAAAAACTGCAACTTGGTTCGTGGAGAGCTTTCCCAATTTGTCCTGCTCTTTACTGCTTGTTATTAAGGGTCGTAAATACTAAAAAAACAAAAACATTATGTGTTTTACCCTTATTTTAGAAAGTGGGACCAAGTGACGCCCTTCACTAAAACTCATACATCCTGATAAAGTTAACATGAACTATATTTTATGTTTCAGAGTTTATCTTAAAAATATATATAAATACGAGGGGAAGCCAGCAATAAAAGCTGCCCTGAGGGAAGATCTTTCCTACAAACATCGCCTTAGTGGCCTTGAAACGACGAGAACCGATAGATAAATGCTCTGGTTTCGCGATAGTCTGGGATTATAAAACATGTAAAGTATAATTTTATTCAAATTGGGATCCCCTTTTTGAACGTTTGTTTAGAAGGCATCATTATTATAATTATATGATTAGTTGAATATAGATTAATAAAGGGATAAAATAGTCCTCTTCTGTTCTATGACCTAAAGCGTTAGTTCCTGTGTGTTTGGTAGGGAAATGTCGGGAGGTTCCAGTTGCTAGTAACTCACGCGTGTTAAGTGTCTTCACAGGGAGGCTATATGAGTAAGATACTACGGAGTGATTAAAATAGGCTGCAAAAAAAAAAAGCTTTAAAGGACGAGACTGACCTGCACAGGTCTCTCCAACAGCTGTGTCTTGATAACAGGGTAAGGACACGAGTAAGGATGCAAGGGTGCGTTGAAGGACGCGACTGACCTGCACACGTTTCTCCAGCAGTTGTGTCTTGATAACAAGGTAAGGACACGAGTAAGGATGCAAGGGTGCGTTGAAGGACGCGACTGACCTACACACGCTCTCCAACACTGTGTCTTGATAACAGGGTAAGGACACGAGTAAGGATGCAAGGGTGCGTTGAAGGACGGGACTGACCTGCACACGTCTCCCCAACGGTAGGACACAGTAAGGTCGTTGAGGACGCGACTGACTGCACACGTCTCTCCAGCAGCTGTGTCTTGATAACAGGGTAAGGACACGAGTAAGGATGCAAGGGTGCGTCGAAGGACGCGACTGACCTGCACACGTCTCTCCAGCAGCTGTGTCTTGTCCCTGGCGGCCCTAGTCATACTTTCAGCCTCTTCCAAACGCTCCCTGATGACGGCTAGGTCCACGTAGCTCCTCTCCCACCGATCCAACTCCACCACCACCTGCTGCGCAGCAATCTGGTTGGACGGCAGGATCTGCGCACACAAGTGGACCGTGAACTGTATCCCTGTCCTGTGTATGCCACCATTACTTACAAATGGATAAATATATATATATACACCCGTAGACTATTATTACAACTAGGAATAGTTACTAGATATTTTCACGTGACCCGCTACAGTGGCCGATTGGTCTAAGGCGTCACTTTCATGTTAGACCGGCCTGTTGAAAACGGGGAGTTTGGGGTTCGAATCCGGCAGGCACAACTTGGGGTGTTTTATAATTCATAGTTTCTCCCTCTCCTCCCACGCAAATGCGGGTAGATTGCCTCTGAAATGCTTCCTTTCTCATCCTTATTCCATTAGAGTAACAATCATAGATGCGTATAACCTGAACGCGGAGCAAGACACGGTGAAAAAAGTACAATATATTTTAATGTGTTCATACGTCAAGTGTGTGATATGCAGTTGTTAACAATACGTATTATTATTATTATTATTATTATTATTATTATTATTATTATTATATAGCACCGCGTCTTACTACCCGTTCGGGTTATACGCACTTACGCTAATGTGTAATGGTAGGGTGATTGTGAGATGAAATGAAATGAATGACCTACAGTTTAATGTGGGATCCGAACCACGGTGGAGGACTGGCATTCCACACATTCACAAGTTGTGATTAATACAAGTCTTGTCAGAGGTGAAGGAATGGTTTGATAATCAGATAAATCTGTGCTGGGACCGAGGATTGAACCCCGGAAACCCCAGCACTAAAGTCCGACACCTTACACCTAGACCGCCAGGTCACCCCGATACTTATTAAATACCACTAATAAAAAAAAGTAATTTTTTATGAATTATGACCGTATAAAAATTTTGGTAAAAATCCCTTCTTATGAACGTTTGAATGTAGGTAAAAAGCCCTTCCTATGAACGTTTGACTGTAGGTAAAAAGCCCTTCTTATGAACGTTTGACTGTAGGTAAAAAGCCCTTCCTATGAACGTTTGGCTGTAGGTAAAAAGCCCTTCCTATGAACGTTTGACTGTAGGTAAAAAGCCCTTCCTATGAACGTTTGACTGTAGGTAAAAAGCTCTTCCAATGAACGTTTGACTGTAGGTAAAAAGCCCTTCCTATGAACGTTTGACTGTAGGTAAAAAGCTCTTCCAATGAACGTTTGACTGTAGGTAAAAAGCCCTTCCTATGAACGTTTGACTGTAGGTAAAAAGCTCTTCCAATGAACGTTTGACTGTAAGTAAAAACCCTTCCTATGAACGTTTGACTAGGTGGACAGAAATAGTTCCAACCAGGCGTCACATCGTGGTACTGTGCCCTATAGTCTACCTTAGTACTCTGGGAAACCCCTGGAGATCATTGAGACCAGTGAGATCATTTTACCATATTAAAACAATAATTTCAATGATTCCTATTTTATTGTTGTCAAATGAACAATGCGGGAAAACCGCAATTTGACACAAGGGCCTAGGTAGCTGAGATAGTGACAATCAGATGTTGGGTTGCACTTAGGTTAAATATTGATAAAACCTTCAACAGTCCACTAGTTTGTTGTTTACTGAAATGATCTATGGCTCTATACATATATAAACTTGTAAACATAATTTAAAAGTTGACACTAATCCTCTGAAAAGTACAACAATCCACATATTTCTGTTGATCATTGAGAGCTCAATGTCTGGGAAACGAAAGGTAACTGTTAAATGAGCGTAGAATGGATCTTTGGGAATAGAATGATGTCATTATTATTATTATTATTATTATATTATTATTATTATTATTATTATTATTATTATTATTATTATTATTATTAGCACCGCGTCTTACTACCAATTCGGGTTATACGCACTTACGCTAATGTGTAATGGTAGGGTGATTGTGAGATGAAATGGAGGACCTACAGTTTAACGTGGAATCCGAACCACGGTGGCGGCCTGGCATTCCCCACATTCACAAGATGTCTTGTCAGAGGTGAAGGAAGGGTTTGGTAATCAGATAAATCTGTGCCGGGACCGAGGATTGAACCCCGGCCGCCAGCACAGAAGTCTGACACCTTACCCCTAGACCACCAGGTCACCTAATGATGTCATTTAATAATCACAAAACACTGTTATAGGAGCGTAGAATTGATCTTTGTGAATAGAATGTCTTTTAATAGGAGGGTCACAACACACTGCTATAGGAGCGTAGAATGGATCTTTGTGAATAGAATGATGTCATTTAATAGTCACAACACACTGTTATAGGAGCGTTTCATTTAATAGTCACAACACACTGTTATAGGAGCGTAGAATGGATCTTTGTGAATAGAATGATGTCACTTAATAGTCACAACACACTGTTATAGGAGCGTAGAATGGATCTTTGTGAATAGAATGATGTCATTTAATAGTCACAACACACTGTTATAGGAGCGTAGAATGGATCTTTGTGAATAGAATGATGTCACTTAATAGTCACAACACACTGTTATAGGAGCGTAGAATGGATCTTTGTGAATAGAATGATGTCATTTAATAGTCACAACACACTGTTATAGGAGCGTAGAATGGATCTTTGTGAATAGAATGATGTCATTTAATAGTCACAACACACTGTTATAGGAGCGTAGAATGGATCTTTGTGAATAGAATGATGTCATTTAATAGTCACAACACACTGTTATAGGTGCGTAGAATGGATCTTTGTGAATAGAATGATGTCATTTAATAGTCACAGCACACTGCTATAGGAGTGTAAAATGGATCTTTGTGAATAGAATGATGTCATTTAATAGGGGGTCACAACACACTGCTATAGGAGCGTAGAATGGATCTTTGTGAATAGAATGATGTCATTTAATAGGAGGGTCACAACACAAATTTTATTGTCATTTATATTTTCCTCCTCCCCCGTTGTTCTCCTACTGCCGGAAAGCTACACCTTTAAAGTTATGAACCCATTTTCCTTCTGGCGTTTAGAAATTTATGGTCTACTAGGTTTGGTTGAAATTTGTCGAACAGTTTAAGAATCACAACTCAAAAAGAAACACAGAAATCAATTAAAAATATGAACTTTCAAAAAAAGCAGTAATGGGTGATGTGACTGAATATGATGTGTTACAAGATTGCTAATCTTCCAGGGGTAATTAGCATCCCCGTCAAATGACCCTGATAGAAGATTGCTAAAGATAAAAGAGGGGGAAGGGGCAAGGTAAGAACAGGTTGGCCAACAAGCTACGTGTCGGGCGATTAATTACAAGACTACCAACTTAAATACTTAATAGTGGACTCTCTGAAGACTCGGGCCTCATATAAATACTCTGTCAGTTCCTGATCCATAAAATCCTCAAATCCATTTAACTTCAAATTCCTTGAATTCTCCTTGTCCTTGATCTCGCTAGGTCGTGTCAACCAATGAGAAAGTACAATAACATACAAAATGTAAAAATGTAACTAAACGTATCTGATAAACAACTAATCTATATATTTTTAGGGTGAAAAAATGTTATTAAAACTGCAAAATGTGTTGTCACCCTCCTATTAAATGATATCATTCTATCCACAAAGATCCATTCTACGCTCCTATTCCAGTGTGTTGTGGCTGTTAAATAACATCATTCTATTCACAAAGATCCATTCTACGCTCCTATAACACTGTGTTGTGACTATTAAATGACATCATTCTATTCACAAAGATCCATTCTACGCTCATATAACAGTGTGTTGTGACTATTAAATGACATCATTCTATCCACAAAGATCCATTCTACGCTCCTATTCCAGTGTGTTGTGGCTGTTAAATAACATCATTCTATTCACAAAGATCCATTTTACACTCCTATAGCAGTGTGTTGTGACTATTAAATGACATCATTCTATCCACAAAGATCCATTCTACGCTCCTATTCCAGTGTGTTGTGGCTGTTAAATAACATCATTCTATTCACAAAGATCCGGTCTACGCTCCTATAACAGTGTGTTGTAACTATTAAATGACATCATTCTATTCACAAAGATCCATTCTACGCTCCTATACTAGTGTGTTGTGACTATTAAATGACATCATTCTATTCAAAAAGATCCATTCTACGCTCCTATAACAGTGTGTTGTGACTATTAAATGACATTCTATTCACAAAGATCCATTCTACGCTCCTATAGCAGTGTGTTGTGACTATTAAATGACATCATTCTATTCACAAAGATCAATTCTACTCTCCTATAGCAGTGTGTTGTGACTATTAAATGACATTTTATTCACAAAGATCCATTCTACGCTCATATAACAGTGTGTTGTGACTATTAAATGACATCATTCTATTCACAAAGATCCATTCTACGCTCCTATAACAGTGTGTTGTGACTATTAAATGATATCATTCTATTCACAAAGATCCATTCTACGCTCCTATACTAGTGTGTTGTGACTATTAAATGACATCATTTTATTCACAAAGATCCATTCTATGCTCATATAACAGTGTGTTGTGACTATTAAATGACATTCTATTCACAAAGATCCATTCTACGCTCCTATAACAGTGTGTTGTGACTATTAAATGACATCATTTTATTCACAAAGATCCATTCTATGCTCATATAACAGTGTTTTGTGACTATTAAATGACATTCTATTCACAAAGATCCATTCTACGCTCCTATACTAGTGTGTTTGTGACTATTAAATGACATCATTTTATTCACAAAGATCCATTCTACGCTCCTATAACAGTGTATTGTGACTATTAAATGATATCATTCTATTCACAAAGATCCATTCTACGCTCCTATAACAGTGTGTTGTGACTATTAAATGACATCATTCTATTCACAAAGATCCATTCTACGCTCCTATAACAGTGTGTTGTGACTATTAAATGACATTCTATTCACAAAGATCCATTCTACGCTCATATAACAGTGTGTTGTGACTATTAAATGACATCATTCTATCCACAAAGATCCATTCTACGCTCCTATACCAGTGTGCTGTGACTATTAAATGACATCATTCTATTCACAAAGATCCATTCTACACTCCTATAGCAGTGTGTTGTGACTATTAAATGACATCATTCTATCCACAAAGATCCATTCTACGCTTCTATAACATTGTGTTGTGACTATTAAATGACATCATTCTATTCACAAAGATCCATTCTACGCTCCTATACCAGTGTGTTGTGACTATTAAATGACATCATTCTATTCAGAAAGATCCATTCTACGCTCCTATAGCAGTGTGTTGTGACTATTAAATGACATCATTCTATTCACAAAGATCCATTCTACGCTCCTATAGCAGTGTGTTGTGACTATTAAATGACATCATTCTATCCACAAAGATCCATTCTACGCTCCTATAACAATGTGTTGTGACAATTAAATGACATCATTCTATTCACAAAGATCCATTCTACGCTCCTATAACTGTGTGTTGTGACTATTAAATGACATCATTCTATTCACAAAGATCCATTCTAAGCTCCTATACCAGTGTGTTGTGACTATTAAATGACATCATTCTATTCTCAAAGATCCATTCTACGCTCCTATAACAGTGTGTTGTGACTATTAAATAACATCATTATATTCTCAAAGATCCATTCTACGCTCCTATAACAGGGTGTTGTAACTATTAAATAACATCATTATATTCTCAAAGATCCATTCTACGCTCCTATTAAATGACATCATTCTATTCACAAAGATCCATTCTACGCTCCTATACCAGTGTGCTGTGACTATTAAATGACATCATTCTATTCACAAAGATCCATTCTACGCTCCTATAACAGTTACCTTTCGTTTCCCAGACATTTAGTTCTTAATGATCAACAGTAAATTTGGATTGTTGTACTTTTCAGAGGGAAAATGTCAACTTTTAAACTATGTTTACCTATATATAGATAGTCATAGAACATAGCTTTGTGTTAATTCCAGTAAACAACAAACTCGTGTTTTGTCAATATTTAAGCTAATCGCAACATCTGATTGGCGATATTTCCACTACTTTAGCCCTAGTAGGACTGCTAGGGCCTAAATGTCACCCAGACTGTGAAATCGTTAGCTTAACACTTGAGTTAGTGTTTCTAATTGTTTTTTATCAACGTGTCCTACACTACCGTTCAGTTTCTACGCTGTAACGTTTCCCGTCCCATGGATCTCTCCTCCGATATTTAGCCTGGCCCAATAACTGAATTAGTTGTTTATTGTGTAAGCATGCCCACAGAAATCGGACACGTCCTGGGGTGCGTGGACGTTAATGGTGCCTACTTACGCCACGTGGCGCTACAGTACATCCGACAGCGCTATGAACTATCCGTGGCTTACAAGCGAACTTGAGCGGTGAACTGTGGTTGTGTTATATGAGAAGAGTTTGAGTCATTTGTCCGCGGTTCGGACTCTTGTGTGTACGTGTGTTGGACGTGAACGCCTGGGTGTGAAGACCCTCTGTCTCCGTGAGGAGGATTTGGAACGAAGTTTTGTGGCAGGGGTAAGGTAGACCCATTCGTATTAATTAATCCTTAGCTTATGAACTATCTATTTCCACTAGTTAGATTGATCACATGATTTTTGTCTAATTGCACTACTGGTATGATAAATACATAATGAGTCAGAACCTTTTATGTACATGTTATTGTATGCAGCTAGGGGTTATAGTTGTGTAAATAATATATTTATGTTATATACATAAGCTGGTTAATAGGGTACTCATATTACCAGACAGACAGTTTTGGGAGCAGTAACTTAGAATTTTGAGTCTTAGAATGTGGGGGGCTTTGAATGTTAGTGGTATTTATAACTTCTGGAGGTACTGTTAAATTGTATTGAGCTTTGTAATGAGGGGTTATATTTTTGGTTGGATTCATTCTACATATTTATGGGGTTTGTAGGGTCTGGGGTTCGACGTCTGGGTTCGACGTCTGTGCGGAGTTTGTGTCTCGGACTGTGTACGGTCAACCACTGACCACATCAGCGGTACTCCTTCATGGGTTGCATACCCGGGGCTAGTGACCCGAGGCACTCACGAGTGGCCGACAAACTGGACACCCCTGAAGTTCCACGTGAAGTGTATGGTTACGCGCAGGACTCGCATAGACCGCTAAGTGCTATATTTGTGTTCTTTTTTTTTCTCGCAAAGACGATGGTATTTGAATATGGACTTTAGATGGCACTATTTTAGAAAGTGACTGTTGTGCCTGTTGTAGAGTAGCGTTAGGTTTAGTTGAGATCTGCACATTAATTAATTTTATTTTTGCAGTGGCCACGGCCGGGGTTCGATCCTCGGTCCGGCACAGATTTATCTGATTTCCAAACCTTCCTACACCTCTGACAAACATCTTGTGAATGTGTGGAATGCCAGGTCACCACGTGTTCGATTCCACGTTAAACTGTAGGTCCTTCATTTCATCTCAAAATCACCCTACCATTACACATTAGCGTAAGTGCGTATAACCCGAACGGGTGGTAAGACGCGGTGCTAATAATAATAATAATAATAATAATAATAATAATGCAGTGGCCACTCGCAGCTCTCAATGTTTATATTTTCTGAAGTATGTGTCAATTCAATAAATTGTTTTCCGTGATAAATTTGTAAAGTAGTTTACTATTTATTATAAACTAACCTATTAATGTTTAGACTTATATTTTCACTATTTAAATAATTATATGATTCACACATTCCATTCATGCTTATAACCTGAATCTATTGTCTAATGAAATTAGACGAAGGCTTAACCAAACACTTAATGGAAATACTTTAATCAAAATAATGTGTGAATTTAAAATTGAGATAAGGAATATTTTTTTTTATAGCCTGATTTTTTTGTGTAAGCCCTTCTGGCTTATTGAACAATATTTGTTTTGTTAACTATTACAGTGACCCTATGTACCCATTTTCCGGGGTTGGATAACTCTAATCTATATTAGGACTGATCAGGTATTGCAGATGTGATCATGGTAAACCCATAAAGGCCTATGGGTTTAATGGGGAGCCTCGTTGTCTTCCAAGCAGTTTATCCCTGACCGAGAGGTCCCTTATTTGTCCGGGTCTACCTTACGAGGGGGAGTGTTGATCTTTATATCTACTTCTGGCGACTGAACGAATTTCCTCGTTAATGTTCAGACTCACTATCGCCAACGAGGTGGCGCCAAACAATAAACACTCTCTTGGGGTCGACCTTAAATTTAGGGGACCATTGCCAATAGCTCTATGACCACGCCCTTCTCCACTGATGCGATGCGGGAGGTGACAACGCATATATGATAATCACCCTTATCGGGTATGGATGAGAAAGGATGAATTTAGTGGTAGTTTACCCACATTCGCGTGAAGAGATGAGAGGGAGAGTGGACAACTATTTTGAAAAAAAAAGTCAGTATACCCGACCGAGATTCGAACTTATCGCTTTCTCTCTATCTTCGGCAGACTAGTCCAACACGAGACTAGCGCGTCAGACTACGCGGCCATCGAAGTGTTTAATATATTTTCTACATTTGCTGTATTATATTGACGTATCAAAGATATCATAGGCCTATTTTAGTAGGAAGATTCATTTGGTTCGTAATTAAATAAACACGACCCCCTTCGGTGGAAGCGTGGTCTAACGCGCTACCCTCGCAGTAGAATAGACTGCCGATGACGGGGAGATCGAGGCTCGAACCCAGGCCAAGTGTACTGAGGGTATAAACACCCAATTTATTTACTCAAAATTTCCCAAGTGCTGTATCAACGTGTGAACCAAAGCTAGGGCGTCGTTCCCAGAGAAAAGATCAACAATGATTGAATATTACCAACTTAACGCCCTGCGATTACCTATCTAACACCTGTTCTCTTGTCGGGTTTAACAACCTGCACTTTTAATAACCTTCCTTATTTAAATGACCACCTTCAAAGAAGTCAACGTCTTTTATATACATATTTTTTTAATTTCCTCGTTTGAAGAGTAACTTCCGTTTGCAAGAAGTGTTGGTGAATATTTCCCACCATTAGACGCCGGCCATCGCTTACCTCCTGTAAGAGGACCTCGAGGCGGGGCTTCGTTATAAAATAAAGAGGTAATAAAAAGTGACATACGATTTCCGTTCGCTCGGCGCTTCAAGAGGGGGGAAAAAACTCTGGTGGTCGAGTGGTCAGAAGCAGTCATGTCAAGGTCGACCTCGGTGGTATTGAGGTAAAGTGAGAGACTAAGGATCCAATGTTCGTGAGTTCAAGACCAGCCGAGGAGTCGACGGATTCTTCTCTAGTGATAAAATGCTGGCGGCCGGGGTTCAATCCTCGGTCCCGGCACAGATTTGTCTGATTTCCAAACCTTTTCTTCACCTCTGACAAGATATCTTGTGAATGTGGGGAATGCCAGGCCTCCACCGTGGTTCGGATCCCAAGTTAAACTGTAGGTCCTTCATTTCATCTCATAATCACCCTACCATTACACATTAGCGTAAGTGCGTATAGCCCGAACGGGTAGTAAGACGCGGTGCTAATAATAATAATAATAGTAATAATAATCTAGTGATAAAAAAATCCGTAGCACAACTTCCTAATGAGGGAAAGTAAATCCGTCGGTCCCATGTCGATTGTTGTATGTAAAATAACCCTGGGAGGTATGTGTAAATACCTTTCCAGGCAAAATTGGAAGGCACTTTCACTCTCACTCATAGAAATTCTCGTGTGCCGATGTACTCAGTCGACTCGTGGCCTGAGGAACTTTTGATGAACCATCATGCAACGCGGCCCCAACCTGCTTTTTTTTATAAACGTTGAAGAAATACACAAATGGTATTTGTAACATGAGCATTACTTTGGGAAATGTAGCACGTAAGGTTTGTGTACCAACTTTGTACTATTTACGTATTGTTGGCACATAAGTGTGTGAACTAATATTTCTCTTATGGAGTGAAACAAACACTCGAGACATCCACACGTCAACGGAGACGCATTTGTCATTAATAATGAAAGGGAATTCAACACAAGAATTTTGGTGGGATGTAAGGGACGCGAAAAAAGGTGAGTGTATTTTTTATGTCAAAAGAAATCAAAAAATTCTCCAGTAGAAACATAGAGTTTAGTTTTCTTCACACGGTGATATCAACAGTTGTTGAATATCTGTCAAGAGTGTCCTGGAATTTTATAACATTTTTTCTAAATTTAGAAAGTTCCTCATCTAATGTTGCTATGTTCATGACAGATATTCAACAATTGTTGATATCAACGTGTGAATAAAATTAAACTATATGTTTCTAATGGAGAAATATTTGATTTATTTTGTCCAAAAATAATAACCTCTCTTGGAGTCCCCTACACCTTCAATCTAAGGCCTAACACTCTTGATGCAATTAAAAGGGTTCATATTTCTGGGTAAAATAGAAGGTAAGTCTTAATAAAATAACTATGACGTCAGCCCGCACTCGATCAATTCTTATGATGCTGACAATATTAAGTTTTGAATTGCGGCCGGCTCCTTAGTATTTTCGTTCTTGAATGTGCTCCTCATGAACAAACTAGATTGAGCTGTTTGGTTTAAGGCGTCACACCCGTTAAAGACTGTATTACCGGTGACAGAGGGGTCACGGTTCGTATCTCGGACAGGTAGATTGACAGGGGTTTTTACCTATCTCTTACCCGAGCTGATGGAAGTGCATTTTCTATAAAATACGCCTCATTTACATACCGTTAATAATATTGGAGTCAAACCAATAAAAACTATCACTTATAAACGCAGCTTAAAGGAAATGCACCCGCATCAGCGAAAAGACACGTTGATAAATCACATATGGAAAAAAACCACCCCCAGTGCACCGGGTCTATATTTTAACCTTGGCCTCCTTCACAGTCCAGTGCGAGTCTGATCCCTCAGGCCCTGTGACCACAGGTATGGGTAGCAATCCGGTATACGTTGCTCCACTAGAACTCTTGCCATTCACTGCCGAATAATTAAAAAATTACGTTTTTTTAATGTTTTAATATTGATTTTTCCATTTTTATTTTTTATTTTATTTATCTTTGGGTGACCTGGTGGTCTAGGGTAAGGTGTCAGACTTCTATGCTGGCGGCCCGGGTTCAATCCTCGGTCCCGGCAAAGATTTATCTGATTACCAAACCCTTCCTTCACCTCTGACAAGACATCTTGTGAATGTGGGAATGCCAGGCCTCCACCGTGGGTTTGGATTCCACGTTAAACTGTAGGTCCTTCATTTCATCTCACAATCACCTACCATTACACATTAGCGTAAGAGCGTATAACCCGAACGGGTAGTAAGACGCGGTGCTAATAATGAAAAATAATAATATTTACTTTGGTTCCAAACTATTTTTACCGACTGGTCGGTGTGGGCGCTTTAATTCGTCCTTTGCCGACAGAAATGAGGCTTGACTTGTCTTTTTCCAGTTTGTTTCTCACCAGTGGTGATATTCGACGCAAGGAGTGATCGGATCTTTCTTAACTGACCCGTTTGCCTTGAGGCACTGGAATAGTCGCGCAGAAAATACTGAACGCCAGAAAGCAAGTGGGTGTATAAACGTTCCTATTCTGCAGTAGGAGAACAAACAGGAGAGGAGTAGAATACAAATGACAGTCTAATTTGTGTTGTGACCCTACTTTTAAATAACATAATTCTATTCACAAAGATCCATTCTACACTCCTATAGCAGTGTGTTGTGACTATTAAATGACATCATTCTATTAACAAAGATCCATTCTACGCTCCTATAACAGTTACCTTTCGTTTCCCGGACATTTAGCTCTTAATGATCAACAGAAATATGTGGATTGTTGTACTTATCAGAGGGAAAATGTTAACTTTTAAGCTATGTTCACAAGTCTATACATGTATAGGGTCATAGAACATAGTTTTGTGTTTATTCCAGTAAACAACAAACTCGTGTACTATTTAAGGTTTTGTATATATATAATCTAAATGCAATCAACATCTTATTGGCAATATATCAACAGCCCCCTTTAGACGCCATCTTTACATTGGAAAGGCTCGGTTTGTATGTTCTTTTTAGCTGGGCTTAGCAACAAGTATTCACCGCTTCACTTAAGTTTAGTTTTAGCCATAAACGCTAACGTTGGAAACATTATTAATAGAGTTCTTCTCAAGTCAACAACGCGAAGGTTGGTTTGATGTGATTTATATCCATCCCGAGCTGGGTATTCCCTCAGCCCCTTGGGCTGGTTAGTGCAACCCGCACCATCTGGCAGAAATCATATGTACTAGTGAAGTTCATAAAAAGTTGTGGTCCCCCGTTGCCTTCCACACTGAACTTCTATGAGCGAGAGTGAAAAGGGCTTACCAATTTTGCCGGATAGGCGTCTGCTGGCCCTATAGGATGGACCGCAGGCATCGCTCGAATCGAATTTTAATCAGTCTCCCTGAATTCTCATCGGCAGTGCCAATGTCCGATGCGGATAGGTGAACGCAATCTCATTAAAAATAATGTAAGGAATACAAAGCTCCGATGTGGTCTAGTGGACACTTACCTCCACAAACCACAATCGAAATGGTACCGACGGCTTTACTTTCCCTCCGTAGAACATTGTGCTACGGAATTTTTATCACTCAATAAAAAAAAACCGTCAACCTTGGCTGGGTTCGAACCCACAATCATCGGGTTTTGAGGCGAAATGAGTTACAATAAAGTAATAACAGAGATTACAGTTCTCTTCTCACACTCACGTATAGACTACAGCGCTTGGTGGTTGAACGTGTCACTAACGTCGGGTCTGATATAGACCAAATATTATAATCAGACCTTATACAAATAGATCTCCTCCACCTGGGATTCAATCATCTTAAATATTTACAGTAATCCTTTCTGCCAAATTTTTCGATTAGAACTTCACCGGAAGTCGTTTATCTTGGTATTGATGGGGGGAAAAATCATAAAGAAAATAAGTTTGTAAAAGAGCTTCACTCCCTATCATTAATTTAAAGGATACATAAATCCACAAGACAGTGTATTTGTTGCTCATTACAGCATCTGTAATATCAAAACAATTAATCTCAGTACAACTGCGAGATAAGATAATGTTCCCAATTATTTCTCAATCCATTTAATGAAACATTCGCTACCATGTCCCGATCAAGACAGAGATGAGACTGTAATGATAGTTCGGTGTAACATCACGTACTGGCGAACGTAATAACGCCCTTGGAAAGGAAGTCTCTGTATTGTTAGATGTTTATTGCAGTCGCAGTAGGGTTATCTTCATCTCGGGAATACTGGGTCCTAGTTAACAGATGTCACTCTATCTCTCTCCCACACATCTTCCCCTACAAACAGTTGCCAATCACGTTCGTGCTCTGGTTACTCTCTATAGGGGAGAGTTTGCTTTAACTTGGGTAAAAGAGGGGAGGTTTGCTCTATCTTGGGTAGAGAGGGAGTGATGGAGAGTTTTGCTTTAACTTGGGAAGAGAGGGGAGGGTTTTCTCTATCTTGGGAAGAGAGGGGAGGGTTTTCTCTATCTTGGGTAGAGAGGGGAGGGTTTTCTCTATCTTGGGTAGAGAGGGGAGGGTTTTCTTTATCTTGGAGAGAGGGGAGGGTTTTCTCTATCTTGGGTAGAGAGGGGAGGGTTTTCTCTATCTTGGGAGAGGTAGGAGAGAGGGGAGGGTTTTCTCTATCTGTAGAGAGTAGAGAGGGGAGGGTTTTCTCTATCTTGGGTAGAGAGGGGAGGGTTTTCTTTATCTTGGGTAGAGAGGGGAGGGTTTTCTTATCTTGGGTAGAGAGGAGGGTTTTCTCTATCTTGGGTAGAGAGGGGAGGGTTTTCTCTATCTTGGGTAGAGAGGGGAGGTTTTTTTTTATCTTGGGTAGAGAGGGAGGGTTTTCTCTATCTTGGGTAGAGAGGGGAGGGTTTCTTGAATCTTGAGTAAGGTGAGGGAATTTTGCTCACGCTCTGTGGATGTTTATCTATAAACCACGTTAACGCTATGGCGGAAAAGGGTTAGGAGAGTTAGGGATATTCTAGGTCTTCATAGGTGTTTCAAGGAGGTGAGGGTTAGGGATTTCATGGTCTACATTGTGTTAAAGGGAGGTTGAGGTTAGGGAATTCAAGGTCTACATATGTTACAAGGAGATCTGGTTAGGGAATTTTCTAGTCTGTGTTAAAGGAGGGAGGTTAGGTTCAAGTCTAATTGGTTACAAGGAGGCGAGGTTAGGGATTCAAGGTCTACTATGTTACTAGGAGGTGAGGTTAGGGTTTCAAGTCTACATAGTGTTAAAGGAGGTTTTAGGGGAATTCAAGGTTTCTTACATTGGTTACAGGAGGCGAGGGGTAAGGGAATTCAGGTTCTCATATGTGTTACAAGGAGGTGAGGTTAGAATTCAAGTCTACATTGGTTACAAGGAGGTGAGGTTGGAATTCAGGTCTACATAGTGTTACAAGGAGGCGAGGTTAGGAATTCAGTCTACATTGAGTAAAAGGAGGTGAGAGGTAGGGAAATTCAGGGTCTACATAGTGTTACAAGGAGGGAGGTTAGGGAATTCAAGGTCTACATAGTGTTACAAGGAGGTGAGGTTAGGGAATTCAAGGTCTACATGAGTTTACAAGGAGGTGAGGTTAGGGAATTCAGGTCTACATAGTGTTTACAAGGAGGTGAGGAATGCGGAGCCGGTAAATATTGTAGAGCGACATCCCTGATCTCTCAGTACAGTAGTGTGCGAGCTTAGTACCGTCAGGTGTGGTTCAGGTAATTATCCATATCCTCCAGTTAACCGATGAGGCGTGGTGAGACAACTTGACCGCCAGACGTTGTGAAACTCCGACGAGTTGTTGTTTGGCTTCCCCAGCTTCCTAAGATGGATAGCCATCGTGAGTTATGCGCGAGCTTTCTACACATTTCTTTTAGAAAACAATGTGGAGACTTCTCAAATTGTATTTACATTCAAGTTTACTTTGAGGAAAAAAAACCCTGTGTATTTGGTATTTTTTTAAATTAAAGTGATATGGAAGGTGATGCGAAAAAAGGTCAGTGTTTTTACAGTTTTTATGGCAAAACATTTTTTTACCAAAATAAAATATTGCTCCATTACAAACATAGAGTTTAATTTTTCTTCACACGTTGACATCAATTTTTTTTTTAATATATGTCAAGGATGTTCTGGAATTTAATAAAAACTTTTTCTCTTCATTTAAAAAGTTTCTCATCTAATGTATAACAACATTATGACAGATATTCAACAACTGTTGATATCACCATGGGAAGAAAAATAATCTAGATGTTTCTACTGGAGCAATATTTTGTCCAAAAAAAGTTTTGCCATAAAAATTGAAAAAAAAAATCCTTTGTTTAGTATAAATAAAGAGAACATGGAGGGAGGGGGGATGAATATTAAGAGATCCACCCTTTGTTCGCTCGGGGAGTGAATGTGAAAATATCTTTTTTTAATCTCTTTATCTCTTGTAAACATACTGAGCAGTTGTGAAATTTTATGAAACTTAAATTGCCATTCGTTACCTCGAGTGCGCAACAAGGGTCGTTTACTGGCAACTAGACAATAGTTACACACAGGTCCCCCTTATTTAGGGGGCTGCATAGGAATACTTATTATTATTATTATTATTATTATTTGTGGAATTTAACGTGGATACTGACTGTTCAGGTTATATGAATACATACATAATAACTAATCTAATGGGGTAGGTATGAGGAAAGAAGTATTTTATAGGTACTCTACCCACATTTGCATAAAAGGAGAATGGGAAACCATTTAGTAAAAAAAAAACACCCTCAGTCGACCCGACCGAGATTCAAACCTCGATCTCCCCGTCATCTGCAGGCCATTCCAACACGATAGTGACGCCTTAGACCATTCGACCACTTTGGCAGGTATCACTTTTTTGAACAAAAAGAACCATCCAAGCTATATCGGGTTTTCGATCGAATTCCATTGGTTAATTGCAGTGGCGCAGGAACGTTTTTATTTGGGGGGGTAAATATAATCATGGGCTTTTATAGGGAATAACATTTTTTAGATTTAAAAAAGACCAATAAAATGTAATATTTAATAGACCAAACGTGTTTTTTTCTCATTAATTATGGGCATGCCAAACATTAGAATGAATACACACAAAACTAATTAAGAAATAATATATCTGATGCTGCTCAACTCAAAATGATTAAAAACAACAAAATTAAAGTCCGTTTCCAAACACCTTTGCCCCATATTCGATACTAGCTATAAAACCACTAACTAGTTTCGCAATGTCAAGTTTGTCGAGTCTCTTAGGGTATGCATTAAGCAGACACAGGTGATTTAGTCTACGTTGCCTCATCGTAGAGCGAAGATAGTTTTTTATGCGTCCAAGCATTGAAAAACTTCTTTCTGCAGTAGCTGGTATCACTATCAGAGTTTTCAAAATCTCTTCTGTGTGAGGAAATAAACTTTGTGTTTCCTCGTGCAGGCCTTGAAATTCGGTGAACGTGCTGGAGATGCTAGAAAAATGAATGATTTTGCTACACATCGTCAGCTCAGTTTTCAGCTCTTTTGGGCAAATACTTCTTTTGTTCAAAACTTTCATCGTGGGTTCAGTAAATTCATTTGACTTCGAGAGTAAGATTTCCTCCAATATGCAGGACTCTTGAAAATCTGGTTGGTTGAACCTGTATTCAATTTCTTCACAGATTGTGTCCAAGGTTTCATAGTATACCGACTTCATATTATCTTTGGGACTTGCCCATGTGTGACCTGTTTGTGTTTCATTGTGTTCGAGTCTTCTAGGACACGACACACTCAAGTCACCCCTCCCCACGTGAATGAGTGAACACCAGACGGTATTTACAACCCCTACCTATCTTCTGGCTCAACCCCTCCCCCTCCAAGACCTTGGCACAAGTCACAAGTGGACTTGTAAAGTAACATAGCAGCACTGTCGCGCCTAGCAGAAGGGCGTGGTGGAGACTGGTGATTGCTGTCCCAAGCACTAAGCAGTACCTACGATAGGTCAGGACTAGCCAATAAAACCACTCCAAACAGATTATATATTAATTTTAATATGTTACCTTAGAGTGAACTGTGTATCTTGCCTCAACAAGATCTTTCTAGTATCTAAAAGTTTTATTATATTTGTTTGAGAGCGGAGGGGTAAAAATTATACTTTTTACCCCCCTCCATTTCTTGGGGGGTAAAATTTACCCCCGTACCCCCTAGTTCCTGCGCCACTGGTTAATTGTGACCCTTGGGCCGATATTTCAGGTACATAGATGATTTGGATGAATATTCATCCGCCAGGCGTCACATCGCCGTGTGGTTTTCTGTGGTCTACGTTAGAAAAAAAAATAGAATTTAGGCCAGAGAAACAGTTTTACCACAAAATAATTCAACCAACGTTTAAAATGAAATCAAAATGAATTAACCACTAAATTTAAGACAATTACTCCGTTGTCGTATGAATAATTCGGAACACACCCGCTTCGGTGGCCACACGGTATAGGTCGTCATTCTCGCCATAAAATAGACTGCCGATGACAGGAAGATCCGGGATCGAATCTCGGTCGAGTGTAGTGAGGATGGTTTTACTAAATGATATTCCGCCTCTCCTTCAAGAAAATGTAGTCACACTAACTCTAAATTTCATTCCTGCTCATTAATGTAATTAGTAAATAGACGTATAATACGAATAGGAAGATGTTTCTGACAGCTCGGTTAATCGGGACCTGAACCGCCCAGGCTGCTGAGGTATCACCGGATGCGCTTAGGATGGATAATGATTAAACCTTCAACAGTCCCCGAGCTTGTTGTTAACTAAAATGAACACACAACTATGTTATATGATCCTATACAGATATAGAATTGTAGACATAATTTAAAAGTTGACATTTTCCCTCTGGTAAGTTATAGGAGCGTAGAATGTATCTTTGTGAATAGAATGATGTCATTTAATAGTCACAACACACTGCTATAGGAGCGTAGAATGTATCTTTGTGAATAGAATGATGTCATTTAATAGGAGGGTCACAACACACTGTTATAGGAGCCTAGAATGGATCTTTGTGAATAGAATGATGTCATTTAATAGGAGGGTCACAACACACTGGTATAGGAGCGTAGAATGGATCTTTGTGAATAGAATGATGTCATTTAATAGTCACAGCACACTGGTATAGGAGCGTAGAATAGATCTTTGAGAATATAATGATGTCATTTAATAGGAGGGTCACAACACACTGTTATAGGAGCGTAGAATGGATCTTTGTGAATAGAATGATGTCATTTAATAGTCACAGCACACTGTTATAGGAGCGTATAATGGATCTTTGTGAATAGAATGATGTCATTTAATAGTTACAACACACTGTTATAGGAGCGTAGAATGGATCTTTGTGAATAGAATGATGTCATTTAATAGTCACAACACACTGTTATAGGAGCGTAGAATGAATCTTTGTGAATAGAATGATGTTATTTAATAGTCACAGCACACTGTTATAGGAGCGTAGAATGGATCTTTGTGAATATAATGATGTCATTTAATAGTAGGGTCACAGCAAAAATTGTATAGTCATTTGTATTTTCCTCCTCCCTGTTTGTACTCCTACTGCAGAGAATTCCACCCAGGAATGTTATACACCCATTAGGTTTCTGGAGTTTCAATAATATATATTGGACTATTAAACACAAATAACAATGCATCGGTTTTTTCATAAAATTCAGTTTGGATCTGACTTATCTATTTATCTATTTTATAACCAAACTGTTATGTATATATACACACGGCAACAACTTCTTAATCTAATTCGCAGCCAACACTTTCTCGCAGCTGATACTTTCTTATTAACCTTATTTTTTTTTTTTAATCCATCATTCGACACAGAGATGCAATGAAGTTTCACTTTCGAGCTCGATTGGTTCCTGCTCTTGAGATGATTTGTCTGGGAGGAAGTGACGGTGTTCTGGTAATTAGACTGTACCTGTCGAGGAAGTAACTTCCCTGCCCGGCGAGACTGATCCAACAACTCATGTCATGTCCGGATTATATCGCGAGCAGCTCAATCACGACCGCAGCTCCAGACTGACGACTTGGTGATTTCTAAGAGAGTTGCATCTTAACTTGACGTGACGTCACGGGTACGCGACGTACTATTTATTATTACTACAGTTATATAAAGTGCACTTTCTGAACCGACTAATTATATTAACACACCAGAAGTTCTATGAGCGAGCATGAAAGTGCCTACCAATTTTTTCCGGTAAAGGTATTCTCATATACCTTCCAGGGTTCTTTAACATGTCCAAATCGACATGAAACTGAAGACTTTACTTCTCCGAAGGAAGTTGTGCTACGGATCTTTATCGCTCAAGAAAAATCCGTCATCCTCGGCTGGGTTTAAACCCACGAGCATCGGGTCCTGAGGCGAGTACTTTACCCCAAGGTCGACGTGACGTACTTAAGACGCTATAATAGTCGATCGGAAACTCCAGAAACCCAACATTCCTTGAGTGAAGGTAGAGACGAAGAAGAAGATATAATTTTAAATGAGATATACCCATAGTTTCATGGCGGGAGAGTACTAAACAATGTAGGAAAATAAAAACACTTCGATACGCCTGGCAGGGATTTGAACCTTGACCTTACTTATCAGCAGTAAATCAAATTAGACGAGACTGACGGCTTTTCCCGCGTATTCATTGGTATGTATTTCTTAATGAGTCTATATTAATATTATTATTATTACAACTTAATATATCCGCAAATATGCGTTCTAAAACTCTAGAGCGGCGTTGCGTTTGGTCTACCTTTACGGAGAGATTGGGGGTTAGAATATCAGTCGAATGCACTAGTGATAGTTTCTAAAATTGAATTTTTACTGTGACCTGCCCCTCGTCGTATTACCCTGCTGTACGTACATTTATCCTAAATCACCCTCTACATCCCCCGCACTTTATATTATTATATCTTATAACGCCCACATCAATGAGCATGCGGAATTAACGCCAGGCTCGTTATTTTGGTTTTACAGTACCAAGAAGGTCGGGGTTCAGGTTTCATCAGGGTGCAATGAAGGTTTTTCTCTCCATAAATTGTTTCCCCACCCTCGCTCCACACAAATGTGGGTATATTTCATCTTCAATCCACCTTTCTCCTGCATACCTCATTAGTTTGATTAAAAGTGATTAAAGCCCGTAGTTTAAAGATGAGGTTGAAACGACAAAGTTGTCTCAATGTTATGAAACAGTAGTTATTCAACAATAAGAGGACCGTATTTCAGTGACGAACTCTACAAACACGCAATTTAGTTTGACAAACTCATCACAAAGTCATACATGAAACCGTAGTTGTATAACATTCAGAGCACCGTACCTTCCTGATGGCCGCTGTGGTGAACCCTGCCTGCTCCAGTTCCGCCTGTAGGTACAGTCTGTGCTGCTGCGACGGGGCGGTGTCCAAGAAGGTGTTGAGGAACCTGAGGCCAGCCGCCTGAAGCTCCGGGCAACCCCCCGCGCTGATCAACATGCCTACCAGGAACCGGAACCGGACTGGTTCGCCGAACCGAAGCCTGAGGGTGGATAAGGCCTCGGAGACGGGAGTGTGACCACACCCAGGGGGCTCGCACGCCCTCGTCAAGAGCTGGAGGGTTGAGAGGGGGATGACGAAAGTCCGATATAGTCAGTGTTTATAAAAACAGAAGGAGAAAATGTTTGATCTCTCCAGAAATGATGCAACACATCCTGACTCACCTCTATCTCACATCACACGTCCTGACTCACCTCTATCTCACATCACACGTCCTGACTCACCTCTATCTCACATCACACGTCCTGACTCACCTCTATCTCACATCACACGTCTCTGACTCACCTCTATCTCACATCACACGTCCTGACTCACCTCTATCTCCATCACACGTCTGACTCACCTCTATCTCACATCACACGTCCTGACTCACCTCTATCTCACATCACACGTCTGACTCACCTCTATCTCACATCACACGTCTGACTCACCTCTATCTCACATCCACGTCCTACTCCTCTACTAATCACACGTCCTGACTCACCTCTATCTCACATCACACGTTCTGACTCACCTCTATCTCACATCACACGTCCTGACTCGCCTCTATCTCACATCACACGTCCTGACTCACCTCTATCTCACATCACACGTCCTGACTCACCTCTATCTCACATCACACGTCCTGACTCACCTCTATCTCACATCACACGTCCTGACTCACCTCTATCTCACATCACACGTCCTAAACTCACCTCTATCTCACATACCACGTCCTGACTCACCTCTATCTCACATCACACGTCTTGACTCACCTCTATCTCACATCACACGGCCTTACCTCGAGTGCCACGACCCTGGACTTGCTGACGTTGCTCATGATGCAGACGGCGAGGGTGAAGAGGCCGGCAGGAGATGATGACAGCCTCCTCGCGGCATCCGGGCACCTGAGGCAGCTCTTGAGGCACTGGAGGCACGAGTGCTCATCCAGCAGCACCCTGCGCAACAAGGGTGGAGGGCAGCGGGCCTGCTGGGCGGCCTGACTCAACTGTACGGCACGAAGAAGCTCTAGGAGCAGCGTCACTCCGTCCAGAGGGTCACCGACGAACTCTTGCACGAAGCTGTGAGAGAGAAGTGTTGAGGTCAAATCGGTGATCACTTCGTCCAAGGGGTTGGGTTCGCAAGGATCTGGGATCAATGGTATTCAATCTGGGGTACGCAAATACAGCATAGGTATATGTAGGTTATAGGATAGCAAAACAACTTTGGGGGGATAAAGTTTTTATTATTATTATTATTATTATTATTATTTAGCACCACGTCTTACTACCCATTCGGGTTATACGCTTTAAGTACTAATTACCTAATGGATTAGGAATTACGAAGGTTGAATTAGAGGAAGTGAACCCGCATTTGCGTGGAGGAAGAGTGGAAAAACATTTAGGAAACAAACCCCCACCCCCCAGTTCACCCGACCGAGATTCGAACCTCAATCTCCCCGTCCTCAGCAGTCGAGCTCAACACGACAAGCGCGTTAGCTATCCATGCCACCGAGGCGGGTGGGAATAAAGTTGAAGGTAAACTATATCTGGGGATATACGAACAAAAAAGGTTGAATAACACTGACTTGGACCACCATGAAAGGGGTGGTCTAGGTTCAAATCTCGTTTGAGTTTACCAGGGTGATTTTCTCATCTCCTTCCTACGCTAATGCGGCTGCTCTTCTCTTCCCTATAGCATAGATTAAGCCGTGAATAACTCGTATGTTAAAATGTAACTACAAACTGTTTTTATATTTTGTCACCGCGTATTACTACCCGTTCAGGTTATACGCATATCTACTAATTACACTAATGTATTAGCGGTGAGTAAGGTTAAATTTAAGGAAGGTGTACCCGCATTTGTGTGGAGAAACAGTGAGAAACACCACACTCAGTACACCAACATCGAACCACGATCTGTCCGTCATTGGCAGTATTAATCTTTTGCCAAGAGTGATGCCTTAGACCGTTTGACCATCGAGGAGGGTAACACACGTTTTAAAACAAATGGTACAAAGCAGTGTTCCAGTCCACGGAACTTACTGATTGGCTACCTTCAACAAACTAGAATTTTTATTTATTTTAAAAATAAAATGACCAAGACGTGAAAATCGAAACCGTGGCGTTTGGTTTAGCGCACTAATGCTCTTACACTTGAGATACACAAGTTCGTATACTGCCTAGGATGAATTGTTTTTTAAACAGCAACATTATTCGACAGTAGGGAGGATAAAAACTCAATTATTTAAATGTTATTTAAAAAAATTCAGTGTAACCTGCTGGAGTATGAATTCGGGTTTTATTCAATATACATACACTCCATTTAACCTGCATCTTACCTTGATTGATTACACTATGCTACAGGTTATAAGATAGGCCCCATAGTGCAATAGCTGAAGGTAAGGCTGTCACCTCTCAGGGCAAACATGGTGTACAGAGCGTCGTTAAATCAAACAGATATACAAAATATTTGAGCCAGTATTTCAAAAGATGTAAACAAATTAAATTTGTTATATTTTTCCAAAGGTTTCGAGAATACACCCCCTCAAGTCACCAGACCTGTTATAAAACTGACGCTTTTTTTAATAGGGGTGGATTTGGCTTAAAAACAAATATCAGCTTCGACTTCACTTCGGAAGAAAAAAAAAAAACAGCTTCGACAAAATTACGAATCTTCCCCAATAATGGTCAATCGTTGACATCCAAATGGGAAAATTCTGAAGTAATTGAATTTTTTAAGTTGTGATATAACTTGATTTATCAAAATGAAAATAAATATTACAAACAGTTGTTAAATAAAACATTTTCCAAACAATTTTAGTCCATAAAGTAATATAAATAACCAAAATATAATATCTTTTTTCAATCATAAAACAACAACCAACTAAATAATATCCAAACTACGATTCGACTTCGAGAATATTTCATAAATTCTGTTTGAAGTGAAAAAATGGACTTGTGCACATCCCTAGTTTTTGATCAATGGCGAATATCTCTCCATTAGGGTAGTTAGTGTTTTCTAATCCTGGTAAATGTTTCTCTGGATGCTACTAACTTCCCCTTTCCATTCCCTCCCAACCCACCGGGAGGCACGTTGCAACCTTCTATACCCCTCAGTGGCACCATCGTACTAGTAGCGGTCAGATATGGAACTAATGGCTAGATTTCAAAGGCTTTTATCTATTTATTTTCGTGTCCTTTGAGCTCAATGGTCGATATTCGAACTTGCAACCCCCAAACCACCCTTCTCCCGAAGATACAGTTTGTTGCGAGCCTTGAGGTGGGTGTGACGGCGACGATGTGGGTGGAGGTGTCGGTCCGGTAGCTGTTCCGGTGACATCTGATCACGACGCCGATCCATCGATCATGGTAAAGACACTCCTATGGTCGCAGATGTCACCCGGGTGCTACGGAATGTGACCTTGTCCTCTGGTGGACAGTGGGACGGACGGACAAGATCACTGTCCAGTGATACCTCCAGAACGAGAGCCTTTAATTGGCCGACACTTTGCGTGGGCTAGGAATATCTATCTGTAGCACGATTCTGATGGGAAGGGCATTTGAGAAAATACAAACATGTATCGTTATTAACATCGCCCTCCCCCGGCAGTGTTTATTCCAACCACCCCGTTCCACCACCATTAGATAAAAACTAAGTTGGGGTGGGGGGCATAGTTAAGTGAGACACCAAAATGCAGGAGTGGGTGGACTTGGACACCGGGAGATATCCTTGTAGACAGGGTGGACTGGGAGATATCCTTGTATACAGGGTGGACTGGGACACTGGGAGATATCCTTGTAGACAGGAGTGGACTGGGAGATATCCTTGTATACAGGGCGGACTGGGACACTGGGAGATATCCTTGTAGACAGGGGTGGACTGGGAGATATCCTTGTAGACAAGGGTAGACTGGGAGATATTCTTGTAGACAGGGGTAGACTGGGAGATATCCTTGTAGACAGGGGTGGACTGGGAGATATCCTTGTAGACAGGGGTAGACTGGGAGATATCCTTGTAGACAAGGGTAGACTGGGAGATATCCTTGTAGACAGGGGTAGACTGGGAGATATCCTTGTAGACAGGGGTGGACTGGGAGATATCCTTGTAGACAGGGGTAGACTGGGAGATATCCTTGTAGACAGGGGTGGACTGGGAGATATCCTTGTAGACAGGGGTAGACTGGAAGATATCCTTGTAGACAAGGGTAGACTGGGAGATATCCTTGTAAACAGGGTAGACTGGGAGATATCCTTGTAGACAGGGGTAGACTGGGAGATATCCTTGTAGACAGGGGTAGACTGGGAGATATCCTTGTAGACAGGGGTAGACTGGGAGATATCCTTGTAGACAGGGGTGGACTGGGAGATATCCTTGTAGACAGGGGTAGACTGGGAGATATCCTTGTAGACAAGGGTAGACTGGGAGATATCCTTGTAGACAGGGTAGACTGGGAGATATCCTTGTATACAGGGTGGACTGGGACACTGGGAGATATCCTTGTAGACAGGAGTGGACTGGGAGATATCCTTGTATACAGGGTGGACTGGGACACTGGGAGATATCCTTGTAGACATGGTGGACCGGGACAATATTTGTGTGTGTTTGGATGTCTCCTGATATAAATGTATCAATTTTTATTTCGAGTCCGATAAAAAAACAGTATATCTGTTAAGAAAGTGTTATTTCCTGTAGTTAAGTGCCACATTAACGCTCTTGGGTCTGGTAAATAAAGAGGATTCCACCAGTTTGTGACAGATACGAGACGATATTTCTCCCAAACAGGGCCCTCTCTTCTTGTTCTCGAAATAATTTGCGAATTAATCAATGATGACTTCTCGTAATATACAGCCTGTTGCATTTTAACGGCAATTATAAAAACCAGCTCAGTATCCATCCCGGGCTCAAGGCATATTCAGCGTCATAAATAACCTCGCGGACGCTAGCAGAAGTTCACGTTAATAATAACAATAATAACAATAATACTGTTTGTTATTTAATGGTGTGCGATGCTTTGAAAGGTCGAAGTCGAAGGTCACATCTCCTTCGGCTTCGACTTCGACATCCACAATAACCTTCAGATATTCGAAAAATTTCGAAGGAAGGATAAAACTTCGATAAATTAGCAAACGATTTAATTTTATCTTACTAAATATTACAATTTTCAATATTTGAAAATTTTAAACCCGTTACTAAACATAATTTTAACATCGACTAGTAATTTAACTACCACAACGCAAACATAGATCAAAAGCGGGTAAGTAAATGTTAGTATTATATTCACTATCACCAACATAATTTTGTAAAAAATAAAAATACCTATAAGGAAATAACACCACGGTCACTGATATGAAGCAAAGAAAGCGCTTTAGTTGTGCTATCATCCCAGCTCGCGTCTAATTTAATTCTTAATATTCTATCTCTTTGGAGTTATCTTGACAAATGTACAAGTGTATTTTGACACAGAAGTTTTTCATAGCTTCTTCGCGTTTTCTTTATTATTCATAATGGCTGATACGGAAAGTGGAAAATGGAAACAGAATTTAATTTATAATTATTATCAGAAAAATGCAGATAAAAAGACATGCACGAGGAAAGTTTGCAAAATAATATTTATAAACTCACGATGAAAGTAAATATTAAAACTTTATTAAGAATTTACTAAGCTATCAGTAAGTCTGTGTGCATTAATCTATACTTATAAAATAACATGTCCTGACTGACTGACTGATTCATCATCGCCGAGCGCAAACTATCAAGGCTACAAGCATGAAATTCGGACTGTATATTCATTTTGTTATGTAGGCACCCACTAGGAAAGGATTTTAGAAAATTCCACCCCAAAGGGGTCAAAATAGGGGATGATAATATGTATGAAAGTCCGTCATTTTGAAAGTTACATAAACAAAATTTTGTATTTCGGTTATTGACGTAAAACAAATAAATACGTGTTTCAGGAATTTTGGAAATTTTATTTAATAAGGGATGAAAAAGGGGGTGAAAATTTGTATCGGACTTGCATTATTTTTGATCTGAGGTCAAGTTATGGTCATTAACGTAACGTAATATTTTAAATTAATCTGTAAATACATATGTATATTTTCGTATTTGTATATAATCAACTTCCACGCGAGCAAAGCCGCGGGCAACAGCTATCTAGTTATTAATATAGTCCTTAGGTCACAAATAAAGAGATTTTCCTGGTCCTTGTTACTAACGAGATATAGAAAAATAGTTGAATTAAAAGTAGGGTTAAATGACAACAACAAAAATCCTAGGCAACTTCTACTTCGACTTTTCTTCGCAAGTTTCAGGATCCGCTTCAACTTCACTTCGCATTTAAAATGTGGCCTTCGCACACCCCTACTATTATTAACCCCGCGTCTTACTACCCGTTCGTATTGTACGCACTTACACCAATGTGTAATGGTAGGGTGATTGTGAGATGAAATAGAGGACCTACAGTTTAACGTGGATCCGAACCACGGCGGAGGCCTGGCATTCTCCACATTCACAAGATGTGATTAATACACGTCTTGTCAGAGGTGAAGGAAGGGTTTGGTAATCAGATAAATCTGTGCGGGACCGAGGATTGAACCCCGGACACAGAAGTCTAATTTTTTTTTTACCCTTAGACCTCCAGGTCACTTTCAAGTTAATAAGTTAATAACATCACTTTTATTGTGTAACCTGTTCAATAAATTAACTACTGCCGAGTGGAAGAGTAGCATAAGCGACTATTAAATCAGAGCCTAGTTGATTTCCCCCCATTCATATGAGGTATTTAACGTGAGCACATGTTCCTTAATCCTGCCCATGGGACACAGAGGGTTAGAGCTGTCTCTGAGACCACATGTGTGAAACTAACAGACGTTTCCACTGACTGAAGACATAAACATGGGGGTGGCTTAGGGTGGGATGCAAGGGGACGCTGCTGTAAGGTCGGTGTCGGCTAATTTCTGTAAGGACCCGCCCTGTGCACAGTGCCACGTGACTAGTACCGGACAGCAGTGGTATCAGGATCTACTTGAAACGGTTCAAGATCGACCAGCCACGGGCGTTACCGCGTGGACCGCATGTCGAGACGCTGCGGTGTGGACAGGAAAGAGGAAAACTGCCGCACTCTTTTTATTTACCACCACGTCTTACTACCTGTTCGGGTTATACGCTTATGTACTAATTACACTGATGGGTTAGGGATTAAAAAGGTTACATTTAGAGGAAGTGTACTCACATTTTCGTGGTGTAATATTAGAAAAACACTTAGGAATTCACCTTCAGTACACTCGACTGAGATTCTAACCCTGATATCCCTGTCATCGGCAGTCTAATCTATTGTGAGGGTGACGGCTTGGACCATGTGGCCACCGCGCGCTCCCATCCTCTAAGAATAGAACAAGATGACCTATAAAAGGTTAGTTAAAATTTGAAATTAGTTCATTTTTTAAGGACGTTTGATGCGAGACCAGAGTAAATGGTTAGAAACATCGATTTAGCCTTCCTTAAACAAATAACAGTTTTTATGACAGGGTCGCAAGAGAACATTCAGAGATGTTTGGGGATGGTTTTAGTGGTTTTAAAGCTCCAACACTGACATTACCGTAAGAAACACCGCTCTGAGGATATTTATAGGCAATTTATAGATTGTGTCGAGATCTTAAGGCGACTGACCTTGGGAAAGCCTGCTTAAGGTCTGTCTTGAGTTTGGCCAACAGCTCCGAGACGGTCGAGAACTGCCTCAGGCTCATCTCACCCCCGGGAGGGGTGGGCGTCAGTCCTGGGTGCCTGTAGTCCCGCACCGGGGGCGGTGCGGGGGCTGACTCCTGTTGGTGTCTGACGTTCGGCGAGGGCGGCGTCTTGAGGTTGGTGCTCGGGGGCGGCAGCGTCTTGCTGCGTCCTTCCTGATCCCCCGTCCCACCCCCGTACAGCGGCGGGGCAGCATTCTGGCGGCGGCCCCATTTCCTCAGAGACAGGGCGTAGTCCTCCGGGTTGTAGATGGGGGGCCGCTGCAAATCATGCTGAAAACAAGACAGGACTTATGTTTTAAGGTGCTAGAATAGTCAAATATGTATTACTAAACGTCACAAAAATATAGCGTTCCTGGGTGTATCTGTCCGGCAGTAGGAGAACAAACAGGGGAGAGGGAAAATTACAAATGGCAGTACAATATGTGTTGTGACCCTCCTATTAAATATGTTTACCATACGTCCCGGTTTGAAGGTCTATTCCGGAGCTAAAGAGGGCAGAAGGGGGGGGGGGGGGGAGGGGGGTGACAGTTAACAAAAGTCATGTAAGAGTTCGCTAAAGGATAGTCAAGGTAAACAGCTATTGCCCGTAAAAGTGTGTTAAGCGAGGTAATGATTCAAAGCTGTGGACAGCATTAATTTGAAAAGTAGGTATTAAATAAAACCTTCCTCGCAGAGGAAAAAATCAAGTACCTAACGGCTTTGGACTGATTCATCATATGTTTGAAATACATTTAAAATATATTTAAAAAATTTAAATAGTAAGATCAAAAGAAAATAAGTCATTACAAAAGGTCATAAAAATTTTAATTTTTAAATGTAATAATAAATATTAAATATTTTATAAAGTAATAAGGCATCGTATTGTAATCTTTACCAGATCATCCATAGCAAGTAATTATGACAGTTACAAAATATCCTCTACTTTAAATTAATAGTTTTTTTAGATACCTACTAATCTAATTCCTTTAATTAAGACGTCAATTTGACCAAATAAAAAATATATTAAAAATTAAAAAAATATTATTTTGAAATTATAACACAGCCATAATCTATTAGTTGGAGCCAACAGTTCAATTTTTGTAAAAAGTTCCGAGACTTCAACACCCTTAATGATCAACAGAAATATATGGATTGTTGTATTTTTCATAGGGAAAATATAAACTTTTAAACTATGTTTACAAGTCTACTGATATAATGTATAGGGTCATAGAACATAGTTTTGTGTTCATTACAGTAAACAACAGACTCGTGGACTGATAAAGGTCTTGTTAATATTTAACCTAAGCGCAACATCTGGTTGGCGATATCTCAGCTAATTAGGCAACCTCCTTAAGTGCTCCTCATCTTACCATCATTACAGTCGATCCGCATATTTGCACTAATGAGGTGGGAAGAGGGGAGGTAGGATATAAGAGGGAGTAAACCTACATCTGCATGGAGAGAGAGAGAGAGAGAGAGAGAAAAGAGTAGTGAGCCATCCAGGGAAATTCCCCCGCGGTATACCTTACCACGATTTTATTCTCGACCTCTCCTTCACCGTTAAATCAGACCTGACGCCCTGGTCCGCGTGCACACCGGTGCGGGCTGTTAGTTGTTTTAACCTTCCAATGGACATTTGGAGCACCTTTTAGATAATACAAACTTTGTTCTGTCAACATTTATAACATTTTACTATATTATTATTGATCTTTTACAACATTAGTAAAACAATTATTTGGGTATACTAATAGTAATGACGGGAATGTCTTTATAAAGGAGACTACAGTTAAATTAATTTAAATTAGTTGAAAAAATTGACACACGACAATCGAACCCTAAACCTTCGGTTCAGCACGCAAATGCTCTACCAATAAGTTATCAGGGATTCGTCCCGTGTTCAGGGTAACTTTCCACTCATAATTTAAGGCAGAGTCTGTGAGGGACGTGTGGAAATCATAGATACCATGAGTTGATACCACAACGACTCGGGAGGGCTGTCATGTTGACAAGTGTTCAACACAAGATTCTAACTAAAGAGAATTTCAATGAATATCAACAATTGAGAGACCGCCTCTGTGGTCTTGTGGTCAGAGACCCCGGGTTCGATCCCCCGGCACTTCAGTAGGTCTGCTACGTGGACAAACTCAGCTGTGACGACAAATGAGGAGCTACTTGGATAAAAAAATGTAGCAGCTCCGGTTTAAGAAACTGAGATTAACGGGCGCATTGTGCTGATCAAATGACACCCTCTCTCCACAAATGTCGGCTCTGTCCGGTATGGCTCGTTCGCAGGCTTACACCATGGAGCCACCAACAAACAAGGGGTAGATCCTGGTAACCACCGCCGTGTTTGTATGGAGGAGACAATAGATATATAATACCACCCCCTCCCCCTCGCACAGCCTGAGTCTCGTTATATCAGGATATATCGTGTCTATCTACTAAGCTAAGAGTCCCAGGTTCGACAACCTTGTATAGTATAAATATTTATCACGGGTCGAATTGGGCTTTATCCAATACACGGTGATTAATTAAAGGTAACGGGAACAGATGTTGTGTTTGTAAGCCCTTTCTCGCGCGCTCATAGAAATTCAGCGGGGAAGGCAGTTCGGAAACTGCGTGTGTTTTCTTGTTTGTGAAACTCTCTTGTCTTCTTTGAACATTCACTTTTTGAACAACCCTAGTAAATGGGATTAACAGATGGTGAGAGCAGCACTAACCAGCCGAAGGTTTATGTTTATCATGTGGCATATAAGACCGGGAGTTCCGGTCACCTCAAGTGTAGCCTATTAGCCGTTCTGTGGGCACAAAGCGTTTCTGGGGTACACCACAGGAGGTCGTATACACGTCGTATCCACAACGAGATCATGTGATGATAGTGATTAGGAAGTTGTGGAGCCGGTGTGAAACTTAACCTAACATAAGCCTAGCTAACCAAACTTTTGTGACCGTTGGGAACATTGCCCAAGATACCGGCCGGGAATCGAACCCGGGACCCCTACACGTCTCGTAGCCAGGTGCACTGACCACTGCACCACGAGGGAAGTCAGCCGAAGGAATTAGCACATGACCAGGGTTGGATGGATGGAAATCACATCAGATCGACCTTTTGGTTGTTGATTTAAGAAGCGTTAAGAATCTAAGAGATGGGAGTAAGAGTAGTTCGGGATTCAAACCTAGACCTCCCCACCACCAGCAATACAGTCTGCTAAGAGTTCAACACCTCAGACAGTGTGGCCATGGTGTAGGTGTTAGGTTTATTAATAAAAAAAAGAGTTCGCCAGTAAGTAAACAAAACTAAGTGAAATGTAATAATTGTCCTTACAGTAATCACTTTATTTATTAAAAATCAAATGGGTAAGATTGCAGCGTTCTGATGACGTCATCTAGGGTTAATGACCTCAGGGAGAGGGGGAGGGAAGGGAGATGACGTCACCGAAGAAAACTCTGGAAGGTTAGGATGTATGACGTCCCCGGGGTTAAAACGCGAAGGGGAGGAATAGTGGGCCAATGACTTGGAAAGCTAAGGTCTTTTCAGTAAACGTGACATTAGAGGCGGGTGGGACTTAGGGTCTTCCTACGAGGAGGTGCACCACACTTAACTACAACAGGTCTATGAAATTACACTAAATTTTAATTTTCACAAACATGTGCGTGTTTGAGGACTTTACTATAAAATCCTCCCTCCCTTTCTGAAATAGTAAATAAAATCCGGGTATAGCTGCCTTTGTTTGATTTGATAAAACAAACAATAAATCTCTAGATAACAGGGCATATCTATCAACTTGATGGATTCCCAAATCGTAATTTAATTATAATGCAGCTAGCACATAATTATCATAATCCTCAAGTGTTGTTGTGATAAGATTTATTTTACATCCAAAGGTTATTATTCTATATGTTGTCTCATTTAATTTGAGACTCGAGATAAACAATCACGCCCATACTCCTAGTAGAGATGTAGGCTAATTGTGTAATTAAATGGAAACAGTCCGTACTCTTGAATCTCAACCACTGAGTGTTTAAGCTCAAAGAGCACGCAAGAAACTGAACAAAAACCCAAGCGGTTATTTTAAATATTAATTCCACATCTCACCACTAGAAAGCACTGGTACGATGGTCCTTTATGGTCGCCTGACATGTTTTTGATTTTTTAGCACCGCGTCTAGGAAATGTACTCACATTTGCATGAAGCGAGAGTGGATAATCGTTTAGGGTAATCCACCTTTAGTTCACCCGACCGAGATTCAAACCCCGATCTCCCTGTCATTGCAGTCCAGTCTAATGCGTGAGGAACGACTTAGGCCCTTCGTCCACCGAGGAGACTGACACCAAAATCACTCACGACCAAGCAACCAATCACCAAGGAAACTTTTGCATCCAAATTATGCTTCCCTTGTCATCGAGGAGACTACGACTTTAGCGTCGGGCGATACATCGTAAGGCGACCAAACATGTTGGTCGCCAGGTTACAAGTTGCCTGTTAGTCACTGCGGCGTGCACTTGTGGAGCTGTACGCAGTGTTTTATTTCAATTCGTACAAACTTAAGTTTCGATATTTTCGCGTTTTTTTCCTGCAAGTTTTCACTTCTGGGTGACTGTTTGGTGGTAGTTTGTATTCTTCTTCTTGATAGTTGGACCTACGAGTCATCAAAGCTCTTCAAAAGTTTCGCTACTCATCCTATACGTTTGTTTAGACTTAATATGGTCCCTAAAATCAGTTAAAATTTCAACCCGCCCCCCCCCCCCCTTTTTTTTTTTCAAAATCATGATGAACCCTAAATTGTTTCCAGGCCTTTTAAGTACATTTAGCCAAACAAACGACATTCTCGCGACTGATAGAAAATAGGTTTATTATGTAGAGGAGAAACGGGTGACCAGTTGCCCGCGATGTATCGCGTCGCGTTGGTTTTCTCGGTGGACGAAGGGCCATTCGAGCATCAAAGCGGATCTATGAATTCATGGAGGTGCTTTGGGTTTATTCACTAGGCTAGCGACTTGTTTTGGTGTTTATTTATACACTTTCTACGTCTCAACTAAGATGGGATATAATATAAGAGGTATTTATAAACATTCTACGTCTCAACTAAGATGGATATAATATAAGAGGTATTTATAACATTCTACGTCTCAACTAAGATGGGATACACTATAGGTCTTGCGAATCCGTGAATACTCTACACACAAAACTTGGAGTTCTTCCAAAAGATACTGATCTAATCAGTCTTGTTTTTGTTTTTATGGTGAAAGCACTTGAGGTTTTCTATCACGGTGAGATTCAGTTTATTCACGTGAGCCACGCCTGAGACAGAGAAACATCAACCTGCCATTCTGGTCTAATTGGGCATACAGTGTTAAAGCGAGACGGTGGCCGGACCTTTCTAGGACGCCGTCAATGGACGTCCTACCCAACGAAATCCTCCTACTGATATTCTCTCACCTGGGCGTCGAAGACATCGTGACCAGAGCGCAGCACGTCTGCAAGCGATGGAGGCTGCTTTGCGCCAGGTCGGGGATGTGGAAGGACCTGGTTTACGTCCCGGGGAAAAGGGTCAGCGAGAAGGAGGTGTACGAGGTGATCAGACAAGCGCCCAAGCTGAGGCGGGTCTGCCTGGACCGATCCATGGACACTGACACCTTCATCGACAACGTGAGGAGGTAAGGTGTTCAAGTGGCCCAACCAAACGAGGCTCACGATTATTTATCTTTAAAAAGGGTTTCTCTTCCTCCACCCTCACCATGCTCTTCATCTCATCATCTTTCCGGGCTATCCGCATAATTAGGCACACTAATGGAGCATATGACGTATATCCCAGGTTCTGCCAAGATATCCGTGAACTGAGAGTGACCCCCATCAGCTGGTGCGGGCTCAGCTCCAGACACATCAGGGCCCTCGTCACCCGCTACCCTGACATTGAGACTCTTGGCGTGTCTCTGGGAGAGGAGAGTCCAAGGGAGAGCCTCCAGCTCCTTGGTAGTCTCGGGAACCTCAGAAGTCTCGAACTGTTCGGCTTCAACAGCGAGGACTGGGTCGGGGAGTGGAGGGTGCTCGCAGACGGTTGCCCCTCTCTGGAGAGGTTGGACTTTAGTTGCTACGGCCTCAAGGTCACCCCGGAGGACCTCGTTTACTTCCTCTCCAGGAAGAAGGACTTGTTGAGATATCTGAGAGTCACCTGCCCTAGACTGGATAGGGAGACTGTCAAACTCCTGGGTCAGTGCATCACCCTCGAGGAGCTGAGGGTGGTACATATGCCGCAGGACACCCCAGTCGACCTTCGACCTTTGGTGAGGCTACCCAGGTTGAAGAGCCTTGGCCTCAGGTAGGTTGAGGGATTACCATGCCTCCAAGCAAAAGTTGGGCCATTTGAAATCAGGCCACTCCTTTCCTCTTTTCGTACTACTATAAGACCTAGTTTTGACTCGAGTTGGGTTCGGACCAAATTATATTTACTTTATCAACATGTCTTGATCCCCATTTGGGCTATCAGAATTTATTTATAATAATTAGGTAGTTATAGAGAAGGTAAAATTATACTGGGAATGTAGCCGCATCTGTTCAGAGTGAACGTGAAAAGCCATTAATGAGAAAAAAAACACTTTCAGTAAACCCAGCCTTCCCATCACCATCAAACAATCTACATTCCGACCGATGTGGATTCCACCATTATTATAGTACAGCGCCTAATCCGAAACTTACACACGCCCCTACATTGATATGCTCACCTCCCTTACTCTACAAACCTTGGATGTCCCTAAACCTTGCAGCAAGGTCAACCAGGGAGTAGCTACCCTCGCCCGGAAGGGAAATAAAACCAACTCGGCGACAAACCCTTTTCAGGGCCTTGTGCTTGACGTTAAACACCTGCAAATACCTATAACGTGATTGACTCTGATCTGGAGGTCTGTAGTTTGACCTTGACTGAGTACACCCATCTTCTTTTTCCTGACCAATATCGATAAGACCCGCATAGATGGAGAACGTCGACTAATCGTCTAGTTCGTCCAGTTCGGCTTTCAGGTGACGGGGAAACGGGTTCCCACACTCCTCCCCTTTAATGCGGGTACATTTCCTCAAAATCATCCCTTTCTCATCCCTACCTCATTAATGTGGTTAAATGCAGAAAGTACAGACGGGTAGTATTACGCGGTGCAAAATATATAAAGATAAATATTGGTTGTAATTAGTAATAAATGAACCAACACTCGCTTGGGTTGTATGCAATTGTACTAATTACGCTGATGTGTTAGGGATGAGTAATTAGGTTGGATGTATAGAAAGTCACAGCTTGTGAATGTGGGGAATGCCAGGCCTCCACCGTGGTTCGGATCCCACGTTAAACTGTAGGTCCTCCATTTCATCTCACAATCACCCTACCATTACACATTAGCGTAAGTGCGTATAACCCGAATGGGTAGTAAGACGTGGTGCTAATAATAATAATAATGTATAGAAAGTGTACCCACATTTTCGTGGAGTGAGAGTGAAACCCCGTTTAGGGAAAAGCCTTCTATAAAGACCTGACGGTGTTGGAACCCCGGTCTCCCCGTCATGGGCAATCCAGTTTATTGTGAGCGTGACGCCTCACACCATTCGACCAGCGAAGCGGGTAATCATGTCTATTGTTTGACAGATATCACCAAGAAGACGGCCAGGCGTTGTCCGACATGTTCCTCTGCGGTGACTGGTCGCACCTGCGCGACCTTCACCTGACCTTCTCCCACAGGATGTCCGACCTAAAGGTGATCTTCCGGAGGTGCCCGCTCCTGGAGCGGCTCGACCTTTGTGAAATGAAGCGCTCGACCGACGGCCCGACGGACCAGGACTTGGAGGAGCTCCACAGGATGGTCCGCCTCCGCTACCTGAGACTGACGGGGCTGAGGAGGATCACCGACCTCGTCGCTGGGCACATAGGAAGATGCGCTGACCTGCGGGAGATCATCATCGCCGGCTGCATCCATATCACCGACGGTGCCATGGGGGGCTTGTCAGGTGTAGCATGCTGACGCACCTCTCCTTGCCTTTTGACGATTG